>JAMWYP010000223.1:2431094-2908951 GCA_025563575.1 Acacia pycnantha | reverse complement strand
CTAGAATCTTAATATATCCAAATTAGAATAGTAGATTTTACATCAAGGGCCAGTAGAGTATCATGTTATGCTTTTCTCAGATCCCCAAACTCTCCCTTCTGGACACAATACATGCTGAATTAACATAAATAAATTCACCGGTCAATTTATCACTTCTTTTTCATCTCAATTAGGAGGAATTGAGAAGAGCTCAGGCTGAAGAAAGAGAGAAGAGAGCAGCAGCTGCAGAGAGAAGGCTTGCTGCCCTCAAGATTCAAGGCAGTACCACCATCCTGGGCACTTCGGAACCAAAAAGTGGAGCAGCCGGCGACATATATTGTTCTTGTTGTAATACCTCACTTGCTGGTAAAGTTCCATTCCACAGGTATAATTATAAATACTGCAGCACTTCATGCATGCATGTCCACAGGGAGATCTTAGAGGATGGGTGAGAATGTTCTGTTAATATTGGTCACATTTTGCAAGATTACTACCATTGTTCCTAAAATATGTGATTATTATGTTTTTGATGATGTGGTGGGGATGGGAAGAAGATTTGAGAATTGAGAGGAACTTTGAGCCATTTGTCTAAAGGGAACAAAATATGGTTGTTAGAATTTATGCTAGTTAAAGTAGCATAATAAAATAGTATATCCGGAGAAAATGCTTCACTTTTCAACTTGCCACGTATTAACAAGATCATAATTCTATGTTGTTATTTGCTCATGGTTTTAACTGCATCGTGTTCTTGTCTTATGGCCGCACAGAATAAAATTGATTTTTTGGGAAAATCTCACTCAGGTCCTAAAGATCAGAAAAAAAAAAAAAATTCGAAAAAGTTTCTTTGTTGATTCCTCTATCAAAAAAAGTCCATATGGACTTTAGTGATATAGATTCAAAATGTGAACTTATCTTATTTATATAAATGAGCATATCAATGGACTTTCTATAATTTGTCAATATAGCTACATACATTTATCAAATGAAGTTATTTTAATTATCATATATGAGCTTGTCAATAATCATTTATATATACACTTATCAATAAGATAAATTCACATTTGAAATCTATATTAATGAAGTTCTTAAAGAATTTTTTTATAGATAAATCTACACTAGGACATTTTTCATATCCTTAGGATATGAATGAGATTTTTCTTAATTTTTCATATTGACATATTAGGACTGTGGATACACTTCACATACACAAAGCGTAATCTAGACCCCACCATGAGAAAAGTCGCACCCTTAGTCATCATATAATTATTCTTAAAAGTTTGTGTGTTTCTTATTACCTTCTATTTTTAATATAAGATTTAGTTGACTTTTTAGAGATATTAAGAAAGATAATTAAATTACTTTAACTATATTTATAATTTTTTTATAATTTTTTTTCCGAACTTATAAATTAATATTTAATCTAATGATTAATAATATATAATATGATTAAATAATTTATATAGTTTTCTTAATCAGTAAAAAAATTAATTCTTATATTTAGAATGGAAGGAAATACTCTTCCGGTCCTCTAAATATAGGAGTGGTGGTACTATTTATTACACTCAACCATAAGGGCTAGACCTTGTATGCCTCGAAGATAAAATTCACCCAAGGCTTGTGAGTTCTCAATCCAGGTCAAAATTCACCCAGGGCTTGTTTTTTTATTAAACGCCACCCAAGGCTTGTGAGTTGTTAAATTCACAACCTAGTACTAGTACATGTACTGTAGTACTTACAGATATTCTCTCTCAATACTTTTTTCTTGAATAAATTAATTTAAAGTGTTTATATTTATGATTTTTTTAAAACTAATTTGTATGACTTATAAACTAATATATAATCTATAACATATGTTATGATTAAATGATATATTTAGTGTTTTTTTTTTTTTCAAAAACTGATTCTTATATTTTTAAGTTAAAGACAAATTTTCTTTTTTATAAAAAGTTCGGACTGACAGTAAGTAGAACTTTGCAGGGGAAGCAATAATTTGGTCACATGTTCTTATTTTATAGATCTCTATTTCTTAATATAAGATATGGTAACTTTTTCGAAAAGATTAAAGAAGTTAAATAAATTACTTTAAAGTATTGATATTTATCTTTTCTTTTATACCAAATTCCTTTGTCTGACTTATGAACTAATATATAATCAAATAATACATTGTATATACTACAATTAACTAACTTATTTAACTTCTTTAATCTCTCCAAAAAAAGTTAAATATGTCTTATATTAAAGACTGGAATAGTATCATTTTATGACATGCACATCTGTGAGGCGTTGAGAGGACCACGTGTATAAATGAAATTTGCTGCATTACTTAATTTTTTCTTAAAAGTCAAATATGCTATGCCCCTCTCTTACTTCTCTGTGTGTATGTGTGTATATATATGAGTAAATGTTTAACAATATATATTTATTGGCCTAATCAAATGAATGAGGTTTACTTTGGAAGACGACAGGGAAGGTGGCTGGGGGCTAGGGGGAAGGAGGAAAGGCCATGACCCCACATGAAACCGATGTGGGATTCTGCACACACACACATATATATATATAGAGAGAGAGAGATGGCTAGCTAGGGTTAATATAATATAGAAGAGGTCTCTATCTTAAAAGGGATATGGACACGATGAGATATAAAAGCAATGTGGGATGGTGGGTTAGTGTTTGTTTGCCTTTCCCTTTGCCTGTAACTTTCATATTCGACTCTCTCTGTTTCTTGTTCTTTACTTGCTTCTAACCTTTTTCTTAACTAGCTTCCTTATTTTCTTACCAGATTTTTCAATGTCTCATTTCACATCACACTCCCTCAATTACCATATTAATATTATTCACTTACAAAAAGTATATATATTATTGCAGATCATTAATATTTCTATATATCTTTTGATATTTTATATAATCATCTTTTATACAGAAAAAAGAGGAGATCTTAACCTTATCTTCTTAATAAAAAATAATTATTTTATATAAGAACTTATGAAATCCAAGTTTTATTCTATGCAAATAATCAAAGGTAAGAACTTAAAGAAATAAGTAATAATAAGCTGGAGAAATAAGTAAGTCCTTGGCTACAAACTCATAGTCTTGGAATTAGCTATACATATACCTTGCCCCCCAAAAAAAAAACAAAACAAAAGGAACACATAATAAGATATCAATAGTAACTTGTCATAAAATGAACCTCTTTCAAATAAAATAAATAGCAGAATTGTTTTAATTGCGATTATTCCAAATACAGATTGGATAATATTCTGGTGTAGACCACAGATGTCCAGCCCGGCTGGCTGGGGGTTTGATATAGGTTCGATAGACTCCTCCTGTATGCCTATGGGGCAAGCGTCCAGGAGAAGAATGGATCACTGTACACAACCAGACGTTTCGCCTAAGGGGGTGCAGTGTGTGCACAGTGTAACTGTATGTAGATTAGTTCAGAGATTAGAACTTATGTACCTTGATCGTGTAACCCCTATGTATATATAGAGTGTATCTTATGGTTAGATTTCCCGATCCTGCATCAGGTGTGTCCGAGAATCTAGCTAACCGCCCCCGTGAATAGGTCCTTCGGCTTGGGTCCCTATGGATCGGTTGAGATCCTAGTGCAGACTCCCCCTTGCTTGGGCCGGTTATCTAATAGGCCTAGACTTAGGTCCATAACAGTTGCCCCCAGCTCGGGTGCTCAAGTTTTTGGGCAGCCGGGGTGAACATATTACCTGCGAGAAAAAGTGAGATTGCCTCTTACTACGTTCTGAGCGTGACTGACGTTTAATAGCCGTCTTTTGGCTCACATGACCCAGGATGCTATTATGAGCCAAGCTGTAGTTGGCCCACCAGCCCGGATGTCCATACTTTGGATATCCGGGGTGAATGATGACTGGATATGGTATTCATCGGAAGCTGGATTCGACTTGATATACCTGGGATTCAACAATGCGTGGACCCGGGTTAGGCAAGCGGGCTCTGGCCGTGTTGACGAAACGGGATTCCAGATAGCCGGGTTAGAAGAGCCGCAGTCATGGCTGTGCGACACCGGCTATTCTGTATATCCGTGGCGTTCCCTTGGTTTGCGTCGTTTCTTCTTCTTCGGTTTTCATGACTATTTGACAATTGGCGCCCCTTGACTGTCGTGAAGCCGAAACGGAAGCGAGCTAGCCTCTACAGCCCTTGGGCGTGATAAATGACTGCTCAGTGCGCATTAAATGCGCGTGTCACGTCATCCTTACTTTATGTGTGGATTTGCGTTTTTGCCCCTAACAGTTCGGTTTTCGAAAGTTTATACCCCGCTAGCGTTTCATTTTCTCATTTCACATATTCGGCTTTCAAACCTTTTCTCTCGAACACCATTCCCTGCTCTTTGAGGAACTTCCTTCTTCTGTGGTTATTGCTTGTCATTGTTAGAGTTATTCCCCAGCATTTACTCAGGTACTGATCCTTCTGCTCTTGCTTCTTTAGTTTCACTTTTGCCTCTAGTGTTTGCTTTGTGTTTCTGTTTGGAATTTCAACCCCCCATTTGGTCCTGCGTTCCCTGTCTCTACTTTTCCTGGGTAGTTTTCTCCTTTTGGTAGGCTTCTGAGTGATTTTCACCTTCCTTTCAAACACCATTTCTGAAACTCCCTTCTTCCCTTCCAAGCCTTTACCCCTTTCTGGGTTTGACTATCGTGTGTCCTGGGAGCGTCATTTTCGTTGGCCATGGATTTGAAAGATATGACACCGGAGGAGATCGAAGAGTTGCGTCGAACCGTTAAACTGAAGATCCGCTGGTGGCTCTGGGGTGATAAGCCCTCTAAAGAAGAGAAGCAGGTAGCCCTGCTTGATGGGCATTACAGTGGCAACAAGAAAAAGGGTTCGGGAGGTTCGGGAGCAAGAGGTGTGAGGATTCATGGAAGGAATTAGGCCGTTGGAGGAAGTCAAGCTGTTCCAGCCTTGTTGCCCCCCAATCCGAGATCATTCAACCGCGATGATACTGCTCCCATCGCGGCCCCTCCTATTAACCAGTACGGCAACGTGGGGAGGCCGGGCCCTAGGGCCGAGGTGGAGAGTTCTCGGCTTATCTCCAGCGGTAGTTCCATAATGGCCGAGCCGATTCTAGCCTCATGCCGTCATAACCTTGTCTCGGCTTCCCGATTGGCTCCCCCACATCTTAATCCTGTCGACTTGGAGTCTAGTCTTACTTTGTCTACGCCAGTTCAAACACGCGATAGCTTTTTGACATCAGGTATGCTAGGCAAGTTCAGATTTTGTTTTTATTTTTATTTTTGTGGTAGGTATAATGGCCTCATCCTCTTCTTCCCATACTGCGGAGTCAGCGTCTGGTAACTCAAGTCCAGCTATCCCCTCGCAAGCTTTGGTGGAAAAATACCCATGGATTACCCATGAGGTACTGTCATACCGTTCGAAGATGAGTACGGCTGACCTTGCCAATCTTCCTATAGAAGAGAGTGAGAGATATACCCTTAGTCTCCCGGAAGACGAAGAGCCGGTTTGCTCCGTTAGGGAGGGAAGCCACAACTCCTTTTTCTTCTTTTACCGCGACTATATAACCCGGCTTGGTGTTCGCTTCCCGTTTACCGAGTTTCAGATAGCTATTTTACAATTCCTTAGCTTAGCTCCCTCCCAATTGCATCCTAATGGGTGGGGATGTATAATAGCGTTTTAATGGTTCTGTCAAAACCTGGGTCTGCCTTGCACAACGTCCATGTTTTTCTACTTCTTTACTCCCCATACCTCTCGTTTTGGAAGGGAAGGGGCCGAGCTGAAGGGTTGGACCTCCATTCGGGGTATCGTGAACAGACGGCTGTTCACCCCTGTCTTGGACTCCTGTAAGCACTTCAAGGCCGACTTTTTTAAAGTAGTGGCCAAGTCTGCCGGAGAGCCTTGGTTTCTTCTCGGCCCTGACTCTAAGGAGGTCGAATGGCGATTTCCTTTATACTGGTCCAAGGATCACCACGAGGTGTCTCTTAGTGCCTATAAGGTTGAACGGACCAATTTATTAGGCGAAGAGAAGAATGCTATTGAAAACATTGTATCCCATGTGAAGGCGCATGGTACTGTTGGGGCAGCTTCCTTAGTGGCCCAATACCGGGCTGAAAACCAAAACCGGAATGACCTGAGATCGGGGGCGAGTATGAGTTGCTAAACTTTATTGTCTTTAAGTCTGTTGTTAACTTTAGCTTTATCCGCTGATGTTTTTATGTTTGTGTTTTGAGCAGATCTGAAGATGAAAGGGCCGAACTACTTGGATGGGCTGGACGATGAGGAGCCTGCCAAAGGCAAGAAGAGGTCGTCTCCCGACGTGAACAAGTCGAAAGCCGACCAATCCTCAAAGGCGGCTGTGCCGAAGAAAAGCAAGACCGGGCCCATGGTGTCGGTTCAAGCGGACCCGGTCCAACCAAGCCAACCATCTCCCCCCGTGGCAACGCAGTCGTCCGGCTCGACAATAGCTGGGCCTTCTTCTGCACAACCAGTTCGTGCTCTACCGACTCCACCATTCCTGATTCCACGCTCCCACTCCTGGAGTAAGGGAATTACTGAAGAGTTGAGCGTCTCGCTCCTCCCCCCACGTCGGTATAATGAACCGGTGCCGCTGTTAGAGGCCGACGTAAGGGATATCCAGGCTATCGGTACCAATAACCTGACGGCTGAATTAAAACGCTCAAGGGCGGAAAGAGATGAAACTCTGAAGCAGTGGCAAGCGGCTTCAAACGAGTTCCAAGCTAGCCAGCTCAAACTTGAGAAGGTGGAAGAGGAGTTGCGGAGGACTAGAGATATCCTGCAAGAGGCGAATACCCTTATCTCGACCCTTAAAGCGCCTCGGGCCGATGACGAACAAGAGATTGATGCCCTGACGGCCGAGAGGGATAAACTGAAGGCTGAGGCAGACTCAACCTCGGCTTCCCTGGCGGAATCTAAGGAGGAGACGGCCCGGGTTCAAGCGCTGTTGAAAGAAGCGGTGGGGGATGCCTTCCAGAACGCGTTAGAGCAAATCCGGCATCTGAACCTCGGAATCAAGCTGAACATCGCGGGTTACCATTTTCGCTCCTATGTTGAGGATGGTCAATTCGTGCCGTACGTAGAGCCCGTCGCTGCTTCTGAAACCCGGCTTGATGGTGACCTAGCCGAGGGGGAGACTGAGAAGGGGAAGAAGTCTCGACCGCTCCAAATCCTGCGAGCTGATTTGATTTCTTTTGTATTTTTTGTTTTTCGTTTCATTTGTACGAAACGTGTTTGTAACAGGTGTTTTCTTCTTATGGACCGATTGGCCAATCTTGCCATTAAATGCAATTGTTACTTATTCATTAACTTCTTTAGTATAATGACTCATACCGAAGCCGAATATAATAACTTAGACTTGCATTTGTCATTGCGAGCGACCAGGCCAGGGTCGCAAAGGAAATGTGCAGAGTCTGCGAAAGCACGTTGGGTATTGAACCCGTAGAGTAGTGAGGGGTTAGTGTTAAAACTGCCTCGTATAAGTCCGGGTTCTTTGACCGGGTCATCCTAAGATAAAGGGAAGTTGTCACCTACTCGGGTTCAGTTTTTCACCGAAATGTCTGAGCATTTTGACTTGATTAGGGTTGGCATGTCAATTCCGCTTGATACCCCGGAGTAATTTATGAAGTGTCCGGGCTGCGATAGCTCTCTGGAGACACCTTCCTCCGACTGAAAAACCGGGTTTCATAACGACCTTAGAAGAAAACAATGTTTGGAAGCAAATAAACGCCCTCGAATGAGAGTTCCATTTTTATTCGACAAACGAATTGTTAACAAGGAAAAAGCCATGAGGCCAACGTTCGAATTCAAGAACTAACGTAAATGAATAAAAACTGCAAAGAGATAATTGACGACAGAAAAAGGTAAATTTAACTGTTATAAGTTCTTAGCTTATCCGCATTCCACGTTTGCTTGATTGGGCTCCCGTCCAAGGTTTCCAAAACATATGCTCCTTTCTCAAGTGTTTCCCGAACGTGGTAGGGACCATCCCAGTTAGCCGTGAGCTTGCCATCTTTGGCATTTTTATTTCCGATGTCGGTTCTTCTGAGAACTAGGTCGCCCAGTTGGAAGGACCGGGGTCGAACCTTTTTATTGTATCGAGCAACGATAAGCTGCTTTGTAGCGATGTCCCGGTAGTGCGCCGTAACTCGGACTTCATCAACTAGATCTAACTTGGCCGCCAGTGCCTCATTATTGGCTGCCTCTCCTTGCGAAAGAATGCTTTTCCTACGCCATGAGTGAAGACCTATTTCAACTGGAATCATGGACTCATAGCCGTAGGTCAGCCTGTAAGGAGTTTCTTGAGTGGATGTCTGAGCCGTGGTTCGGTACCCCCAAAGAACATAGGGTAATTGATCCACCCAAGCGGTCTCGGCTTCCAGCATGCGTTTCTTCAGTCCATCAACAATGACCTTGTTGGCGGCTTCAGCCTGTCCGTTAGATTGCGGGTGCTCTACGGAAGCGAAATGGTACTGGATGCGGAATTCAGGCATCATATCGCGGAATCCGGTGCCAGTAAATTGGGTTTCGTTGTCTGTAATTACCTCGGTTGGCGCTCCGAATCTTGTGATGATGTTGACTTCAAAGAATCGTTGTACGCGGGCCGAAGAGATTGTAGTTAGGGGTTTGGCCTCGATCCATTTGGTGAAGTAATCAACGGCGACGATCAGCCATCGTAGTTGCCTGGGCGTTGTTTTGAATGGGCCTTGGATATCCATGCCCCATTTGTAAAAAGGCCACGGAGCTGAGATGAAGTGAAGTTCGGCCGGGGGCGACCAAATGACCCTTGAGTGCTTTTGGCAACTATCACATTTTTTAACGAGGTCCTTTGAGTCGGCCTCCAAAGTTGGCCAGTAGTATTTTACTTGCAGAGTTTTTCTGGCTAGTGCCTTAGCACCCATGTGCTGGCCGTTGATTCCCTCATGTATCTCGGCTAGAGCGTACTCCGCCTCAATCGGGTTCAAGCATCTCAACATTGGAGAATGTAAGCCCTTACGATAGAGCTGATCTTCCACTATCGTATATTTTGCTGCCTCCCGGACCAACTTCTTGGCCTCCATAGCACCGTTTGGATGGATTCCCCGTTCCAGGTAATCCTCGATTGGCTTTTTCTAGTCGGCTTCAACCGAGATAGCCATGGTACAAATTGGATCCTCGAGATTTTGTTGAACCACCGCCCGGTGACAACCTGCGCTCTTAGTGCTTGCCAGTTTTGAAAGGATGTCGGCCCTCGTATTTTCCCCTCTTGGAATGTGGATTACGGTTGCCTCATCGAAACCAGACATTATCTCCTTTTCCTTGAAAATGTATTTTGCCATTAGCGGGCCTTTTGCTTGATAGGTTCCCTCGATCTGAGCCGCCACAAGCTGCGAGTCGGTGAAAACCTTAACTCTTGTGGCCCCGTTCTCCTTCGCCTGAAGAAGTCCGGCTATTAGGGCCTCGTACTCTGCTTGATTATTTGAAGTTGGGAACTTTAACTGGAGTGAGTGTTCAATCGTAACACCCTCTAGACTCTCAATGATGACTCTGGCTCCACACCCTTTGATATTTGACGATCCGTTGACATATACTTTCTACTCGCCATCCGGCTCGCAGCCTGCTTTATCGGTCGGGGTTAGCTCCCTGACGAAGTCGGCAAATGCCTGTGACTTAATTGTGTGGTGAGCTTCATAAGTAATGTCAAATTCATACGGCTCTATTGCCCAATTTGTCATCCTTCCCGCCAAATCAGGTTTGTGTAGAACTTGCCGTATCAGCTGACTGGTTCTAACAATGATGTGATGGCCTTGGAAGTAAGGTCGCAATCGACGAGCCGAGTGAGTAGTGCGAATGCCACTTTCTCCAACTTCTGATACCGGGTTTCGACGCTCTGCAAAGTCTTGCTAACAAAATATACCGGTATTTGGCCGTGGTCTACCTCCCTCACCAGAGCCGCGCTGACGGCTTCCTTGCCAATAGAAAAGTAAAGGTAGTGGCTCTCGCCGGGTTCGGGTTTGGACAAGACTGGAGGATTAGCCAAGCATTGTTTTATCTCCTCGAATGCAGTGTTGCACTTTGAATTCCATCCACCCGACGCCTCTTTCTTCAGAATCTTGAACAAAGGTAAAGCCTTTTCGGCGGATCTTGGCAGGAATCTGGTAAGAGCGGCCAACCTTTCTGCTAGTTGTTGAACCTCTTTTTTTTTCTTCGGGGCCTTCATCTCGAGCACTGCCCTGCATTTTTCCGGGTTAGCCTCGATGCCTCGGTTAGTTAACATGAAGCCCAAGAATTTTCCAGCCGGCACACCAAAAGCGCATTTAGCCGGGTTCAGATGGATTCGGTAAGTCTTGAGCTTGTCAAACGTCTGCTCCAAATCCTGAATATGATGTAGCGGATCCAAAGTCTTAACGATCATGTCGTCGATGTAAACTTCAACATTATGACCGAGTTGGTCCGCGAACACCCTGTTCATCATTCTTTGATACATGGCTCCTGCGTTCTTCAATCCGAAAGGCATGACGTTGTAGCAGTAGTTGGCCTTTTCTGTAATAAAGGCCGTCTTCTCTTGGTCCTCGGGATACATTGCTATTTGATTGTATCCAGAGTACGCATCCATGAACGAGAGGAGCTGGAAACCCGACGAGTCGTCAACTAACTGATCAATGTTGGGTATTGGGTATGAGTCTTTGGGACATACCTTATTTAGGTTTGTGTAGTCCGTGCATACCCTCCACTTTCCGTTTGGTTTTTTTACCATTACCACGTTGGATAACCAGGTGGTATATTGGACTTCTCGGATAAATCCGGCTTCCATGAGTTCTTGAACATGAGTTTCCAACGCTTTCCTCTTTTCCGAGCCAAGATTCCTCTTTCTCTAGGATACCGGCGTAGGGCCCGGGTAGACTCCCAGCTTGTGACAACAAAACTTTGGGTCTATTCCAAGTACCTCAGATGACTTCCAGGCGAAGACGTCTTGATTTTTCCTTAGAAAATCAACCAAGCTAGTTCTAAGTTCTGGGGATAAGTGTTTTCCGATTTTCGTGGTCTGGAGGGGGTCTCCCAACACTAAATCCTCCAAGTCACCGACCGGTTCAGGCCGCGGCTCTTCCTCCCGGAGGTCTAGTTCGACCGTATTGACATCTTGATCCAGAGAGTCCGGCTCCATGCGTCCCGGATCCCCACCGGCATATCGAAGTGGCGGCTGTGATGAGGGACCGCCCTCGCCCACTCTGACAGTTCCAAAGTAACACTGTCGAGACTCTTTCTGGTCCCCATTTACCGTGACCACGGCTCCCTGATTGTTTACCATTTGAAGCTTTTGATGCTTGGTGGAGACCAGCATGTCCCATTTATGGATAGTTGGTCTACCCAGCATAATATTGTATGGTGAAAGGAACTCTGCCACTATGAAATGCACGCGCTTTGACTTGAAAGCATCCTTTGTTCCCAAGGTAAACCTGAGGTCGTCTTACAGGGCGAATGCTCTCCGTTGAACCCTATGAGGGTCGTCTTACAGGGCTTCAAATCCTCTTGATCCAGGCTCATTCTCTTGAATGCATCCCAACTGAGGATGTCAGCCGAGCTTCCGGCGTCCACAAATATGCGTTTGACTCAGCAATGGACTAAGATCCCAGTCACAACTAGACCATCTTGATGCCCAGGGACGACGTCCTTAAGATTTTCGTTTGTGAAATACAATGGCGAGTGAGACGGTCCGTTAAAACTCTCTTTGAACTTCGGACGATCTCTTACCGAGAGGACTTCTCACAAATACTTTCTTCGCTGGCTCATTGTATCTCCGCCTCCACCCATTGCGTCGCTTATCACATTACAGTCAAACTCGGTTTCTGGAAATTCATCTTCAGCCTCGGTCGGTTTCTTGTGTTTTTCATCTTGCTTTTTGTGCTTTTGGGGGGGCTTTTGCTACGGCTTCGGGGCTTGCGTTTGCCACTTTTTCCTTGGTGTTCAATCATGTACTGTTTAAGCTTTCCATCTCGGAACAACTTTTCAATTGTGTCACGGAGCTCGTAGCATTCATCCGTTGTATGACCCCGTCCGTCATGAAATGCAGAATATTTGGACTGATCTACCCCGGATCTGCGATAAGACAACCGTGGTCGGTCGACCCTTTTCATTTCGGCCACCGCTACCTCTTTCCAGATTTGTGATCGTGGCACGTTCAAGGCAGTATACCTGTCATATTTGCTTTTTGTGTCAAACTTTCCACCTCGGCTCCTGCTGTCCGAGCCCCTTGCGCGGGAATCCTTTTTCCTGCTCTCTGTATAATCCTTGTCTCTGGGTGGAGTGACTCTGTCTCAGTCCCGCCTGGGATTATTTGCTATGCGCATCTGCTCCACCTCAAGATATTTCTTTGAGGGAGTTGAGATTTTTAGCTGGTTCCTTAAAGAATGATTCATCCAGGCGGGACTCTCCATCTAGGCCGTCGGCTAAAAGGTGGACGTGCACGTCCTCCTTTAACCCGCGCACCTATAAGGTCGCGTGTTTAAAGCGATCCAAGTAACTTTGGAGTGTTTCCCTGGGTCGCTTCTTAATCTTGGACAAGGTGTACGGGGACTTCGGTTTCCGTTTGCTAGTCGCAAAATGCAATTCGAAGGCCTCCGCTAGGTCATCAAATTTATGAATCGACCCCGCAGGCAGAGTGTGGAGCCACTTTAACGCTGGTCCTTTAAGGGTTGCAGCAAAGATCCGAGTCATGATGGGTTCCCCAAGTCCTCTTACGAACATGACCACCTCAAAGTCTTCAAGGTGGGTTGTCGGATCTTGAGAGCCGTCGTATTTTATCAATTCGGTGAGATCGAGTTTCTCCGGGAAAGGAGCAATGAGGATTTCATCTGAGAAAGGGCTGTTATCGAGCTGCCCAACGTACCTTCTCCATTGATGCACGACTGCTGGAGGTCGAGGTGGCCTATCTGCCCGATTTGTTTCTTCACCTTTTAACTCCTTGTCAGCGGATCCCGCTCTCTTATTTTGACCGCCCTCGGTCTTGTGCCCGGCTTGGCGATCACACAAACTGTCACCATCTCAGTCCTTTTCCCAGGTTTTGTCATCCCGGTTCTCATTGGTTGACGCGGAGTCCCTCACCTTGAAACACTCTTCTAAATGCTGGAAGTGTAACACATTCTGCTTATCTGTGTTCTCCATACGCCTCAGCAACGCGGTCAGCGTGTTTTGGAGGAGGAGAATATCCGGATTGGCGACCGGGAACGATTCTGGGTTTGAGTTCTGCGGTTCACGACGATGATTTTGCGGAGCTGAGGACTCCGTGTCGGACGGGTCGTCCTCCAAGTGTCCATCATTGTTGGGGATGACAGGTTCCTCTAGTTGTTGCTCCGGTCGTGATTGCCGATCTTCCGCATCCTGCTCATTGCCACCGAGAGGGTTGATCGGCTGCTGAATGTGTTGTGGTTACCGAGGCGGTTGACGCTGATCTATCGGTCGAACCGTCTCCGGCTGCTTCTGGCTTGTACTTCGGGTGTTAAACCTCATTGGTCACGGGAATCGAAATTTACCACTCCCCACGGTCGGTGCCACTGTTCTAGTGTAGAATACAGATGTTTAGCCCGGCTGGCTAGGGGTTTGATATAGGATCGATAGACTCCTCCTGTATGCCTATGGGGCAAGCGTCTAAGAGAAGAATGAATCACTGTACACAACCAGGCGTTTCGCCTAAGGGGGTGCGGTGTGTGCACAGTGTAACTGTATGTAGATTAGTTCAGAGATTAGAACTTATGTACCTTGATCGTGTAACCCCTATGTATATATAGTGTACCTTATGGTTAGATCTCCCGATCCTGCATCAGGTGTGTCCGAGAATCTAGCTAACCGCCCCCGTGAATAGGTCCTTCGGCTTGGGTCCCTATGGATCGGTTGAGATCCGAGCGCGGACTCGCCCTTGTTTGGGCCGGTTATCTAATGGGCCTAGACTTAGGTCCATAACAGATAATACATAGGAATACAAGGGTTAAGCTCCTTAAAATTATGAATATAAATATACCAAAATTATATATATATATATATATATATATATATATATATATATATATATATATATATATATTTATATATATAGAGAGAGAGAGAGATTATACCAAAATTATAAAATATGAAAACTGCGTTGGTCAAAATGAAATGAGTCCTGATAGGCTTTGATGGCGAAGTCAACATTTTGTTTGCTAATTAAATGAGTCCTGATACAATGTTAAATAATTTTGTTACCCAATATGACAAAGCGATCAAGTCTAGGAGGGATGCAGAAGAAGATGAGGATTTCAAAACTAGAAATACAAAAGCAAATTTGGGGACTAATCATCCAATTGAAGCAATAGCTGGAGAACGCTACACAAAAAAATTATTTGAGATCTTTAAAAGGGAGTAGAAGACTGCCTTACTTGATTACTTTCATGAAAAGATTTCATCAGACGAAAATCTTATCAAGTACCGAGTAGGGTCTCGTGAAGTTGATAAAAAGTGGTGGGCGATCGTCGACTACCATTTGACAGAAACCTTCACATCTCATTGTTCGTGTGCAAAATTTGAGACTATGGGGATTTTGTGTAGACATATTTTATACATTATGAAGAAGAAACAAATAATAACTCTTCCTGAAAATTATATTTTGTCTAGATGGACAATGGATGCAAGCTATAGGGCTGAAAATCTTGTAGACATTCATGCTGAAACAACTACTAATGAAGTCAGTGCATTGTCTTTGTGGTTGGTTCAGTCCAAACTCACTATGGCTGTTTCTGAAGCAAGAGATTCTATTTCTGAGATTAGAAGACTTGATGCTATGGTTGCTGAATTTCTGCAACAACAAATGGAAAGAAAGAAAAAGAAAATTGAAGACGAACCAATTCCTAGTATTGTTTCGCAATTTTCACTCATTGAAGATGTACGTGATCCTACGCAACTAGTCAAAACTAAAGGGCGTCCTAAGGTTGCTTCGCGAATAAAATCGAGTGTGGAAATGTCATTAAAACAGCAAAGGACTTGCAGTTATTGTCGAGGAAAAGGTCATAATAAGACTAGTTGTCAGAAGCAAAAGGCATATGTGAAGTTTATGTATGTGTTATTTCTTACTTTGAATGTTTAATTAAAATCTGTGTTGTTTCATTTGTAGATGGATGTTGCACAAGAGAAGCAAAATGAATAACTGTTATTGCACATATTTTGGAATGATTGATGGAGTTGTTCTAATTTATTTGGAATGATTTTGCGAGAGGAGTTGAGCTTTAATTTCCTGAAATATGTAGTCCCATTTAGTTTATCTCTTTTGCAATTTTGGTCTCATAGATATCTTTTTGTGATTTTTATTAGATCTGTCAAATTTGTGTAATATAATTGCGAAGTTGATTACTACATTATGTAAATTGTTTTTTATTAGGGTGATCTATATAACCATCAGATCCTCCACATTTTTATTTCAAAAACAAAAAGCTCCTCCACCTTTACTTATTTGTAAGCTCCGAATGCTATTAATTGACATTTTAGTGCCATCCTCAAGCTTCTGGTAAAAGCCTTGAGAGAAATCATAATAGCTATCATTATGTTTGTTGAGGTCTATTATTCCAGCCACCTTCCAAAATATACCAGCAGAAGCATTTAGCTTTTGAATTTATGAACTTCAACTGCAATAACAAGGGTAAATTTTACCTATAAGCAATGCACAAGAGTTTATACAGTTATAAGCAGCAAATAAAATCCACAGACTACATCTAAAATCAAGAGATGGTTTTCACAAGCTTCTGGTAAAAGCCAACCTTGACATTTTAGTGCCATCCTCTTTGTATAATGACCAAAATTTCATGGGATTCTTTCCAGATAATGCTCAAACCAGAACTTTCTTAACTTTGACTTCACATTAATCTTATCGATACATGGTTTTCCCAAGTGTTCTCGCAGGTGCAAACATCACAGCAACAAACATTGTGTTCCTTACATTCATCAACATCTGCATATATCAAATCAGAAAAAGGGACTGTCTTGGATGGATGTCAAGTTAAGATGTCTCTTAAATTGATCATTTGAAGAATATTAGAGACTGTCTTGGACTGCAATAATGGGAATTTCCCTGTCTTCTCATTGTGGAATTTCCCTCTCTTCAAAGAAAATACAGAATCTAAGGCTTCAAAATTAATGTCACCGTGGATGCTTTCCAAAGCCCCATTTGCTTTTTGGCAACCATAGTATCCATCTTCCCAAGTCAAGGTCCTAAAACAATTAAGTAAACTTATGTCATACAAATACATCTATGATCTAACCGTATCTATCATCCAACATAGAACAACTAAATGCCGAATGCTTTCTCAATCAGATTGATACTTAAGCATATGTAAATTATGATGCTGGACATTAATCTCATTAACTTAAATATATGATAATGTCATATAATATGCTCAAATGATTTCGACATGGTTAGTCCTGGACTTGGCCAAAGGGATATTTAGACCGGATGATGATTAACCATGTCCTGAAAATGGAACTGCAATTTGACCTAGGACATGGAGACATAAATACATAAACATATGTAGGACCATAAAGTAGCTAAAAAGTCGACAAAATATCCTCTCACCATACGTCCCTGACTTGATGTTAAAAATCCACACAATTAAAGCAAACTGTAAATAACTACTACCAAACTTAAAACAATTTGTCAACCATTCCAACGAAATTCCAAGCAAAAACTCTCAGAAAACTCTTGGAAAAATTCAGTCACAAAGGCTCCTGCAAGGATCAAAGCAGTAGAAGGTCACTTATTATCACTACATTATAACTTAACTGGGGAAAATATCATTAAGATCCCAACCATGGAAAACAACCTCAATATTAATTATTCCCCCAGGTTTTTTGGGTCACTTTAGTGCTCAAGAATTTGTTTACACTCCATTAATTTCAGCTTTTGACAGATAGTGAAAAGATACTTGCAATCTAAGGAGGGAAATATATTCAAGAGGTGAATAAAAATTAAACCTTCTAATGGTAAAATAATAATGAAACAAGAGCCAAATGAAGAATCAAAATGCACAGACAGATACACAAAAGCTAATTCAATTTATTTCTGCTCCATTTTCTCCAAATAAGACAGATAACCCTGCTCTGTCGTGGAAGCACCGGTTACAGATTTGCATCGGAGATGCGCGTGGGCTGCATTACCTCCATACAGTTATGAGACATGTTATCATCCACCGCGATGTGAAGACGACGAATATCTTATTGGATGAGAAATGGAAACTCTTGAACAACAGAGTAATTCCGCAAAAGAAAAATCTTTTCCAGGAGATGCAAAAATATGAAAGAACCCTAAAATCTACCAATTGCAGAAATTGAACTGGAGAACTGGGGAGTGAAGAGATTGACACCGATGACAAAGGAGCAGGTCAGGTGGAGAGTGAAGAGATCGAAGTGAGGAGAACTCCCACACGATGGATGCCGGAGAACGAGATTGCTTTCGGTTCCAGAGTTTGGAAAGCGAGTGAAACGGTGTGAGGGAGCAAATTAGATGTTGGAGAATTAGATTTAAGTGAAACGGTGTAGTTTTTTGCTGATTGGAGATAAGCTTATCTCCTGTCACAGGAGAAATCTTAATCCCATATATATATATATATATATATATAATCATTGTGAATTTCCCTTTTCTCCCCACAAATAACGCGTGTAAGAGGAGGTGTCAATTATTATTATTATTTTTTTTATTACAAGGGAACTGACCAACAATGATCAGCAACTACTTAGGCAACACCTTACTTGACCAACACCTTCAGCATCATTCCGAAGATGACAGCACACTCCATCAGGAGGATCAGGAAGGGCATGATAGCCCACAGCCAACGACACCGCAAAGGACGCGAGGAAATCAGCACACTGGTTCCCCTCACGATAAACATGATTCCAAATCAGACTCCACCCTTTTTCCATCCACTGTCGAATCCGTCTAACCAAGCTCATGCTAGAATGCGGAACAACCTCCACACCCTGTACCAGATTCAAAGCCTCCAAGCAGTCAAGCTGCACCACCACATCTCTGAATCCTTGTCCCCAAGCCAATTCAAGCCCATCCAAAAGGCCCCACAGCTCGGCTTGAAGGGGAGTGCACAATCCAATATTCCTACAACAACCCGATAACCATTGTCCTTTCGAATCACGAAGCAAGCTTCCCGCACCCGTACTCTCATCCTCGGTCTTCACAGCCCCATCACAGTTCAAAGAGACCACCATACGAGGTGGTTTAAGCCAACGGACCACCCTGTCATCCTTCCGTCGCCCTCCATTAACCAGGCCCATCGAGGCAACAGCTTGCTCCCCAAACTCCACCAGACTTCGCACCTCTTGCACTACTGTGTTCGGTTGAAGGTTTTGATTCTGAAACAGGGCCTTATTCCTAGCATCCCATAATTTCCAACAAGTTAGGCCAAAGATAGTAGCCCACTTAACAGCCCCAACACCACCAAGCTCTGCATGACCCACATTCCTAAACATCCACCTGGAAAAATCAGTCCGCATGAACTCCCGAAATTGGCTAGGCGGAAGGAGGTGACCCCACACAGCCTTAGCAAAATCACATTGTCGCAAAACATGGTCAATATCTTCGTCCGCCTTACCACACCGCGAACACAAAGAACTCTGGACCATGTGTCTACGCCGACGTTCAACGTTGGTTGAGGGGCATTGCCGAGCAGCCAACCAAAGGAAAACACGGACTCGTTCCGCCCCTCTCCATTTCCAGATACGTTCCCACAAATGTTTATGTTCCACCTCCTCTGGTTCTCCTAAGAACTCATAAGCCGAAGCCACCGAGAATCGCCCATCTGAAGCGCCGTCCCACAAACACACCGCCAGCCCATCACCGGCTGCTGGAGCAAGGACCCCAGAAATGAGACTCAGGATATGCTCCGGAAGGTCATCCCGGAAAAGGTCCCATTGCCACTGACCACTAGGGGTTACAAAGTGCCGAACAGGAAGCGCAAGTTCAGTGGTCAAAATCTCCCTAAATGCTAGTAACTTTAACGGGCCTACCATAGGCACCCAACTGTCAGCCCAAAACCGAACAACGGAACCATCTCCAAGCCCCCATCGCGTCCCAAGGGCAACATCCGGCCACACATTCCTTAAATGCCGCCACAGATAAGAGCAACGTTGGGTACCGCCCTGTGGTCCTTTAATATCATCCCATCCATATTTGCTCCGTACAACCTGTACCCAAAGAAGGTCTGGACGAGACCGCATTAAAAAGCCCAGCTTCATAAGGAAAGCACGATTATGCTGATCAATCTTCTTAAAACCACCTCCCCCAGCTTCCTTGGATTTGCACATATCACCCCATTTAACTAAGCTTGGCCGCTGACCACTATCATTTTGTCCCCACACAAAATGACGAATATGACGTTCAATGCGATGACACACACCAGTAGGTAACTTAGTGGTTTGCATGGTGTAAGTCGGAATAGCTGAAAGGACCGCTTTAGCTAAGGTGATTCGTCCAGCCAACGACAAGGTTTTAGCCGCCCATCCAGAAAGTTTGGCCTTAACTTTTTCTTCAAGGTACTCGTAGGTCCCTCTCCGAACTCTGCCGTGCAATAACGGCACCCCCAGATATCTCCCCAGGTCATCTGTACAAGAGAACCCCAGAAACTCACTAACTCCCACTTTAACCTCCGAAGGGACGTTGTGGGAGAAAAACATGGCGGTCTTGGAACGACTAACTTTGTGACCAGAACTAGAGCAGAAGTCCTCCAAAACTTGGTTAACCAACTGGACTTGTGAATCCTCCACAGAGCTAAACAGTACAAGATCATCGGCAAAGAATAAATGCGATAAGGGGGGGCCTCTACAACCCAACCGAATAGGCTGCCAGCGCTTAGCCTCCACCTCTCGGGCAATCCTTTGTGAGAGACGCTCCATGCACATTACAAAAAGATAAGGAGAGAGGGGATCTCCCTGTCAAATACCACGAGAGGGATGAAAGGTACCAGACCTAGAACCATTCCACACCACTCTCATACTCGACGTAGAAACACACACCATGATGGCACGTACAAATTTTTGGGGGCACCCTGCATCATACAGAGTTTCCTCAATAAAGTCCCACCGAAGACGATCATAGGCTTTTTCCAGGTCTACCTTAATGGCCATCCATCCTGTCGCTCCTTGCTTACACCTCATGGTGTGGATAACCTCCTGGGCAATGATAACATTATCACTAATCTGTCTGCCGGCTACAAAACTGGACTAATTAGGAAGGATCAGACGAGGGAGCCACTGTGTAAGCCTATTAGCCAGGACTTTAGTAACAATCTTGTATAGGACTGTGCATAGGCTTATCGGACGGAAATCCTTTAAACGCTCTGCAGCTGGAATTTTAGGGATCAATGTGATAAGAGTCTCATTCAACGCTGGATCTAAAAAACCTTCCTCAAAACACCGAGTCACCATGTGCACAATTGAATGCCCCACTGATGACCAATGATTTTGGAAAAATGCTGCATGGAGCCCATCAACACCAGGTGCCGAAAGAGGCCTCATTTGAAAGAGGGCTCTATGGACTTCACCTACAGATATAGCAACTGACAAAGCCTGAACCATTAAAGGGCCAATTCTGGGGAAAAGGCCTCTAACTGGGTATGGGGGAGCCAGAGTCCCTTCCTTAGTATACAAGTCTTTATAGAAGAGAGAGGCCCTTAACCGGAGAGTTGCCTCATCCGAGCACCATTCACCATCATCTCCTTTTAAGGCTGTAATGCGGATCCTGTGCCCTCGTCTAACTGCGTTAGCATGGAAGTAAGCCGTATTCCTATCCCCAAACTGGATCCAATCACACCTAGCTCGTTGTGCCCACACAAGACTCTCCTGATCACAAATTAATTCAAACTCCTTCCGTAACTTCCCCCCAAGACGATCCAGGTGAGGCCGAGGATGAGCTTCCTGTGCCTTTTGTATCCCTCCCAGACGGGCTAGTAGCCTCCACTTACGGGAGAAAATTCAACCAAAAACCTCCCGATTCCACTTCATAGCGGCATTAGTGAAATTCTTCGTGTTAGCTACCACCGTGTCTGAACTATTCCAGCTATCCTTAACCACCCTCTCGAATGATTCCGACGTCTCCCACGCCGCCAGATATCTAAACGACCTCTGCTGCCCGGGTGGGTGAGCACCTTCCCCAATTTGTATCGAAATAGGCCGATGGTCAGAGCCAAGCTTGGGGAGGTGAACAACCGATGATGGATTTCCGGACATCATCCAAGCCATATTGCCTAGCGACCGATCAAGCCTCTGCATTAAGGTACCTCGTCTCCATGTGAACTTAGGGCCAGAGTAGCCAAGATCCGCCAATCCACAACTAAACATAAAGTTCCGAAAGAGGTCACAGCCCCGTCCATGCCTCTCTTATCCACCAACTCGGTCCCCTCCATCTATAATAGCGTTAAAGTCACCGGCCAATAACCATGGACCCTGGACAAGAGCCGCAACTGCCTCCAAAGACTGCCATAACTCCTTCCGCAAAGTATTATTAAGGCTGCCATATACAACAGTGAAAGAAAAGGATTCCTCTGTACCTGCTCTCATTATTTTCGAGTGAACAAACTGCTTATGGCAAAATTCAACCGTGACACTCAATGAATCCTGCCATAATAGCCAAATACCTCCAGCAAAACCACGTGCCTCAAGTCGATAGGAATTTACAAAACCAGAACGAGCAATAAACCTATCCGCTGACAATCCCGAGATTCTAGGCTCAACCAAAACTATCATATCAGGTCTAAGATCCCTCATCATATGGTGAAAAATATGGGAGAAACTTCGACTCGCTGCTCCCTGGCAATTCCAAACAAAAACCTTCATCATCATAAAATGGAAGAGGAAAAGATCAGACCGAAACCTTAGACCCAGTAAGGTCATCATTTGGATCCTGAGGCGAGTACACAACCACTTCTGAACAAGACTCCCTCAAACTCTGCTCTTCCTTTGGCAAAGCCAGCTCCTCCTGCAATGCCGCTGCCATATACTTCGATATATTAGCTCCAGCTATTTTCTTCTTCATTTTTAAATTGCGTACATTAGCGGCGGCATGAAGGCTAACTCCATGGTGAATCTGTTTTCGTCCACGGCTTCCAGGTGCTCGGTTTTCCTTGCCGCCCACATTCCCCTCTCTATTATTCACCTGTTGTTGAGGACCACCATGTCCATTTAATAACAACATATTTGCATCCTCAACCGCCTGGACTTTATTCTGGAACGTGACAACTTTATGTCTGGAATTATCCAAAGTGGACCCGGTTTCAAGAGCATTGAATGCAGAACTCAAAAAACCAGCAACCGTTAGGGCCCCTCTGCTACCATCGGATTGGGCGTTGGTGTCTTGTGTGAAGCCCACAACCGGATCAGAACCCAAGGTCTCAGTACCTACCTTAGATGGTAAGAACAAAGGATCTATCTGAGCCTTATTATTCAAAGGATCAGCTGTGGACCCCACTTGCGGCTCAGAGCCCACGGACTCAGCATCTACATGCATAGGTTTATTCAATGGATCTTCAAGAGCCTTATTAGGCCCACCACCAGCCATTTCCGATTGCTCCTCCACCAAAACCTTCCTCCTATACTCCTGCTTCGATTTGGGCCCCCCTTTCCTAGACCCATTCGGCCCACCACGATAATGGACTTGCATACCCGGATCCTGTCTCTGATTTGATCCAGGACCTTGGATATTTAAAGTCTTATCAATCAGACTGTGGTTACCTTCCAATCCGCGTGAATCAGCTGTTGTTCCATGCACCAGCACTCCATCCGCCACCAAATCCTTCCCACCAGCTAGAACATTAAAGCGAGATCCTCCAATATTGCTTGATCCCCCAGTCTTTGTCTGTCCCCCACTCTTCGCGGATCCTTCCCCTTTCTGTTTATTTCCTTTCCTAGGATACTTAACCTGCATCCACGCGCCGTAAGGAGAGGAGCTGTGTTCTGGCGAATTAACAGCGGTGGCGCTTTGGGAGGACCCACGGGCGTGACCCCCAGAAGGCAAGGGCGTTGCAGCAGCTTGATTCAGACCGCCTTTCTGCATCACACACCGTTCCTTTGAATGGCCATACCTGCCACACGTAAAACAGATGTGGGGCAATCCTTCATATTCCACACCATACGATCGGCCATCCACCTTGATCCATGGAGTCAGAGGTTTCTGTAAATCCAGTAATACTGCCAGCCGGTATGGCCACGTTACTGATCAGGCAGTGACGTAGCAAGTGCACGGCCGTGAGTGTGACACACGCTGTACAGTAATAATTATTTTTAATTTCATGGGTTCATTTTAATTTGACTTCAATTTAACTAATTATATTTTAATAATATTCTTATAATTATAATTAAGATAATGATTATATTATAACTATAAATTAGAAATGGAATAAACAGAGCTTGGTTTTTTTTAACAAAAAATATTTTGATTTTAATAAATCATGATATAAATATCTTATTATCATACTAATAAGTATTGGTCCTAGTAAAAAAAGCTTCAACCACTCAAATACCAGGTCTCAAATTAGAGTTTATGTGAGTGTATTGTGTTTAAAAAAAAAACAAAAAAACCTTTTTATAAGAGTTACCCTAATTAAACTTGATAGAGCTTAAATATGACACAATCACATGCACAGTCAAATGAGAAAAATATATTATTTGCATAATTATTTTATTTTTTCAGGTAATATATTTTCATTAATATTTTAATTTTAATAATTTCATTTTAATCTTTAATTTGATCGTGTTAATGAATTTATTTATCACGGCATTACTTGAAAACATAGATTAAAAATTGAATAAGAAATAATATTACCTCTCCACTTTTCTCTCTTTTTTCTCCTCATCTCCCTTAATTTTCTCTCCATCCAAAGATAAAGTTAGAAAATAAATGAGGTTATATGTAAATGTAATTAGTCCAAATTATTGTATTTATTTTGGCCTTAAGATTAAAAAGAGGGTATTATATTAAAGACCAATAATAGAGCGGGGGCGAGCAGTCACTTAATTTTCGATCAGTTACAAAATTTTCAACATTACCAAACAAGACATGCTTGGACTTTCTCTTCATCATCATATATTAATGAATATCCCAAACAAGACACAGTTGTTATGTCGCTTTTAATTACCATATCTTTCAATTAAATTCGGCTTTTATCATTATTAATTAGACGCGTACGTTCATCACTGGGATTATATATTCCAATTAAATAGCTACATGTAGAGCCGGAAAATCAAGCCGAGCCCGTTTAAGTCCTGGTTCTACAAGGCTTGGGCTTGAAAAATTGGCCTGAAATTTGAAATTGGCCTTGTAAGGCCGGCCCTGCAGGGCCTCGGGCTTAATCAGGCTGGCCCGTTAGGTCCGTTTAACTGTAGTTTTTTTTAAAAAAAAAAAAAAATTAATTACCTAGACTTCCACTTAATGAATGTGTTTAATTATTTGTAATTACTTAGATTTTTTTAGTTTAAACTATAACACTTTTTTTATGTTTATTATTATTCTGTATTAAAACACACAATTAGTTATTATAAATTTTAAAGAAGGGATGTTTTCATATTAAATAAACACATACTTTGGTATTACAATATTATATAAGTAATAAATAATAAATTATAAATATATTTTGTGTAAAATAAGTATAATTATTTTTACCTGTCAATAAAATCATGCATGAACCGAACGAATCTGCAGACACACACAAAATTATGAGAGGGAAAGATATTTTGTCGTTGGCATACATAAAACAATTCCTTTATTTAATATTTTTTGAAAAAAAAGGAAAAAACATATTCTTTGTATTTATTTGTTTCTTATTACGAATTAATGAATGTGTTTATTTGTTGAATGATTTATATTGTTTAGATATTAATGTTGATAACATTTATTTGATAGATTAGAACTTTAATGGTTGCAATTTACTAATTATATTTCTTTGAAAAAAAATCGAAGGAAAAATAGTTAAAATTTGGAACAGTAATTTTCAAGCCCAGTAGGGTCGGCCTTGGCCCTAGTACTATCGGGTCAGGCTTTGAAAAAAAGATGTTTTCCTTACCTCAGGCCCTGTCAGACTGGACCAACCCTGATTTCCAGCTCTAGGTATATGTAGGCATATTGTAGCTAACAAATAAATACAACTTTAAATAAATACCAAAAAAGATTTTGTAATGAAATAAATAAAGAACTAAAAAGTTAGAAGCAATAATCGGGCTTGCAGCAGCTTAATTAATAAGATTTGTTGAAGTCTCTATCTTATAATATACATACGAGTACGACGAATGATATATATATATATATATATGGTTATCGTTTGTCATGTCACTTGACATAAGGTTATGTCAAGTCACTCCAAAACTACATCGTTTTGGGGTTAAATGAATCAATGAACTCTCAAAACCACGTAGTTTTGGATTAGGGAAATTAATGAAGGATCTTTTAGTAAAATTCATATAATAAATATTAAAATAAAAGTACAAAAACACTCTTCATTAATTTCCTTAACTCCCAAAACGACGTAGTTTTGGGCTCACTTGACATAATCTTATGTCAAGTGACATGACAAAAGAAAAACCCTATATATATATATATATAATGTTGTCACGAAAATTTGAGTGGTGGATTTCCGTTGATTGACCAGGGTAGGTGGAAGATAAATTAAGGATAAGAGTTGGCTATTCGAATTCATAGATCTTCCCCACTTGCACCCCTCCTTTTTAATATGCTAAATGTGAACTTGGTTAACTGTGAATACTGCGATAAAAGTGAATTATCAATAATGAATTCGGTCTATCTGGGCTTTTAATTATTATATCCAGAAAATATACAATTATTATCAAAATTTTAAATAGCAGGAATTCTAGATCATCGACCCAATATTCGAAACCCGACCGTTATATATTACCGGTACACTTCTAGTATTGTTGTTGACTTGTTGTCTCTGTTGCCATGAGGTGGACCATGATTTCGGTGAGAAGGCTCCAAAACAAGAATATAATATAAAGTCATCGTCATTTCATCATTATTATAGTAATCATTATTTTAAATAAGCATTTTATTAGGAAAATAAATATAATTAACTAATTTAATTACTATACTTAATCTCTCTAAAATTAGATAAATATGTCCTATAATTAGGACTGGACTGGAGGGATTATATATTAGTTAAGGAACAAGAGGTAGTATACTTGTTTTAATTAGTTGAGATAAATAGTTACCTTGTTTAAACGATGATGATATCGACATTTTTGTCGGTAATGGTGTTGACGTACGAAGCTTCCCAGAAAGCTCCACGAATGGGGCCCAATTCAAGCAGAATGGGAAGCTAGGATTTTTTTATTTATTATATATTAGGGTTAAGGTGCAAAAATAGACATGTGTTTTTCTCTAAGGAGCGCCCAGTAGCAAATGTTTTTTCAGGTGCAAAAGTAACTATGTGGTTACAAATTAGGTGCAAAAATAGCCTTTGACCGTTAAGTTTGACTTTTGATCGTTAAGTTTGACTTTTTTTGCTGACTGGACGATGACGTGGCATTTCAAATATTTTTTCAGTATCCTTTTAGTACCGGTCAATACCTGAAATATTTTTTCAATATCCTAAAATAATTTTTTCAAAATTATGGAATTTTTTTTTGGTACCAATCAGTATTCTGAAAATACTTTTTAGTACCAGTCTTTTAGTACCGATCAATACCTGAAATATTTTTTCAAGATCCTAAAATTATTTTTGCACCTTTGAAATGCCACGTCATTGTCCGGTCAGCAAAAAAAGTCAAACTTAACGGTCAAACGCTATTTTTGCATCTAATTTGTAACCACATAGTTACTTTTACACCTGAAAAAAGCATTTGCCACTGGGCGCTCCTCAGAAAAAAGCACATGTCTATTTTTGCACCTTAACCCTTATTTTAATTTGTTTTGTTATCATGGACTAAACTTTTAGAAATTTATTTAATGAAAAGTCTGGTTGTCTCCCCCCTCCCCCTTTTTTTTCATGTATCCTCTTTTAACGAAGGCATTCTTGTTCGATATAATACCAAACATTAAATGTGAGTATCTCTCTTAATGTAGATTTGAATTTTGGTTTACTACTAGTCCTTTCTATAAGACCCAACCTCTATTCTTGTCTAGTTATCATTTTGATTCGTGTGTTTGGCAAGTTTAAGAATTGCTTAAAGCCCAAGTTTTCTTCCCCTTTTAGTATTAATTAATGGGCCTAGGGCTTAAGTGCTTTTTTTATTTAATCAAGAATTTCCCTATCAAGACTTAGAGCGTAAAAGGTTTTCGCTTCCTAGACTTCCATTTTATGAATTAGAAGATTTGTAGAGAAATTTTTCATGAACAACATCAAGCTACAGATTTAATTTGGTGCTCACATAAAGTCTTCATTTCTCTAGTCGCCAGTTAATCAGATCACATTAATGTGGTGATCATCTATAACATCTTGATCTAACATTTGCTCAAGGAATTTCCCTCTTTTACTATTACTACAGTCACCAGTTGTTTTTAGCTTACCTTAATTTGTTGCATTTTAGTTCACTTTTTTTTTTTTTTTAACTTCCATTGTAAACTTTTTAAGGGTATTAATACCATTTTGTCTTTCCTAAAAAAGAAAAAAGATGGTCTAAGTTTACTTTTATTTTAATTTTGGTCCTTCAAATTTGAAACCGTTAGTTTGAGTCCCTATAGGAGCAAGAAGATCTAAGTTTTTATTGAGTTATAGAAACCAATATTTTAAATGAAATGAAACTTGAGAGACTTAGATTAAAATAAGGTGCATGCCTGTCTGGTCTAACTTATTTTTAACTTATCTTCTACTTATAAGTATAAGTTAGGCCAAACAAGATTTTACATAAGCTCTTATAATTATAAGAGCTTATTTTATAATGAAGTGAAAAGAGCTTAAAAATAAACTCCTATAAGGAGCTTATTTTTAAGCTCTTTTTTAAAAGAAAAAAGAAAAGAAAACCCGTAATCTCTCGATCGAATACTATTGCCGCCACCACCGCTGCCGCCGCCGTCGCCCTATTATAATATACATTTTATGATAATTTTTATTAGAAAAAGTGTTTACGACAAAATTTTTGTTAAACATCTTATTTTTAAATTCAGCTTTTAAATAACTTTTAAGGTAAAAAATTTATATAATCACCAAACAGTTTTTAGCTTTTTTTTTTTTAAAGTTTTTTTTTTTTTAGCTTTAGCTTAAAAGTAGCTTTTAGCTTATGTCTATTTGTGTTGTTATACAAACAATTAATGCCGGCTAGTTTTAGATACGCATGCCATTATTAAACACACTCACACACTGTCATTTTATTTTCAGCGATGATTGTTTGGTAGTGAGGTTATTTGAATATACACTCCATTGACTAATCATCCTAGATTACAAGCCTAAAAATCAAAGGGAAAAAAAAAGAAAAAAAGAAAGAAGAAATAATAAGCGGAAGAAATAGGTAAGTGTCCTTGGCTCATAATTACTCGTAGTCTTGGAATTAGTTATAATGAGATATCAATAATAACTTGTTAATCAAATAAAATACATAGTAGACTTGCTTTAATTGCGATTGTTCCAAATATAAACCTCCCTATGATATCGCAAGCTTATAGTTATCTCAGTCTAAGCTTGTTGAAAATCCCTAGCCCTTCAAGAACCCTAACCCTAAGTTCTAGCTTCTAAGATTCTTTTATGATACAAAGATGCCAGATCTTGTGCCTGAAAGAACCTCATTGCTGAATCGAAATTGGCGATCTTCCATCAGTTTCATGATCAATCGACTTCAAATTACAATCCCTATAACCATCGTGCTTTACTTGGCTCCTGGGCTCACATCTCAACACTCCATGATTGCTTTCACTATCCCGACTCTTCTCGCCTTCCTCCAGATTCAGGCCACCGCACTGCCGGCCTCTCCCTTCCAGGTTCGTCCGGTGGTCACCATCATGGCTTCCGTCGTCACCGTTTCTGGCTACTAGCTACGCGTTGTTTCTGGCTGGGCGTTGTCTTCCCACTTACGGCCCTCAACTTAGGAAACTGATGCTACATCTGACAGAATATATAAATAAAGATGTGATTTTATTTGTATATTCTGTCAACATCTTGGGTCCTTTAATTTGCTGTTGCTTCTTTGACTTCCCTTCTTATCCCTCCCTCTCTCTGGGGGTTTCAGTTCGTTTTCTATTTTTAGTTGGTGGTCCCTGAGCTTCTCCCTTTCATCAAAAACATATATAACCAATGTCTCCGCTGTCTCCGGCGGTGGCAGCTGCTGCGAAGGAGGGTGGCGTCACCTGATCTCTTGCCGATATCCATCCAACACTGCTGATGAAAAGTGAGAAATATACATGCATGCATACATCTATCTATATATATATATATATATATATATATATATATATATATATATATATATATGTATGTATGTATCTGTATTAAAATACATATAAAACCTGCCGCTAATTGTTCTTGGGTGTACGGAATTGATGTTTTTAGTTCACCCTTGAAGCTGCTTGTTGCCTTCTTTTTCCCACGAGTGTATTAGTCAAATTATTGTATTTCGTTGTCTTGTCTTGTCTTTTTGTTTTTGGAGTCTTCTTTCGCAATTATTAAATAAAATTCCATTGGCCATGATAATTGCTGTCTTTATTTGACTTAAAATATCATTGTCTCCAGATCTGTTAAGGGAGTATAGCCCAGCCCATTATTAAATTCAGTGCATGAATTTAATAATGGACTGAATTTAAATAATGGGTGTGTGTGTGTTACCAAAATTAAAAAATAAGAAACCTACGTTCATCAAAATGAAATGAGTTCTGATAGGCTCTGATGGTGAAGTCAATATTTTGTTTGCTAATTAGTAATTTATTCAACACACACTAACACACGTTTTGGTAGGATATATAATTCTATGTGTATATAAAAGAAAAGGGCCAATGAATCAGACTCCATGAAAACAAGGGCCCATCAATCTATGAGAGCGAGGCCATGCACATATTGTAAATATGTTGTCGATGTTTGTAGGTAGCAAGTCAGGCTCCATGAATCCCACCTTCCCATCAATCCATCGTAGGTAGCAAGTCAGGCTCCATGAATCCCACCTTCCCACCTTCCCATCAATCCATCATTCTTAATTGACTGAATTTTCCCTCTCCATCGATTTTTTTTTAAAGAAATATAATTACTAAATTGTATAACTATTAAAGTTCTTATCTATCAAATAAATGTTATCAACATTAATATCTAAACAATATAAATCATTCAACAAATAAACATATTCATTAATTCGTAATAAAAACAAATAAACACAAAGAATATGTTTTTTCCTCTTTTTTTTCAAAAGATATTAAACAAATGAATTGTTTTATGTATACCCATGATAAAATGTCTTTCCCTCTCGTAATTTTGTGTATGTCTGCAGATTCCTTTGGTTCATGCATGATTTTACTGACAGGTAAAAATAAGTATACTTATTTTACACAAAATATATTTATAATTTATTACTTATATAATATTGTAATACCAAAGTATGTGTTTATTTAATATGAAAACATCCCTTCTTTGAAATTTATAATAAGAGTAAATACCATTTCTGGTCCCTGACAAAAAACACGGACCCCATTTTGGTCCCTGACAAAAAAAGGTCCTTTTTAGTCCATAAAAAGGACGAATAAGGGTCGATTGGTGGACATTTTGATCCCTCACAAATTTCCAAAATGTCTTTTTTAGTCCCATAAAAAGGACGAATAAGGGTCGGTTTTTTTGTTAGGGACCAAAATGGGGTCCGTGTTTTTTGTCAGCGACCAGTAAGGGTATTTACTCTTATAATAACTAATTATGTGTTTTAATATGAGTAAATACCCTTTTTGTCAGTTAGCTCCTAACGGTGTCACTAACGTTGCTGATGTGTAACGTGAGTTGGTCCAGTCACATGCCACGTAGGAAGGCCAAAACAACGTCGTTTATATAAATACCCTTTTCGGTCCCTGGAAAAAAGTATGGACCCTTTTTGATCCCTAACTAAAAATAACTCGTCCCGTCATCCCTGGGAAATAAAAAAACATCCCACGTTAGTCCTTCCGTCAGTTAGCTCCTAACGGCGTCACTAACGTTGCTGATGTGTAACGTGAGTTGGTGCAGGGTGCTTCGTTACCTTCAACATTTTTTACTCGTTGAAAAGTCTATTCATTGACCTCACCATTGGATTTAGAGAAGTATAAAGATTCAAAGCAATGAACACCGTCTAACTCCGGCGCAAACCTAGGCTAGAAGCGCTGCCGTTGTTGCTTGGCTCCATCGGGTTGCGTTGATGGCGACGGCGGCGGCGCCTTGGAGTTATTTGGAGATGTCGGTTTCTTCTCGGGGGAAGAAGGCTTCTGCTCGGGCTTGGGCTTGAGATTTGGGGCATCAATAGACAAGCGCGATCTCTGACCGTAGGAAAACTCGGCGCAGAGAGCATCGAAGGAACTGAAGATAGACATCATTTGACGACCATAGAACCAATGGAGTTGACGATAACGTATACGAAGTTAAAGACGAAGTTATATTTGACGACCATAGACATCATTACACATCAGCAACGTTAGTGACGCCGTTAGGAGCTAACTGACGGAAGGACTAACGTGAGATGTTTTTTGATTTCCCAGGGATGACGGGACGAGTTATTTTTAGTTAGGGATCAAAAAGGGGTCCGTACTTTTTTCCAGGGACCAAAAAGGGTATTTACTCTTTTAATATAGAATAATAATAAACATAAAAAAGGATTATAGTTTAAACTAAAAAAAAAAAATCTAAGTAATTAATTACAAATAAACATATTAATTAAGTGGAAGTCTAGGTAATTATTTTTTTTAAAAAAAGCTAAAGTTGAACGGGCCTAACGGGCCGGCCCGATTAAGCCCGAGGCCCTACAGGGCTGGCCCTGCTGGGCCAATTTCAAAATTTTGGCCTATTTTTCAAGCCCAAGCCTTGTAGGGCCAGTGCTTAAATGGGCCGGCCTGACGGGCTCGACCCGATTTCCCAGCTCTACTAGCGAGTAACTAGTCCACCCTGAGTAAGAGAGATCATATATTTATTGATGTGTTGTTATGTAAAAAATCATTTAGATTTAAAAAAATATTTTGTAGTATGGAAAGCACTATGACTCATATAGAGATATATATGGGTAGAAAAGTGATGCTATAACAATTTTGACTTTAATTTCTCAACATATACATTAAATGCTCAAAACAGTTTTATATAAAAAGTTGTAATTAATTTATTGGAATTCCTTTATTTCCTATTGTGTAGATATCTAAATTAGCACATTTGCACATATTTGTATCGAGAATTATAATATTATATTCGTTGCTTTTAAAGATCTCTGATGGAGCTCAATATTTATATATTTTTAGTAATTAATCTTAAATTTTTGTGGGACTTAATTGCATATTTTGGGCATAATTAAGTGTTTATGTGAGATATTAGTGAAAGGGTAATTTGAAAACTATAGTGGTTAAATTGTTACATTTTTCATTAATAGTTGTTATTCTCATTATTCCTTAATTGTGAGAAAAATATATTATCTTTGTAAATTTAATTTTGTAGGTGATGATGTGGCACAACCTTTATCAATTGTTCAAGGTCATAGATGTCATTTTGGAGCTTAATGAAAGTAAAAAGAGGAACTTCACAAGTGCATAATTTATTTTCATATTTTTTTAAAAATGAGATTAAATGAGTAAGTGCTTTATTTGGAGGTTGCAATTTTGTGCCTAACCCCAACATAGATTTTCAAGCCTTATCTAAACATGCTTTAACTCACTTTCTAACTGTAATATCCTGAATTTTGGGCCTAGAGACTTGAGAATAAGTCTGTATCAGGCATACGACTAGACTCTGTTCAGGAAGTGTGATATTTAAATTTGAAAATAAAAAATTAATATCCTATGTGTATTTTGACCAAAGAGCCGAAGGACTATAGAAATTAAAGTGACAGTGCAGAAGGGCACAAAAACACCTATACGGTGTTAATTGGTTAGTAAAAATGTTATTTAGCTATGCCCTAAGGTAAGGGACAGTTAGCTAAGAAAAAATGTGCTAAAATAAGTATGCACATGACATTTCTTGGATTGATAAAGATTTCCTGCGTTTTTGGAAGAGATAGGAATGAAAAAGCAACATAATTAGTACCTGAAGACACGTGTCACTGTAGGATTGGAAAGTAAAACGTAAGTAATGATTACAGGGGTAGAAAAGTCAAATCCTTACCCCTTAAGCATTGAATTTCGTCCACCTAGGAGAGAGAAAGGAAAATCAGATGATTTTATCCATATTCAGGCCCAAACACAAAATGCGGGTCCCACAGGTTGTTAGCCGGTAGAAAAGGGACCGATAAGGACCAGTTAGGGACTTCTTTTGGACTGAATGAGACAAGTGTGGGGCTATATTGGGTAGTCAAGGAGGCGCCACATATGCATGTCCATTCAAGGGAAATATCTGAAATGTTGAAGAAAAGTGAAAAAGGAAGCACCTTATTGGCTAGCGGGGCCTAGCAGGGACCGGTGGAAGGAGATTGGACTGGGTAAAGTGGAAGAGACAGGGGAAATGTAACACCCCAAATTCCGTAGCAGAAATCGTGTCGGTTGACACTTGGTTTTAGAAAAATCGACAGAGTTTGAGGTGCTACATCAGAGTAATGCGGAAACGGAGAGCATGCACTAACTATTAGACAATGAGTAACTGAAATAAAATGCCTCGACATATGATGATGCCTGACATATTTGGTATATTAAAAATTTCCCGAAGGAATATTCATGTGATACAATATACAGAGCTTTGTATAATTACAATTCCTATATGGTAACTATACAATCTTCAACCAAGCCGTAACCAGACTTGGGGCAATGAACTTAACTCAGTTAATCAAACAGATTGGCCAGGTAAGTGTCTATCATGGGAGTCTCACCGAGTTCACGACGATTGATTGACTGGCCCACATAGACTAGCCTTGCCTTCAGCACAAAACTGTTCGAAGTAACTTAATTAGATCCATGCTAGAAAGTAGGCTCTGTTAACTTCTTTCGGCTCTCGTTTCGACCGGTGCATTATTACGACTTTGGCCCTTGGTTCCTCTTTATGGCTCCATCTACCGGTACCTTCTTTGTTCCTTGATCCTTTCCTGTGCTATTAGTTAAGACTGAGGTCCAATGCCCATCGGACCTCAGGTAACGGTTAACTTCATGCTTATGTAAACAATATATGTATGATAGATATTCATGACATTTAAGCAATAATCACTACAAAAGCCCACAACAGATGTAGGAAATACATAATCACATATGTAAGGCAATAACAATACACAGCCCATGCATATGTATATTATCTCGGTCTGCACTATTCACCAGTGCCACGATGTACATTCGTGTCCTCAGCGCTAAGAAAACTCAACGGTATTAATAAGACTATAACCCGTGTAAAGCTGAATGTGAAAGTAATGAACTAAGACGACATCTTAGTTTATGAATATCACTGTCATATATAAACATACTATAAGCATTAGAGTTAGTGTTAAGTACGCCGCGAACGTACCTTTCACCGTGTATTTACCAAGGCGTTCGTCCTTGGATCCCGACTCCGGTCTTCCCGGATATCCTAAAGGGTAATACCGTATCTATTAATTTATACACCATATCTTAACAGATATTTTAGTCACAAATGACTATTTTACCCCTGACTTCAGAAATCGCTAACCGATAAAATTTCGCCAGAGCTTCGCTACTTTGATTCTCAATTTTCAAAAACTATTTCCTACCATGTTTTTACCTTGTCAGGCATTTTTCAATGCAATGAGGCTTAAAAACATAAGTAGGAATTTTATTTCCTATTTCCTAGATCAAACAAGCATTTATACTAAGAACTACTAAACAAAAGACTAGAAACTTAAAAGCTTGCTTACCTTTTGAAGAACTTCCTCCTCCCTCTTGCTTCTCACTAGCTCCCACTTCTCTCTACTCTTTAGAATGATTTTGGTGTGAGAATTATGAAGAGGCAACCCCTCTATTTATAGCAAAAGCCTAAGGATTTCAACCCTTGGATCATCTTTTCATCAATGGTTAAGATGAGACATATGTGGCCTCTTTGAAAATCACATATTTTCCCTTTCTCTCTTCCACCAATTCGTCCTCTCTCTCTCTCCCTTATCTCTTCCACTTTTGCAAACCTTGTTGGCTTCTTTTATCTCCACACTTTTACTTTATGCTGGCTTTATCAAGAACATTGCATTGTTGGCCAATTCCTCACCATGTGCTTGTGTAGTTTAGTTGAAAAGATGATAGTTTTAATTAAGTTTCTTCTTCAACTTACTAATCTCATACGTATGGCTTCATTAGGGGCTTTTACTAGCCTTTTAGTCATTTTAGGATTAATCGCAAAAGTTAAGGAAAAGATTTTGGAGATAACCTACTCCAAGCTAAAAATATACTTGTTCATAATAAGTCCTTATATTTGATCTATGATTAACACATCTCAGTATACAATTTATTTTCTATCGGTTCTCATTTACTTGTGTCTTGAATTAATCCCAATGATTTTTAAACTCTCAAAATATCTACACCCTTTTCTCTCTCCTAATACTAGGCTCACAACACACACAACACTCACAACTCACTTTCCTCTCTCTTACACTAGGCTCACAACTCTCACAACACACACACACACACACTCAAAAGAATCCTCCCTCCTCCATTCGAAATGTATGGCCTTCATTTGGCCATGGAAGTTGCTTTTCTATTCACAAAATATCTAAAGATTTATGTGTTCCCATTGGCTAATTAAATTTGCTAAGGATTAAGGCTTAATTAATTAGGACCATTAGATTTAGCTTTATTAAATTAAATCTTGGCCATTGGATCCTAATTGCACTTTGTTGACTTTTCAACATTGATTAATAAAGCTTAATTAACTTCCTAATCCAATGCTTAATTGCCCATGCATTGCATCTCTCATTAATTGATTGGTTACTATATTAATTATGATCATTAGAAATCCCTTTTATGCTAATCTTGGGTTTCTATTAACCTTTGATCACTAATTAATCTCATATCTTCCTTAATTATGAATTTTTAATTTAATTATTAATTAATTACGAAAATTAACATAATTATTTTAATTATTGTAATATTAATTTCCTAATAGTTGTTGGCAATTTTCTCTAATTGAAATAAGTATTTCTATGTCATTTAATTGCCTCTCATGATTTAATTAAGACTATGCTTAATCATTATAATTTCATTATAATTTGCCTCTTGATGAATTATGAAGGATTACATAATTGCTTTAATTAGTGAAAGCTTAATTGATCACTATTTGCTTGTAAATTCCTTCAAATTAATTCAAGTGTTTTCATAACATTTTCTTGCTTATTTAAGCCATAAATATTTATTATTTTATGTGCTAATTTAATCACATTAAATAACCTCTAAATATTGTCTCATAATTAACCATTGGTTAATTAATTCCAAAGTAGAATTTAGACAAAAATATAATCAATAGATTATATTTCTTTGAGGCACATATTCACCTTTGTTATTTTGCTAATAATTAGCCATGATATAATATTTATATGAATTATGAAAATTAGGGTATTACAGGAAAAGTAAGGGAACAGATTTGGTGAGCCCAAAGTGATGACACCTAACCCCCATCATGATTAAAAACGTGCTAGAGGAGAGAGGAAAGAAGAATCAATTAAAAAGTCAAGCTGCGGGTCCCACTTTTCAAACAAAAGGGCAATATGGGAATAATTGTACATAAAATAATTGGAGCAGGTGGGTGGGCCCTATATGGCGCCACCTAGCCATAGGAAGTGTCTAGAAAACTTTGGGAAAAAGAAAATAATAATAAAGAAGTTCCGGGGCAAAACTGGTAATATTTATAAATTTCGGGCCAAAACAGGTATTTTTTCCCATTTGAGAAGATAAATGTAACACCCTGGTTTTCACAACTATTTTTATAGAGTTTTGATCAGAGTTTTGAGCGACAAATTTTTTTTTTCATAATAAAGAGTAACTGAATAACATTGCTAACAGTGTATCTGGCTGTTCTTAAGGCCGTACATTCCTCCGAGTGTTTACATCTAACGTAAGTACAACAAAACTAAAGCGTCTCCATCTGATCTTCATGCTAGCTCCCTTCCTTGTCCTCGATCTACGTGGCCTGCTTGCTTATCTCCTTGGCCCTCGGTCCTCCGGACGAAGCTATAGTGAGATCCAATTTAGCGCATTGGATCTCGAGTAACGGTTAACCTCATGCTTATAAACAGTATATGTACAACGGTATTTCCAATTTCACAGCATTGATCAAGCCGGTACATGATCATTTAATAACAACATAAAAGCGTAATAGTGATCTAAGTACGATACCTTAATCACAGTGCGCCTAAGTACGGTTCCATAGACATAGTGCATCCATGTACGATTCCATAGACACGATGTATCTAAGTATGGTTCCATAGATACGGAGTATCTAAGTACGATTCCTTAGACACGGAGTATCTAAGTACGATTCCTTAGACACGGAGCATGTAGTACCGAATAGAATGGCCAGGTAAGTGTCTATCATGGGGGGCCTCACCGACTTTACGGCGACTAAATGGCACACCCACATAGACTAGCCTTGCCTTCGGCACCAAACTATTCACATAACATATTATCACATATAATCATTCAATAATCATCAGATTAGTGTTACAGTACGCGAACGTTCTTTCGTTGACGACGTTAGGTACTTCTGGCGGAAAACGTACTTTTACGGAAAACGTGAAACAGCGGCACGTCGGGCAGCGTAACGGCAGCAGATCAGAGTTTCTGAAGTCCTATTAGAATAATATCACTTTCATTAGTGATTTGGCATTATAACAGGAATTTTAGGTAAAAATTACCATTTTGCCCCTATACCCCTAATCAGCGGATTTTCGCCAGCACTTCGTTACTTTGACTCCGATTTTTCCCAAAATTTTGCCAGAACTTCGACCCAATGATAATTTTCGAAATTCTAGACTAAAATAGCCCTATCATATGATATCCAATCATACTTGAAAAATTAAAGGCTACTCTAACATTACTTCTTTAACTATTAAAAGAACTACGGAAACTAAAAGCTCGGTACCGAAAAACTTACCCAGAGCTTCGCTGCAATTTTTCCCAGAGCTTCTCTCTCTAAAATCCTCTCTCTATTTTCGGCCAAGGAGGAGTAGAAATGGTGTGTAAAAATATGAAGAGCACCTTGGCTATTTATAGAAAAACTTAGGGATATAATGGGAATTTTTCAAATTGTTCTTAACCATGGAAAATCAATGCAAAATTGTGTTTAATCCTTGTCCATGGAATGGTTTGGTCGACCTACAAGGGCTGTGTGGCAGCCAAGGATTGGTCCAAAAGTGGTGACTTGGCTTGCTTTATGCCCGGTCCGATAGAATTTCCCCGATCGGTGTCCGTTTCGCGAGATCTCAAAATTCTGAATTCATAACTTTGAAGATCTTCTCTTTCTCATCAATAATATCTAATTTAACTTAGATTTCGGTCTCTTACAGGGTTCCAACAGTCCAGTTGAAGTTTTCTCGAAAAACGTGTCCGAACGCGTCCGGTCTTGGAAGTCGTTTCGGAATCATCAACGGAGAAAAATTCACCGATTCCAAATATGTCCAGATAAATTCAAACTCATTCCTAGATGTTGAGTTAGAATTTATTTTCTTCGAATCCAAAAATCGCCTATCTCGCATTTTTCCCTATTTTGTTTTATTAGGAAAATGCACAATCGGACTTAATTTACTTCCGGAAAAGCCTAACGGAAGATAAAATTCCACTGATCATTATTTTACCTTGATTTTGGAAATCTCATTCCTAGTTCTCTAGATAGGATCCGTTTCCTAATTATTCCATTACTATTCATCAATTTTATTTATATTATATAATATTTGCAAGTTGCATAAAAATCTTGGATATTTGTTTTTGTTCCTTTCTTCAATTTTTTTCTTCTCTTGGCCAAAATTTCGGCTGGCCTATTTTTATAATTAATAAATATTTATTTTTTATTTAATTAATTATTTAATCATTTATTTATTTTAATTTTCACAAAAATTCCACAAAGATCCCTAATTGGCTCATTCTTGTATTTAGGCTTAAAAATACCTAAACTCAACTATTTTTCTCCAAAATTTCCAATTAATTAGTAAATATGTTTTTACTAATTTTAAGCCAAAAACCACTAATACCATATATCTCGTACTCATGGATATCATGTCGTACTTCGATATATTATGTTCCCATGGTTCCCATACACCGTGGCAACATAAGATACCTAATACTCAATAATACAATCGTGGTCTGTTTTATAATCACTAAGAAACATGACAATTATTATCTCTAGGTCATGTGTAGATTAGTTTTTACTTGAGAGGCTTGAGAGTGGTAAGTCATCACATTGTCATGCTGCAGCTAGACATATCCTGATCCTTATCTATTGGTACCATTATAAAATCTACCTGGATTTGGGATCACCAATTTCTTGGTGCTGTGACCAACTTCTTCCTCACTCCGTGAAAGCTTGTCTCACAATCTTTGTTCAACGTTAATTTGGTTACCTACTTGTGAATTTGTAAGTTATGAACATTCTTTATGAATCTGAGGTACTATCCCGCTAGATCCAAAAACTACATATCTATGACACGATCGCGGTCGGAAGGAAATAACCAAGAATCAAGAAACATGTCACGGAGGTTTAATCAAATTTGGTGGTAATACGATCCAAAATCTCGATTGATCTTTGGTAACACGGACTGCAAGTTTGCCTTTGAAGTGTTCTACTGACACTGACCACCAAGGATATTCGTAGAAACATAGGATTATTGATTTTTTTGAAGAATAACATTAAGAAGAAATAGTCACCAAAGGTTCTTCGCAAACACGTATATATTAAACATAGGCTTAAGATGTTTATAGTCATATGTGCGTCTACTTGTCAATCTAGTCTATACAGACCATCCTAGATTATATCAGCTATTTTACAACTTCTCAGGGGTTTTTAAAGAAGTGTCAAAACACTAACACCATAAACGAGTTCCTCCTTATCTAACTTCTTTAGGTCATTCACGTTTCTGCTCCTCTAAACATTGTGGATTACCCGCCACTTGAGACGACGGAGGAATGGATGAAAACTTTGGATAGGGCCTTCCCCTAAGAGCTCGTTTATGCTTTCCACCTAAAAGCGATTGCGAGGGAAGTGGTACAAGGTAGATTTTGCCCAATCTTCACGAGAGTAGGAAGGAATGAAGTACATATTTCTTTGATCATACGTTGTTTCCACATTCTTCAAGTATCGGTAATATTCTTCCTTTACTGTTACAGCTTGTTGCGCGGCTTGTTCATAGTCGGCGCTTAGGATGTCCACTAGCTCCCCGTTTTGATCTAGGACATGTTTCAGGAAGACAGGTTTATAACTGGTATGAGATTCACATCCGGGGTTTGATTTTGGTATATAATATGATAACGTTTGGATACAAATACGGGGAGAAATAAATTGTTGAAAAAGGGTCAGGAAACAGGGGAGCGAATTGGACCAGAGACCGAAATTTGAGCTCCACGCTAAAATAAGTGTACTCATGATTTCTTGGATTATTTTTTATGGAAACTAGACATATTAACGGTTCATATGGAATTGATTTCATGTTAGAATGATTTTATTGGAATTTATCAAAAATCTTTGAAGGTTGGCCAAATTCATTGGATTTTCCGGAAGATAAGCAAAGGGCTCGGATTTAATAAAAAATGTAAGGGTATTTTTGGAAATACTAAAAATAAGGTATTTTGGTGATATATAGGGCAAGGGTATATCTGGAAAAGCGATCGGGCACATTTGAATACTAAAGACAGTATATTCCCCACCAGGTTGTAACCGCTTTACTCAGATATCTTTATGTGTTTTGTTGTATGTTTGTGTTTTCCATGTGTGTTTTTGTACAACCAAATATGCATACATAGTTATTTTTTTCCTAGCGCTGAGGACGACCAGTCCTAGGCCGGCCTTGATTGGCGGCTGTACGGGTTGAGGAACCGTCCGAGGCTGGCTTGGTAAGTGCGGCTTTACGGGTTGTGAATCCAGTGAGTCTGAGGCTTGCATTGGTAAGGCAGCTGTACGGGTTCTATGGATTATAATGTGTTGTTATGATGTATTTATGAATGCATATGTGGTATGTTTGCAATATTATTGATGTTTTCCTATATATCTGACATGGTTACACACATGCACCTTACACATTTAATATTTGAGTATTGACATTTACTCTAGGGGCCATTATTGGACTCCAGAAGCTTCTGTAGCTGCAGGGAGTCGTGCCTGAAGATTGAAGTGCCTTTTTGGAAAGGTAGGGCATTACAATGCAGTTGAAGAATGGGGGATGCCTTATTATAGTTTGTACTATACATTGAGGATGACTGTATATATTTTTGGTGCTCATTTTGGATAACTGTACCCTTAACCCTTCGGGGACTTTTACTTTATGTTTATTTTACTTTTACCAGTATAGTAGTTTGTCCAAACCGGTCAAATGCTCTGCTGTGATAACTCTGATATGTATTAAATGGACTTAATAATAATGGCGAGGTAACCAATAAAAGGAATCCCTCTAACCCGCCACCCGAAAGGGCGAGGCCGGTAGGGGTGTAACAGTTTTGGTATCAGAGCCTGGTTTGGACGGTACTGGCAAAAGGTAAATGGTTAAGGGTACTGAGGTAGTTTTGGGCGAATGGAGTAGAAAGAAGGTATACCCTAAAGAAGAGGGTTTAGCTCTGGGAAGCTAGAAACTCCGCAGATGAGTAAGACAGCATGGAAGGTGGGTTCTGCTGTTAACTTTAGGACCTCTGATATGGAATGGAAATCAAGGTCTGAATAGAATCCCCAGTGGTACAAGAAGTACAAGGGGAGTTGTATGGACGAGCTAGTACCCAACATTTCTGGGGGCAGATATATCGTATTAGTACTAGAAAATATCTGAGTTGACGGTACTCAGTGATATGTGGATTTATACCGGTATTAGTACCCCAGATCTGATAGGCACTTTAAGGTTAAGCGTGCTTAAGCGAGGAAAATCTCGGGATGGGTGACCTCCTGAGAAGTATTATAGGAATTTGAGATTCCTTGACTTGAGACCTGAATACCTTAAGGTTTGACATATGATGATCCTTAGGGATGCTATGAGGATGTTAGGATATGATTGAGACTAGGCTTGAATATGATCTTAAACGTGATTAAGGTTGTATTAAGGTTCTAGTATCTGAGAGTAGGAACCCTGTGAATACTGATCGATACTTAATTGTTTGGGTATGTTGAGGATTGATGATTGACCTTGAGGTAAAAGAATGATATTAGGATTTACCCCTGTGACATTGAGGGTTGAAATAGAGATAGAACCTCGTGAATAGGGTTGATGTTAATTGAATGCTTTGAGGTTTAGACTAGGAATATAAATTATGATCCTAGTTTGTATTTTGGGTATTGTTGAGGTAATATGATTCCTTAACCTAACTGATGTTGAGGTTCTAGGAGTCGATTGTGAATCTGACAGTTATTGATTTGAGGTTATTTGAGGATAGTGCCTGAATGTTGTAAACTATGGATCATGATGATTATAGCATGTGTGTTGGGTATGATTGAGGTTTTAAAATTAGGTTGATGAACCTAAGATTTGGTAGGCATCTATAGGATTGCTACCAATTGGATAGTGACCTAAGAATCTGATTTGATAATAAGAGATTCTTTATGCATTTAATTGATCGATATGCATTGAGACACTAGAATATAGCAACCCATGTATGAGGTATTTGGAGGTTACTAGCTGCTAGGGAATGATTTTGATCTAATGATATTCCCTTAGAAAGAATGATTAAGGATAGAACCCTTGATAACATTGATTGATACTGTCAGCATGTTATTTGAGGTATGTTTGAGGATAGTACTTATATGATATAGGATACTTTGAGGTTGGTAGTTGCTGTATCAGCATAGGGAAAAAGATCTTGAATACAGAAGGTTCCTTGAGGAAGTATGTTTGAGAATTAGTATCTTATTGGAACCGAATGATAGCTAGAACCTCGGTAGCTACAGGTTATGGTCTCATGTTTGGGACCGATAGCTATAGATATAATAATGGCTAGTGGTTTCCCTAAAAGTTGTGGGCCGAACACCCGATAGAGAAAGTTGGATATGTGACTATGCTTGGAGCTAGATCGTTATTGGAAGTTTATATACAGAATGACCCCGAATGAGGATTATTTGATGCGATATCAAGGTATTGCCATGAGATGCTTCAGCATCATGTGGGAAACTGTGATACAAATATAGAGTAGGCAATGAGACTTATGAAATTGTTATGAGCTTGAGTCGTTAAATTTGATATACAGGTAATGAGAGGCCCTAAGTCCTATGTAACTAGTATGTTCATAGGCTGGCAGAAGATCACAATTACTAAAACATGGATACCAGATAGAGTGCCAAAGAATTGTAAGCTTAAGAGTTACAGGCATTGTATTCGGAATGATCGAACAAATGGAACGAAATGAACTGAGTGTCTTATGAACGGCTTGAATAGCCAAATATAAAGGCTGAGATGTAATTAGAGATGATGACCTTCTACGTCAGTTGTCTAGTTCCTGTTATATTTGAAATTGAATTTCGAATGTACCAATGCACCTGCTATGTTTGTGAAATTTTGAAACCGGATTCTTTGAACTAAATTTTTTCAAATAAAATGTTTTTCAGAGACTGAGAATAGTTTGAAATGGTTGTTGTTGTTGTTTTTTTTTTTTTGAACTATGTTGTCTCATAGATAGGGTGTCCTGATGGAACCCAGATTTGAAATTGAATTGTGAACCATGTTTTGTAGAGGAAGCAATACAGAATTGGAAGAGGCCAAAAACTGTTGTAAACTTACTCAGTTTGCTGGATCTTGCCAGATGTTTTTGAAATGTTTTGAAATCGCTGGCCATTGTTGAAAGTTCTTTTGAGGGGATTAGTTTTTGAGAAACTGATACTCGCACCAGTAGTGTATGCACCCAATCTGAGTAGTTTTGCCTTGTAAGGACGTGTGTTTTGCCTTGTCTGGCTGGCACCCACGCAAGCGTTTGGAGCAGGGCTCCGTGGACAATTGTCCTTTGTCCCGGTATGGGATTTCGATGGGTGGCCTGTTATTGTATTTGCTAGTGCAAACACTGGGTCCCGGGAAGGGACGGGAACTCTCCCACATTGGCCGACAAGTGCAGTGGTTTGTATATGAAAACAACAACATATATGGCAAACAACACATACAACAAAACACATAAAATTGTTGGAGTAAAGTGGTTACTACCTGATGGGGTATGCACTGTATTAAAATTTTAATCTGCCTGTCCGCTTCCCAAATTAGTCCTTAGTCCTAAATAACACCAAAATACCTTTTTAGTATTTCCAAAAATACCCTTACAAATTTCATAAAAATCTGAGCCCCTCTTAATCTTCCAGAAAATCTAGGATTTCTGGTCCCACTTGTAACATTTTTAATACATTCCAAAAAAATAATTTCAACATGAAACAAACTCCATCTGAACCTTTAAAATGTCTATTTTCCATGAAAAATAATTCCATAAATCACGAGTACACTTAGTTTGGCGTGAAGCTCAAATTTCACTCTCTGGTCTGATTCGCTCCCCTGTTTCCTGGCCCTTTTGCAATAGTTTATTTCACCCAGTATTATTATCCAAAAATCATCATATTATACATCAAAATCATGCCCCGGATGTATAGTTTCTTCATGTAAAGTTTCAGATCAAAAAAAGGTTTTTTACCCATTTAGAAACGTATTTGAAGCTTCACTGCCTAGATTCCCAGAAACTGGCAGCAAGCCCTTACTTAGGGTTTTTGGTTTTTTCAACTTTGGAAAGTTAAACCATGACTATACCCCCACAGAAAAAAGTTACAGAACCATTGGAGACCTTAAAAAAGCAAAAATCCAACCATAACACTGAGCTTCCACTTTTTACACGAAAATATCTTAACAAGAACTCAAGAAAGTGGAGTTTTCGGGGTTACCTAGAATCGGAGAATCGTTGGGTGATCTTGGTGGCTTGATTCTTGAGCTTGGCTATGGAGTTTCAGACCTCTCCTATCTGCCTCTGGAAAATTTCTCCCCTCTTAGGGTGAAAATAAAAGTTTAAACACCTTTTTAATAAAGGTGATCTTGATCCGGTAACTTTAGAATTAACAGGCGTAAATTTCAGTCTAAAATTCATCTGGCTTTTGGATTTTTTCCCAAGTAAATCTGGAGAATTCCAGGGGTCTCTAGGGTTCTGCCAAGTGGCGCCTCCCCCCCTTAAAGAGAGCATATTTTTATTTGCTTTTGGGGCAAATTACCTGTTTTGGCCTGAAACTTTCATAAATTACAATTGTGGCCCGGAACTTACCTGACTTTTACCATGTACTTTGAACTTCCTAAAAGGACATATGTGGCACCATTTAGGGTCCACATACCTGCTCCAATTATTTTTTGTACAATTATTCCCATTTTGCCCTTTTGTCTGAAAAGTGGGACCCGCAGCTTGACTTTTTAATTGATTCTTCTTTTCTCTCTTTCAAGCACGTTTTTAATCATTATGGGGGCTAGGTGGCACCAATTTGGGCCCAAAAAATATGTCCCCTTACTTTTCCCCTGTCTTTTCCACTTTATTCGGCCTAATCTTCTTCTACCGATCCACGTCGAGCCCCGCTAGTCAATCGGGTACTTTCCTTTGTTCTTTTCTTCAACTTTCTAGATATTTTTCTTCTGAGTGGACATGCTTAGGTGGCACCTCCTTGAATTACAAAAGTGGCCCCACACTTGTCCCATTCAGTCCAAAGGAAACCCCCAACTGATCCTTATCGGTTCCCTTTCTACTGGTGAACAACTCGTGGGACCCGCATTTTGTGTTTGGGCCTGAGTATGGATAAAATCATCTGATTTTTATTTCTCTCTGATGGATGGGCGAAATTCAATGCTTAAGGGGTAAGGATTTGACTTTTCTACCCATGTAATCATTACTTACTTTTTGCTTCCCAATCCTGCAGTGACACGTGTCCTCAAGTAGTAATTACACTGACTTTTCCCCTTCAAAAACGCAGGGGATCTTCATCTATCTAGGAAATGTCATGTGCATATTTATTTTAGCATATTTATGCTCAGATAATTGTCCTAGGCCTTAGAACATAGCTACATGACATTTTTACCAACCGATTAACATCGTATAAGTGTTTTTGTGCCCTTCTGCATTGTCACTTAACTTCTACAGCCTTGAGCTCTTGATCAAAATACTTATAGGATATCAATGTTTTATTTCCAAATTTAAAATATCACGTCGTGAACAGGGTCTATTCGTATGCTTGATACAGGCTTATTCTCAAGTCTCTAGGCCCAAAATTTAGGATATTACAGTGACTGCCTATTTGTATGGCTCACTTGACAATGATATTTATATGAAAGTCCCTGAAGGACTCAATGTGCCAAAAGCATCTAATTCAAATTCTCGAGAACAATACTCAATTAAGTTAAATAAGTCTCTGTATGACTTGAAGCAATCAAGGCGCATGTGATATAATTGTCTCAAGGATATTTGTTGAAAGAAGGGTACAAAAATGACCCAATATGCCCATTCATTTTTATGAAAAAAATCTAGAAATGAATTTGCTATAATTGTTCTTTATGTTGATGATGCCAACATCATTATATTGGAACTCCTGAATAGCTTCAAAAGGAAATTAATTGTTTGAAGAAGGAATTTCAAATGAAAGACTTGGACAGAACGAAATTCTATCTTGGGCTATAGATCGAGTACCTAAAAGATGGGATCTTTGTATATCAAGAAACTTATACAAAGAAGGTCCTAGAGCGATTTTATATGGATAAGTCACATCCATTATATACTCCAATGATTGTAAGGTCTTTGCAAGTGGATAAAGATCCATTCCGACCTTGAGTAATTAGTGACGACGGTGAGGAAGAACTACTTGGTCCAGAAGTACTATACCTCAGTGCTATTGGAGCACTAATGTATCTTGCTAATCACACACGGCCCAATATATCATTTGTTGGTAATTTATTAGCAAGATATAGTTCTTCACCAACACGAAGGCATTGGAATGGTGTAAAATACATTCTTCGTTACCTCAGAGGCACTATGGACATAGGGTTATATTACTCAAATATATCGAAGTATGAATTGGTTGACTATGTAGATGCTGGATTTTTGTTTGATCCTCACGATGGTAAATCACAAACAGGCTATTTGTTTACATGTGGAGGCATATCTATTTCATGGCGATCTATGAAACAGACTATATCAGCCACATCATCTAACCATGCAGAAATTCTAGCAATGCATGAAGCAAGTCAAGAATGTGTATGGTTGAGGTCAGTAATACATCACATATGAACAACTTGTCATTTGTCTTCAGGTAAATTGGTCCTAACAGTAATATATGAAGATAATAATGTATGTATTGCCCAACTTAAAGAAGGTTATATCAAAGGTGATAGAACAAAGCATGAATAATAATGTATGTATTGACCTTCTAAAGGATGGTGAAATAAATATCCAGCAAATCAGTTCAAGAGAAAATTTAGCAGATTTATTCACCAAGTCACTTCTAGGTACAATCTTTGAAAAGCTTGTCCATGGCATCAGCCTTCGAAGACTTAAAGATCTCAATTGATGTTATCAAGAGGGGGATTCGATACACACTGTAGTCTTTTTCCCTTATCTAGGTTTTGTCCCACTGGGTTTTCCTAGAAAGGTTTTTAATGAGGCAGTATTGGGCAGTGTATCAATGAACGGTGTACTCTTTTCTTTAGCTAGGGTTCATGGGTTTTTTTTAGTTAAAGTTTTTAATGAGACACATTCATAATAGACATCTAAGGGGGAGTGTTATGAATATTATATTTGTGGATGTCCATATCTCCTATTATTTCCTATTCTTTATAGTTTCCTATTCTCACCCATTAATCACTATGATTATGGAATTAATTAATTGTAGATTTGAGAGTTGTGCCTATATATATAAGGCATATGTTATGTATTGGAGACACACTGGAATAAGAATTACTCTCCTCTTTCTTTCTTCTCTATTCTCTTGTTCTTGTTCTCTATCTTTTATCTCAGATATATCTTTATATTTATAACAAATTCCACAGTTTTTTTAATGTTTTAGTACAACAAAGAGATATAGAAGTAGGCCGAAAAGATTATATGAACCAAAATGAAGTCTAGGTGGGCCATGATAGGAAGTCCAAATTGAAGAACCATGATGAAGAATTAGAGGCCCAATTCAATAAAGGAAACCGAGGTGCACATAGTGTGAGTGGGCTAGGCGTGAAGGGAAGAATGCGGAAGCTAGTATTTATTTATTTATTTATAATTAGGGCCATCTGATTATTTTAATTTATTGAGTTATAACAGACTAAACTCTTGTAAATTTATTTAATGAAAAGTCCATTCAGTCATTTTTAGTTTCGTGTTAGGCGAGTTTAGGAAGTGCTTGAGGCCAAACTCTATTTTCCCCCCTTAAATCTTGTTATTTTGTATTAAGTGGTGTGACCTTGATTAATGAATATTATTAGGTTCCTACTCAATTAATGGGCCTAGGGCTTAAATGTTTTAATATGGTTTAATTAGATTCTCTTGTAGAGAGAATGACGATAAAAATCTTATAAGAACCTCATTAAGTTATAACTTAAGTCCTTAAATCTAGTACTCCCTCTGGTCCTAAATAAGAACCTCATTAATATTATACTTTATGTTTTAGCTGCCAAAGTAGATGGCCCCAAAGCTAATACACAAAAGATTGGAAAAATCCAAAAAGAGTAGAAACCACTTTCAGATTGTGATATAGAATGAAAAATTCAACTTTTTTGCATCTTTGCAAGTCATCCTTTTGCATTCCCAGGAGCATTGAAAGAGTCGAACCTGACAAATGTACATTGTTTCACCTGAATGGAAAGTGTTAAAACTTCAAGGTGCCCATTTCGTACCATTGATGCTCTAGAAGGGGAAAAAGTAAAAAAATTAAAAGACAGGTTAGGCCTATAAATGCCCAACATCTACAATATGGTGGTTGATATTTGCACATAATCAGGAGCTAAGTTAAGGGAGATTTGACTGAGATATAATATCATTTGGAGAGTAAATAGAGAAATCTTGCAAGATCTGGAATTGTTTCCAGCTCATGCTAAATATTTTCTTAATTTATGCTCATTTATTAATACCACTATTGATTCATTTAGCAAGATGCCTAGTGTAGAAGACAAATCAAACTCAAATTCCTAATTCCATAGACATTTCCAAGCCTTTTTTTTTAAAGAGTAAATACCCTTTTTGGTCCCTGAAAAAAACACGGATGCCCTTTTTGGTCCCTGAAAAAAAATAAGTCACTTTTAGTCCCTAAAATGGAAAAATAAAGTCCCTTTTAGTCATTTTGATCATTTTTTCGGACATTTTAATCCCTCAGAAATTCCCAAAAAGGTCATTTTTAGTCCCTAAAAATGACCAAAGTGACATTTTTTTTTTACTCAGGAACCAAAAAGGATCAAATGTGTTTTTCCAGGGACCAAAAAGGGTATTTACTCTTTTTTTAATTAAAGGATAGTCTATATCAAAGGTAAAATGAGTTAAATCTATAATCATTCAGCCTAAATTGATATTTTTCTTTCTCACACTTGCTCTGAAAACATAAATTTCACCTAGTTAAACTCCACTTTCTTGTCACTTTTGGAAGTAGGATTAATTTGACCTAATTAAAAGTCCATTTTCTTGTCACTTTTTTTGGTTAAAGAAGGACAATTCCCAGAGGTTTTGTCTAGATAATCAAGGTCTCAATCATATCATTGTATTTGATAAGTACCCAATTCATAACAATGATTAATGGCTGAACTATACAGAAGCTAACCTGTTTTGATTGGTGGATATCATATGTCATTTGCAAGACCGCATCCAAATCTCATTCCAACCATTAAAAATTTTTAGCCTTGCCTTAAGGCCTTACTGATGCTCCCTCTACATTTCTAGTTATGATTAATGATTTACCTTGTTGTTGCTTGTAAGTACAGGCTTTATGTTGTAGATCCTGTGGCCATTTTGATGTTCGTAGAAGTTTCCAGTATTCCATTTTCTTTCCACTTCCTTTTTTTCATTTAACCATACAGAATTCGTACTTAGTAGTGATTTGAAATGGGAGTTTACTTTGAAAATCGATATGAACAAAGCTTATGATCGTGTGGAATGATATTTTCTAGAGGTTGTAATGTTGAAGATGGGATTTTGTAGAGGCTGGGTGAATTGGATCATGGGATGCATTTCGTCGGCTGATTTCAATCTGCAAGTAGATGGCCGAACAATAGACTCATTTAAACTTGCACGAGGAGTAAGGCAGGGTGACCCACTGTCACCATATATGTTCATTATCGTTTCAAAGGTCCTTTCTCTCATGCTCTATTCGCACATTGACAATAAGGATAGGAAACGTATTAAATTAGCATGTAAGGCCCCTGTTCTATCCCACTGCTTCTTCGTAGACGATGCTTTGCTGTTTTTGAATGCTGATTCAATTACTTGCAATGTACTGAAAGAAAATATTGGAGGTTTATTGCCAGGCTTCAGGGCTATTGGTGAACCTAGAGAAATCCAGTATTTACTTTTCTGCTGATATCCCAAGAAGCACCAGATATGAAGTGTCGAATTGTCTGGGCATCAGACATACAAATAAGGCAGGGAAGTATCTGGGGTTACTAGTGATATGGGGTCGCTCAAAGTCTGCATCTGTAGCATTTGTATGTGATAAGATTGGACTAAAACTTCAAGGTTGGAAGCAAAAGTTACTCTCATTTGCTGGTAGAGAGATGTTGATCAAGGCTGTGGCTAATTCTATTCCTACTTATCCCATGACTTGCTTTCTTTTTCCAAAAAAGTATTGCTTGGAAATTGACAGCTTAATTTCTTAATTTTGGTGGGGGAAGACTGAGGAGAAGGGGGCTATCATTGGAGGAATTGGAATAAATTGATAGTCAATAAATGCGATGGGGGATGGGTTTTAAGGATCTTCTTTGCTTCAATAAAGCCATGTTAGCCAAAACAGCATGGAGGTTGTTGAACCAACCTGATGACTTGTGGTGCAAAATACTTCAAGGTGTCTACTTTCCTAAAGTATAATATGATATATAATATAATGTTACACACAAGCATTTTAGAGAGATCATGTCAGACATGTTATAATTAACGAATTTATTTAGTTTTCTTAATATATCCAAATTAGAAAAGCGAATTTTAAAATAAGGACTAGTGGAGTATCATGTTATGCTTTTCTCAGATCCCCAAACTCTACCATCTGAACACCATACATGCTGACTTAATAGAAATAAATGCACCGGTCAATTTATCACTTCTGCTTCATCTCAATTTGGAGGAATTGAGAAGTGTTAGTTACAACGAATCACCCAAGAGGGGGTGAATTGGGTGAATTTTAAAAATTAAAACAATCTTAACCGATAAATAAATCAGGAAGCTAAGGAAAGGTTAGAGAGATATCACCGAAGTATGCACACAGATTTATATTGGTTTGACTTTAACAACCTATGAGCACTATTTATGCCATGTTTTCCCTGTATCCTATGACTGAATTGTGTGGTAAACATAAGCTTAATTGCATTTATCCGAGCAAAAAGGCATTAATTCATTATATGCGGAACTTAAGGATGAAGTTTATAAACATGAATAAATCACATACGCATCCTAAACATGTGCTGAGAAAAAGATCGTGTTTTGAGATTTTGTGTGAAAGGCGCACATCAAGGCCTATACAATGCTATAGCATCGGGACAACCTCTTCGAAGCGCAATACAATGCATCCCTTGAAGCTATAGCAGAGTAAGTGAAGCAATGCTATGCGGCATGTGTTATGATCTTTTGTCAAGGTTATTTCAGGAAACAAAGACCAGATTGGTAAACGGTTAGATTACTGACGTATTGGGATAAAAGATGCGGAATATCAAAACTAAAGATTTGAAGAATCTCGCAATATCATCAGAATCAATCTGCCGAGATTCAGAAGGGAAGATACGATTGGACCTCGACAATTAGGAAAGGCCCAATTCGTTGGACGTACACAGCAAGTAATCCCGACTATATAAGGAAACAAGAGCCAACCCTAAAGTCGTTGAAGTATTTTTGGAGAGAAAGAGACCACCCCTTGCGGCCAGATTCAAGAGGAGAGTGAGAGAAATTACAAAGCACGAGACATTCAGGAGAACCCATCATCCTTCCTTGCAAGTGAGACAAAGACAAGAAGATGTGGAGCTGTGACGTAATAGGGCTTCGTCCACGCCGGCCGTCGAACCTCCATCAAGCTTTCTGTTTTGCTTTCATTTATTTTAGTTAATCTTTTGATCATGGGCTATTCTGATGTACTCTGTTTAGTGTTTCCCTCTTCAGTCATGAACTAAATTTTCTTTGGCTGAGCGAGGATGATGTCCTAAGTGTGGAATGAACCCAATTACTAGTTTTAATTCAATACATTCAGTTTGCTTATCAGTGATTTAATTTCTTGTTGATTAGTGAGAGCTAAGAACTAGATTAGTGGCTTCGGTTTACGAGAGGGAGTCGAGGTTAGACCTCGAGAAACAAATGATTGCTAGGCAGGCTGGTGCAAGGCTTGACCTATTATTGTAGGCTTTAGAGATGGGTCTACCACTCATAACCATAACACCTTGAATATTAGTGAACAATTTAACTAGAAAATCTCCATATATGTATGGGAGAAGTAAGTTAGGATTGTACGTATCGGACGCGAGAGCTTCGATAGATTAGAGGGGTGGGTTAATTGAATAGCTGTGTCAACGGTGTCTATGTTGTAGCATTGCGAGAGCTGTGTAGTATAAATGCTATAGCATTGTGTAAGGGGCAATTGGGGGATTGATGTGCTTAAGGAGGATTCTGAGCTCAGCCTAATCTCTTACTGATATCCTTTCAACTACGACCATTTGTTTCTTTTCTTACTTTTAGAATAGCTATAAAACCTCAAACCAAATCATATTTATTTTCTTTTCAAACACAACTGAATTCGTGATTAGGCGTCAACATTTGGCATCCAAGTCTCTGTGTGACGATACTCTACTTACTCTTTATTACTTGTTCGACTGGTTCACTTGCCATCAAGGAAATCGACCAACAAGTTTTTGGCACCGTTGCTGGGGACTATAGATACCTTTAGTGACGACGCACTTATCATTGAATAGTTGTGAATTATTTAATACAGCTCACTCCTTCCCTTTTCTTGATTTTCAAGTACATTCTGTAGTGTATGCGTAACTCACCTTCGGTCAACCTAGAGCCCTACGATCTCAAAATCGAACGCGCTTACAAGCAAAGGCGTAGGAAGCAGAAGCGAGGAAGTCAACTTTTTGACTCTGCAGACATGGCGAACGTACAAAACAATCGCGATCAGGCACAAGGGGAGTAAGTGCTCAACAAGGACCACTAGGCCCCTCCACCACCTCCTCCAAACCCAGATATGAATAAAGCCATCATGGAATTCAGGATTCCGGACTTAAACAAATTGAATTCAACTATCACACCTCTGACCTTTAATGCTGGACATTTTGAGATTAAGGGTGTCATGATTCAAATGTTGAATGCGGCCGGACAATTTGGAGGACTCCTGTCCGAAGATCCTCATTTACACCTCAAGTCCTTCATGGAGGTGTGTGACTCATTCGTCATTCCAGGAGTCACACCCAATGCCTTCCGGATTAAACTGTTCCTATTCTCTCTGCGGGACAAAGTTTGAACGTGGCTTAACAACCTACCAGCCAATTCAATCACCTCCTGGAATGATTTGGGAAGTAAATTTCTACTCAAGTTCTTCCCACCGACCAAAAACGCCCAGCTCAGAGGAGATATCACCAATTTTGCAAGATTTAAAGACCTCCTTAGAAGGTGCCCACATATGAAGCATGGGACATATTTAAAGACCTCCTTAGAAGGTGCCCACAGCACGGACTGTGTGAATGGGTTCAATTGGGAACATTCTACAGAGGTCTCGATGGACAAACACGATCAATTGTAAACGCTTCATCCAACGAGTTTATTCTGATGAAATCTTATGAAAAGGCTCATGAATTATTAGAACGTATGGCCATGAACAACCACCAGTGGCAAGCAAACAGAACCACACCCACTAGAACGGTTGCTGGAATACATGAATTAGATGCTATGACCGCTCTCACATCTCAAGTGTCATCCCTAACCAACATGGTAAAAGGACTGACCCTTCCTTCAAGCAATACATCACAAGTGGCTTGTGTTTGTTGTGGAGGAGAACATCCCTACTCTCAGTGCTCTGCCAACCCAAAATCAGCCAACTATGTCAACAATTTTAACATGGGTAGTACTACAAACAACCCATACACTAACACGTACAACCCTGATGAAGGCAGCATCCCAACTTTTCATGGAGTTCCCAAGGTCAACAAGCAATAGGACAATCGTCTGGCCCACCATACTCAAACAGACCATCAAACCCCACAGGGTTTACTCAACAAGCACGGCAACAGGGCAGCGATTCAGACACACAACACTGCATGTTAACCCTTATGAAAGAGTACCTGGCAAAGAACGACGCAATCATTCAAAATCAGCAAATAACCCTCTAAAACCTGGAAAACCAAGTTGGACAACTAGAAACTACTCTCAACAATCGGCCCTCAGGGCCTCTACCAAGTGACACCGAAATCCCTAGGATCCAAGGGAAGGAGGAAGTTAAATTAATAAAGCTCAGAAGTGGCAAAAGCCTGGAGCCCATGAGGGTGACACAAAAACCTGCTAACAATGCCCCTCCAAAAGATGGACAATCAAAGAAAGGAATAGAGGATGTCGAACAACTCCTTGACGAAGAACAACAAAAGCCACTACAAACCGAGCAAGACATTGATGCTACGGCAGAACCTCCATTCGTCGCTTTAGAAAATCACTTGCAGCGCTTACCGAATAATGCTACAACATCATCATCTCACCAGAACCATGACTCAGGATCATCTCGGTTACTAAAGCAACCTCCTCCTTTCCCTTAAAGGCTAAAAAAACAGAGCCTGGATAAACAATTTCAAAAATTCCTCGACATGCTTCGGCAACTGCATATTAATATCCCTTTGGTAGAAGCATTAGAACAGATGCCTAGTTACATAAAATTCATGAAATATGTTTTGTCCAAGAAGCGAAGACTGGAAGAATTTGAGACGGTAGCACTAACCCAGGACTGCAGTGCCCTGCTAACCAATCGAATACCACCAAAATTAAAAGACCCTGGTAACTTCACAATTCCTTGTGCAATTGGACCTCAGTACTCAGGTATAGCTTTATGCGACCTCAGAGCCAAAATCAATTTAATGCCCATGTTTGTTTTCAAAAAATTAGCCGTTGGAGAAGCAAGACCCACAACGGTTACATTACAATTAGCTGATCGCTCCATCGTCCTATAGGAAGGAAAAATTGAAGACGTCCTAGTAAAATTTGATAAATTCATCTTCCCAGTGGATTTCATTATCCTCGACTTCGAAGCAGATCGCGAAGTCCCAATCCTTCTGGGAAGACCTTTCATGGCAACTGGAAGAACGTTGATCGACGTGGAAAAAAGGGAACTCACCATGCAGGCTAATGATGATCGTGTGACATTTTCTATCTTAAAGACGATTCAGTTTGTAGACCCGGTTGAAAAACCGCTACCCTTCGAGAAAGACAGACACGGGAATGAAGGAGCAGCAAATGATCTAACATTGCCTCAACACTAAAATGCTATAGCAAAGTCAGGCTGAAGACTCTAACACAAGCGTTATTGGGAGGCAGGCCAAGGTCGCAATTTAATTTGTCAAATTTCCCGAAGAATAGTGGCACCAGGTAAAGGCCGTCAGGACATAATAGTGTCTTAAAGTGATTAAAAGACCAAATGGTGGGCCATAAGGATTGGGCCCAATATAGTTCAGTTATATTCAAAATTTGAAAACCACCATCAACCACATCAAATGTCTGTAGCTCGCTTCACGCTGAGATTTTCAAACGGACTTCACTCCACTCACCCGGATTTGGGCGTGCACGATCACTCAAATCAACCATTATAAAAGGCGACAATCTCTCTCGATATAGATACTTGCCTTGACAAAAATTAGCAAAATCTTTGCCATTTTTGATCTTAGAAAGTCAAAGACTCCAATTTCCCCAAATGCCACGCACCAAGGGTTCCGACCAAAAAGCACCCACTGGGATTCTGGACACTATGCCATTCACCTCACGGGAAGCCGAATCCTGTTTCTTATCCTTGAAGGCAGATAAAACCCTAGCACTGGAGAGAGGGTTCGATGCTGAAGCTTTCGAGCAGGACACCCACCCTAAATGTGTTACAGAGATCAGTCGCCAACGCGACTGGGAAAAATTCTGCCTCCACCCTGCTGAGGTGGTCACTCCCCTCGTTCTCGAATTCAGTGCAAATTATCTGGGTGGTTTCCCATATTTCATCACCGTTCAGGGAAAGAACGTGCAATGCAGCGCAAGCAGAATTTGTAAGGTCTACGACAAGAGCCCACAGCGGATGAATACAATGAGCTGGTCCAGCAAGGGGACAATCCTGAAATCCTCACCAAGGTGGCAGCCAGACTATGTGTGCCAAATACTAAATGGCAGGTCACTAAGGAGGTCTCATACAACCTGAAATGTAGCCGATTTCGCCCAGAAGCCCGCGTCTAGTTTCACTTCCTCCGCCACCGGCTTCTACCTACACTGCACACACAGACCATCTCTAGGGAAAGAGCTTTCCTTCTCTATTGTCTTCTAGAAGGAAAGCAAATCGATGTTGACGCCCTGATCTGTGAGGAACTATTCGCGGCGCTAAAGAGCACCACTGGCAACCTATGGTTCCCTGCCCTGATCATTGAGCTTTGCCGAAATGCTGAGGTCATCTTTGATGCCAGTGAAGAAAGGGAAGACCTGCCCAGCCCCATCTCAGTGACAATTGTGCAGAGAATTCTACAGAAAGCGCAACCAAAAGTTCCACAAGCCACTCCAGCCAACACCTCCGCAGTTCCAACAACCGACATTACTACGGAGTCCCCAGAGGGTTCAGTTCCTGCTTCAACTTTCTATGCCATGACCACCAACATCGCCGACTTAACCACCCAAGTCACGGCGCTGCAATGCTCAAGGAGTACACTCATTCTCCAGCGACAGATGTTGTGGTAATATGTTGCCGCTAGGGAGAAGAGCCTCGCTGCTAATCTCAGGGAAAATACCCCCAAGTACACACTGTTACCAGCATTCCCTAAGACGATCTTTGACATGAATAACTCAGCCATGGGCCCAACCCAAAAGGAACCCACCAGCTCGCGAAAGCGCCCACGAAGCAAAAGCCCTCAGCAGGGTGAGGCGACACCTACACAATCTCCTGCAACAGAGGACAAAGAGGTGTCAACCTCTTTGAGCCCCATGAGGGGCAAGGGTTAAATAAGACGACTTTTAATCCCTGGTACCTGTTTCTTCTTCATTAAGATTTTTGATTTTTGATTTTTGATTTTTCTTTGTATTCTGATCGTTCCCTCCTTGTTGACTAGCAGCAAGGAGTTAATTCAATAAATAAATAAATAAATAAATATATATATATATATATATATATATATATATATATATATATATATATAAAATCAAGTATGGGGGGAATATAGAGTATGGGAATATATATTAAATTGTGCTTGCGACTTCTGTTTAAGTATGCTCAACCTAAACTTAGCTTATGTGCAAGCTTATGTGCAAACAAGAAAATTCTTAAAATCTCTAAGGCATGAACAAAAACCTATAGCAGTAGAATGAATATCTGTAGAAATCAGAATAACATGATTGCCTGAAGGGAACTGAACTGTTAGACTTGGGAAATTGATAGTGCTAGTTAACGTGGTGTGTGGTAAAGTGAAGGTGAGGAAGAATAGAGAGAGAACCCAAAATGGAAGGATTCCTTTGAGCCTAATTATTTCTATTCTAGTGTGCATGTCAGCTAACTTATGTTTGATCTTTAATTTGTCTTAATTCTATGATAAACTGTATTGGCATCTGAGCAAGTAATTCAAAGGATAAAGGTATTCATGTCATACCCCTCATTCCCATACACAAACCATATAACATCCTCATCAATATTGCTTCCCCTTTGAACCCTATGAGTTATGCTATAGCAAAATTAGTTAGACAGACGAGTGTAAGGAAAATTTTGAAGAAATGCTATGGCAGGATGTCTCCAGAAACAATGCTACAAGAAATTTTTTATGCTTAAGTTTGTTTTCGAAGCTTAATAATAATAATAATAATAATAATAATAATAAAAGAGAAGTCGAATAGAGAGCAGCAAGGCACCACAAAGTTTAATGGAGGCATTCAGCTAAGCTAAGTCACCTGTCTAAAGTCCTTGCTATAGCATTTACCATCGTTCTTCACCTCCACACATATATGGCCGTCCACTCCATTCCAACCCAAACAAAGCCCTTTTAACGAATGAAAGCTCAGAAGTTGAAAAGTAATCTTAGAATTTTGACAAGGCTATAGAACTTCTAGGTTAGCGTGGCAAGAGAGAGAGCTAAATACCTGAGTTAAGAGAGCGTAAACACTGAATATGAGAGTCTCTTGACAATTCCTTGCCGGAGCAATACCTACATCATGAGCCGCTAGTACTGGGCAGTGAGATTGCCTGCACAGGGACGTAACCTAAAAAGCAAATAAGCAAGCATACGATTATGTGGATAGACGTACTACTGCTATTAGTCAATGTTCTGCTCTGTTATCTCTGTCTTTATTTTGCCCAGGAGTGCAAAAAGCTAAGTGTGGGGGTATTTGATGAGCACTATTTATGCCATGTTTTCCCTGTATCCTATGACTGAATTGTGTGGTAAACATAAGCTTAATTGCATTTAATCCGAGCAAAAAAGCGTTAATTCATTATATGGGGAACTTAAGGAAAGAGTGTATAAACATGAATAAATCACATACGCATCCTAAACATGTGCTGAGAAAAAGATCGTGTTTTGAGATTTTGTGTGAAAGGCGCACATCAAGGCCTATACAATGATATAGCATCGGGACAACCTCTTCGAAGCGCAATACAATGCATCCCTTGAAGCTATAGCAGAGTAAGTGAAGCAATGCTATGCGGCATGTGTTATGATCTTTTGTCAAGGTTATTTCAGGAAACAAAGACCAGATTGGTAAACGGTTAGATTACTGACGTATTGGGATAAAAGATGCGGAATATCAAAACTAAAGATTTGAAGAATCTCGCAATATCATCGAGAATCAATCTGCCGAGATTCAGAAGGGAAGATACGATTGGACCTCGACAATTAGGAAAGGCCCAATTCGTTGGACGTACACACCAAGTAATCCCGACTATATAAGGAAACAAGAGCCAACCCTAAAGTCGTTGAAGTATTTTTGGAGAGAAAGAGACCACCCCTTGCGGCCAGATTCAAGAGGAGAGTGAGAGAAATTACAAAGCACGAGACATTCAGGAGAACCCATCATCCTTCCTTGCAAGTGAGACAAAGACAAGAAGATGTGGAGCTGTGACGTAATAGGGCTTCGTCCACGCCGGCCGTCGAACCTCCATCAAGCTTTCTGTTTTGCTTTCATTTATTTTAGTTAATCTTTTGATCATGGGCTATTCTGATGTACTCTGTTTAGTGTTTCCCTCTTCAGTCATGAACTAAATTTTCTTTGGCTGAGCGAGGATGATGTCCTAAGTGTGGAATGAACCCAATTACTAGTTTTAATTCAATACATTCAGTTTGCTTATCAGTGATTTAATTTCTTGTTGATTAGTGAGAGCTAAGAACTAGATTAGTGGCTTCGGTTTACCGAGAGGGAGTCGAGGTTAGACCTCTGAGAAACAGTGATTGCTAGGCAGGCTGGTGCAAGGCTTGACCTATTATTGTAGGCTTTAGAGATGGGTCTACCACTCATAACCATAACACCTTGAATATTAGTGAACAATTTAACTAGAAAATCTCCATATATGTATGGGAGAAGTAAGTTAGGATTGTACGTATCGGACGCGAGAGCTTCGATAGATTAGAGGGGTGGGTTAATTGAATAGCTGTGTCAACGGTGTCTATGTTGTAGCATTGCGAGAGCTGTGCAACATAGATGCTATAGCATTGTGTAAGGGGCAATTGGGGGATTGATGTGCTTGGAAAGATTTTTTTGCCGTGTCTCCCAAAATAAACCAAGTTCGATTAGTGATTTACAGAATTAGGGAACCTGGGTTGTTTCCTAACGAACTTGCAGCGGGCTCGATTAATAGCAATAGTGAAACAGAATGGTAAAATGGGGGGTTTAGGGTTTAACAGATTAAAACGGAACGAAATAGCATAATCAAAATCAAATAAGCAGAATCAAACAGAATGAAACAGAATTGAATACGAAGAAACAGAATGACAAATGACCAACCCAACATTCATTCAGAATCATGCATCATTGAACGAAATATAACTAATCACGTTTGGTTAGGATGAATTGAAATCTCTGCATTCATCCGGAGAATCCCTCACCTAGACGATCGCCTAGAATTTATCCGAACAGTGGCGTCTCACTGTGCAATCGCACAGCAACACTAAAGCCTAGTCCGAATTCAGTCCTTGGGATGAACCAAACTGAATATTAAATCTAATATTCGAACTATTTTCATAATCGAATCCGATAAGATGAAAACAAAATTGATTAAGTTACCGATTAGGCACAAGTTCTCTAGACGAATCATGGAATCCTCATCGTTGGGTCAATCACAGGGGGTTTAGCCGAGCATGGCTGGAAAAACTGAAGAAAAGACGAAGAACACGAAGAACCCTAAGAACATGCGAAGAACAGTTGAGAGAATTCGAAAACTTCTATTCGATCCACTCTAATGTCAAAAACGTGAATGCATAATGTTTGTGGCGGCTGCCTTACTTAAAAATAACCTAAAACGAAAATGGGCTCTAATGGTTTTAGTCCAAAACAGAAATAAAATAAAGCTGGGCTTAAATTACAAAATTCGGGTCCAAATAAAATCTAGAATTGTACATCCGACTTTGGCTCCAAATTTGACCGCCTTCTTGACCGAATTTGCTCTTGATGTCTTCATAACAATTGTAGCTCTCTGAATCATCTGAAATATGAGACAAAAATGAGGCAAATCCGATGTCTGGTTCAAGAGTTATGGTAGAAATAGTGAAGCGACACAAAACTGGGATTTTATTATTAAAAATGGCTAAAATGCAATAAAAGGCCCAAGGCCCAAATAAACATAAAAGCCATTATTTATTAGCTAAAGGGTCCTAAATTATTATTCAAGAGACAAAAATAAGTGTATAAAATATTCAATTATCAAATTCCCCACACTTATCTTTTTGCATTCTGAGCAAAATTCAAAGAGAAAGACCTAAAGGAAAAACTCTTCTTTACTAATAATTGCTAACAATGCAAAAATTGAATCAATGGACAAAAAGTTCCAAAAGACCAATCAATCAAGACCTAAATCCCTTCATCTCAAATTACAATTCATGTCGGTCTCAATCAATGATGCTAATCACAAAAGATGGTCTCACAAATGATACGCTCAATCAATCAGTCTCTCAAGTGTTTAAGGTAAATAAGTGTATCGCTCAAATTCTACTCAAGAAAATTGTTCTACCATAAGCTTGCTCAACTTCTACGTCTCCACTACTCACAACACATACATGCACAAATCAAGAGAGCTTGTAATTAAAGGTTGTAATGGGGCTAGGGTGAAGGTAGGTAATAGTATGGAATGAGAGGCTAAGCACCAAAGAAATCAAAAGGAAGAGCACTGATTAACACAATCATTCTCTATGTATGAAACTTTTATTCTACTCATATATCCATTCCTTTCTATGTATTTTCTTTTCTTTTCTTTTCTTTTTTTTTCTTTTCTTTTTTTTTCTTTTTTTTTCTCTCTTTTTTTTTTTACTTTTCTTTCTTTCCTTTCATTGTGTACGTAATTACAATGTCAAAATCAAATATCCCCCCGCCACACTTAAACTGTTGCACTCCTGAGCAACCCCCACACTTAAACACAAAACAAGTTGAAACCAATGCTCAATAAATCTTCAAGGTGCGGAATAAAATGGTTTTACGCTTAGGCTTGTAATGTGGCTTAGAAAAGAATGGGTCAAAAGGCACAAAGGGGCTAGCAAGGGAATCATAATGCAAGGGAAAGCTATTTGGCCAAAGTGAGGAGAATAAAAGAAAGAAAACAAGCTTCCATCATACTTATGCACGTAAGTGAAAAATGTAGTTTCAAAAGAAAAGGAGCAAGTTCTAGAGAACAAAAATCATGAGAGATGCACACATGAAAGAAAGAATGGCAAAAGATGAATTCTATTCATGCAGGCCCAAAACCTCACAAGGTCAATACCAACTTAGGCAATCAACAACATCAAATCAACTACCAAGACTTGTAATCGAAGAGTCAAGAATTGTAGACCAACCAAAATGATCCATTAAAACCAAAATGTCCACGTTCATAATATGTAGCAATCATAGAAAGAGAGACTTTTTTTTTTAAAAAAGCAAGGTAGGAAAAAAAAAAGAAAACAAATAAGAGAGAAAGAGGGGGAAGAAAGAAGAATACTCCCCAAGGGTTTATGGAGGAAGAAAGAAGAATCCTCCCCAAGGGTTTATTGAGGATAGATGGCGTCAATGAGAGGGATCCCTCATGAAATGGCTTGAGGCGATGCCCATTAACCTTAAAGGTTCTTCCTGTGGGTGAATCACATAGCTCAACAGCACCAAAAGGAAATATGTTAGTGATCACAAAAGGGCCATCCCATCTAGATCGAAGCTTACCAGGCATAAACTTCAGACGGGAATTAAATAGAAGAACTTTCTGGCCCACAGAAAATTCTTTCCTCAGAATATGCTTATCATGGAATGCCTTAGTCTTTTCCTTATACAACCGTGAGCTTTCATAGGCATCCAATCTAAGCTCATCTAACTCTTGCAGCTGCAGCTTCCTCTCCATCTCGGACTTAGCCAAATCCATGTTGCATTGCTTAATAGCCCAATAGGCTTGATGCTCCAACTCAACCGGAAGATGACATGCCTTACCAAAGACAATCCGATAGGGAGACATCCCAATCGGAGTCTTGTAGGCGGTGCATATACCCATAAAGCATCATCTAGTCGCTTACTCCAATCTTTCCGAGTAGAGTTGACAGTCTTCTAAAGGATTTGCTTAATCTCTCTATTTGAGACTTCAGCTTGACCGTTGGTCTGTGGATGGTATGCTGTGGAAACCTTGTGAAGCACTCCATACTTGCGCAACAAGGCACCCATGCTTCGATTGCAAAAATGGGAACCCTGGTCACTGATAATAGCTCTAGGAATGCCAAACCCGCAGAAAATGTTAGACCTAACAAAGTCCACCACCACAGAAGAATCATTAGTCCGGGTGGCTTTCGCCTCAACCCATTTCGAAACATAATCAACAACAAAGAATATGTAAGTGTAACCATATGAAGCAGAAATGGACCCATAAAATCAATACCCCAAACATCAAAGATCTCACAAAACAATATAGGGTTTTGGGGCATCTCATGCCTACGGGAAATACTCCCTGTCCTTTGACAGTTTATCACATGATTTGCAAAACAAATGGGCATCATGAAACAGGGAAGGCCAAAACAAACCACATTCTAACACCTTCCTAGCAGTTCTTTGGGGTCCAAAGTGACCACCACAGCGTAAGAATGAGCAAATGCAATATAGAGTGAAACTCATGATCAGCACACATCTCCTAACTACTTGGTCACTACAAAATTTCCACGTATAAGGGTCATCCCAAACATAGTATTTAGACTCACTTTTCAATTTAAGGGTTTGGGCCCTAGTGGATTCTACAGAAAAACACCACTACCAAGTAGTTAACTAAATCAAGATACCATGGGGTCTTAAATTGCAGTGTAGAAGCCGCTCATCGTGAAATCATCCCGAATAGAAGAGGGGTGAGAGGAGAATGAGTGATACGACTCAAGTGGTCACTACCCGGTTTGTGCTCCACTTCTATCTCGAATCTCCACATCAAACTCTTGGAGCAACAACATCCACCGGATGAGTCGTCGCTTAGCATCTGCCTTTTTCAAAAGAAACTTTCAAGCTGCAAGGTCAGAGAAAACAATGACTCTACTAGCTAGCAGATATGACCTAAACTTATCGAAGGCAAATACAATAGCCAACAACTCCTTCTCAGTAGTGGTGTAATTAGACTGCGCAGAATCCAAAGTCTTTGAAGCATATGCAATGACATGGGAGGCTCTATCAACCCGCTGTGCTAAGATAGCACCAACCGCATAGTTGGAAGCATCGTACATTAACTCAAAAGGGAGGAGCCAATCAGGGGGCTGAATCACTGGGGCTGTGGTTAGGCAACGCTTCAAGTGATCGAAGGCCGCCTTGCTCGCATCATCAAAGACAAAGTCAGTGTCCTTATGCAGAAGGTTGGACAAGGGTCGAGCAGTCTTGCTGAAATCTTGAATGAAACGTCGATAGAAACCTGCATGGCCAAGAAAAGAGCGAACTTCCCGCACAGAAGCGGGGTAAGGCAAAGCAATAATAACATCTATCTTAGCGGGGTCTACCTCAATCCCTTTCCTAGACACTATGTGTCCTAAGACTATACCCGACTCAACCATGAAGTGACACTTCTCATAATTCAAAGACAAGATTAGACTCAATGCACCTATGCAAAACTCTAGATAGATTAGCTAAGCATGCATCAAAATCAGACCCATATACGGTGAAATCATCCATAAACACCTCCATGCAGTCCTCTAGGAACTCAGAGAAAATACTCACCATACAACGCTGAAAAGTGCCAGGTGCATTGCAAAGACCAAAAGGCATCCTCCGGTAAGCATATGTCCCAAAGGGGCATGTGAAGGTCGTCTTCTCCTAATCCTCAGGAGCAATATGGATCTGGAAGTATCCAGAGTAGCCATCCAAGAAGCAGTAATGAGACTTACAAGCCAATCGCTCTAACATTTGATCAATGAAGGGTAGAGGCTAATGATCTTTGCGAGTGGCTTGGTTGAGTCTTCTATAGTCAATGCAAACTCTCCAACTATTCTGAACTCGAGTAGGAATGAGCTCATTCTTTTGATTGGCTACCACAGTGACTCCGGATTTCTTAGGAACTACCTGGACTGGACTAACCCACTGGCTATCAGAAATGGGATAGATGATGCCAGCTTGCAGAAGCTTAGTGACTTCTTTCTTCACCACATCAAGGATAAGAGGATTAAGGCGTCTCTGGGTTGCCTCACTGGCTTAGAGTCCTCTTCCAATAGAATTCGATGCATGCACATAGAAGGGCTAATTCCAACTATGTCAGCCAATGTCCACCCAATGGCTTTCTTGTTCGCCCTCAATAAGCTTAGCAGCTTCTCTTCTTGATCTGGCATAAGATTATTTGCCACAATGACTGGCAACTAGAATGCTCTTCCCTAGGATATTTCATGGCATCAAAGATATTGAAATTCACAGATATATCACCAAACTCCATGGAAAGAATACCAGAATGCACATCTATCTTAGTCCTAGCTGTTTTCATGAAAGGTCTCCCTAGAATGATTGGTGACATACTACTAGGAGACTCACCCTCCATATCCAAGATGTAAAAATCAGCAGGGAATATCAACTCATTAACTTTGACTAATACATCTTCAACTAAACCAGAAGGATGGGCATTACTCCTATTAGCTAACCGAACAATGACACCGCTTGGACGCAAGGGACCAAGACCAAGAGATCTATAAACAGATGCAGGCATGACATTAATAGAAGCACCTAAATCTAGCATGCAATCATCAAACCTATAGTTACCAATAAAGCAAGGGATAGAAAATGTCCCTGGATCTTTGCATTTACGAGGCATGGTAGGCTGGATGAGTGCTGACACATTCTGATTTAGAATCACTCGTTCATTCCCCTTCAGTCGCCTCTTGTTGGTGCACAACTCCTTCAGAAACTTGGCATATTTAGGAATTTGTTTAACTGCATCTAAGAGAGGAATGTTGATCTCTATTCGTCTGAATGTCTCAAGTATATCCTTCTCTTGTGCATTTTCTGCCAACTGCCTGGATTGAACTGCTCTCTGAGGGAAAGGAAGAGGGATAGGAATGTCTTCCTCTTCACCTTGCCGCACTGCCTTTTTCTTTTTCAGAGTCAATCTTCACATTTCCTGACTCGTTTCCTGATGTGGAAGTCACATCTGCAGCTTGCTTAGGTTCCTCCAATTGCTTGCCAGACCGTAGTGATATAGCACTCACATTTCCCTTAGGATTGGGAATTGTTTGTGAAGGAAGGGAGTTGGGTCCCTGAGGTTGAAGCTGGTTCAATGATGTTGCCAATTGCCCAATCTGTGTTTGCAAACTCGAATGGAAGTGTCGGTTCTTTGTTGGAACCGCATATTGGCTGTGACAAATTGCTTCATCATATCTTCAAGTGAGGAACCACCACCACTACTACTAGCTCTCGTTGTGCCGCCTGTGGAGGTGGACATATGGCTGGTCGAGGAGGTGGTGCTTACAAAGGCAAAGGGGGTGCAGAATGTTGCTGGAAAGTCTGTGGTCTGTACGGCCTCTGCTGGTAATTCCCAGAACTCGCCGATCTTGGTTACTCGGTTCCGATTTTGATTCCAGCGAAAGTTGGGGTGATTTCTCCAACCAGATTGTATGTATTAGAGAAAGCATTATTTTGTTGGTATTGTGGCCTTCCTGGAAAAACACCCACTACAGCTACTGATTGGTCTTGATAGGCAAGATCATGCAAAGTAGGGCAAGAGTCGATAGAGTGATAAGGGTCGAACAAAACCCACAAGAGTACCCATGCCGAGAAGGGGAAGATCAGACTGTCGTGTCACTGCCACCGCCTCACAAGGGAGGTCAGATCGTCAAGTCTAGTCTCTAATCTCTAAGAATCATGCTGGACTGGAGCTTGAATATGGTAAACAGGAGTACTATTGGCTCTGGTGCCAAACTGCTGAGAGTTATCTGCCATAATGGATATCAAGTCTCGGGCTTCTTCAGTGTCTTGTTACTCATAGCCCCACCGCTAGAAGCATCCACCAACCCTTTGTCTACCGGTGATAGACCATCATAGAAAGAGTTGATCAAGTCTTTTTCAGATATCTGATGGTGTGGACAACTTGCACATAACCTTTTGAACATCTCCCAATACTCATGCATAGTCTCCCCAGTGATCTGTCAAATGTTGCCAATTTCCTTCTTGATTGCAGTTGCTCTTGAGGAAGGGAAATATTTCTCCAGAAATAACATCTGAATTTCAGTCCAGCTCCCTATAGATGAGGGTGAAGGTACAACAACCAATCCTTGGCTCCACCATCCAATGAGAAAGGAAAAGCTCTCGCCTTGATATGAGATTTAAGCTCAAAGTTAGCAGCAAGGTTAGGATATTGGATGCACAAAGGTTGATAATTAACATCAGGTGCGCCCAATTCCTTTAAAGTAGCATGATTTGCCATAACGTCCGAGTTAGCAAAATTGCTACAAGAGTCAGTGAACACAACAAGACTATCAGAAATACTATCAGAATCACAATCAGAAAGATCAACAGAATGAACACAATCAGAATGGTCACGTCCAGTTCAGTATCAATCCTATGCCTTAGTCTAACAACTCTTCTAGCAGTAAGAATTGTTCTTTCTATTTCAGGATCAAATGGAAACAACTCTTCTGGATTAGTTGTGTTCTTGGTGCTCATGCAGCATACAAACAAAGCAGAATTGGCAAATACTCAGAATTACCGAAATACCACTAGAAAATCAGAATTACGAAAATGCCACTCAAGAAGTGGTAAAAAGTGGGAAAACCTAAGAGAACACACAAACAAAGCACACAAAAGCAAAAACCAATGCTAGAAATTGACCAAAATAAGTCCAGAAACACTATCAAATGATTTTTAAAATTTTTGGGACTTGGACAGGGCAACTCCTAGACTATTGGGGAACCCAAAAATGGAATAAAAAAACTTCAAAAATTGAAAAAGTGGCCTAAACGATGGAATTTGGCGAAACGGAGGATAGCCCCAAAGGGGATCTAACGATTCACCATTTTCTATCACTGTACCAATTTTCAACCTAATCAGAGATACTCCAAAAAAATGGTCCTAGTAGAAATCAAAAAACTAGAACCTAAAACAGTGAAAAAAGTGGTCTAAACGTTGGAATTTGGGGAAATTAGGTGAGACCTCACTTCCTTCTAGGAAGTGACTCTTGCTTAGAAAGCCCAATTCCTTGTGAATAAGACCTGGTTTGAGTGATCAGAGTCAGAAAAATTTCTGTCCGACCACCCAAACCACCTAAACCTAGCTATTTACAATACTGTTACTAATCAAACCGATGCAAAGTCCCCGGCAACGACGCCATTTTTGGAAAGATTTTTTTGCCGTGTCTCCCAAAATAAACCAAGTTCGATTAGTGATTTGCAGAATTAGGGAACCTGGGTCGTTTCCCAACGAACTTGCAGCGGGCTCGATTAATAGCAATAGTGAAACAGAATGGTAAAATGGGGGGTTTAGGGTTTAACAGATTAAAACGGAACGAAATAGCATAATCAAAATCAAATAAACAGAATCAAACAGAATGAAACAAAATTGAATACGAAGAAACAGAATGACAAATGACCAACCCAACGTTCAGATTCCAGAATCATGCATCATTGAACGAAATATAACTAATCACGTTTGGTTCGGATGAATCGAAATCTCTGCATTCATCCTGAGAATCCCTCACCTAGACGATCCCCTAGAATTTATCCGAACAGTGGCGTCTCACCGTGCAATCGCACAAAGAACACTAAAACCTAGTCCGAACTCAGTCCTTGGGATGAACCAAACCGAATATTAAATATAATATTCGAACTATTTCCAGAAATCGAATCCGATAAGATGAAAACAAAATTGATTAAGTTACCGATTAGGCACAAGTTCTCTGGACGAATCATGGAATCCTCATCGTTGGGTCAATCACAGGGGTTTAGCCGAGCATGGTGGAAAAACTCAAGAAAAGACGAAGAACACGAAGAACCCTAAGAACATGCGAAGAACAGGTTGAGAGAATTCGAAAACTTCTATTCGATCCACTCTAATGTCAAAAACGTGAATGCATAATGTTTGTGGCGGCTGCCTTACTTAAAAATAACCTAAAACGAAAATGGGCTCTAATGGTTTTAGCCCAAAACAGAAATAAAATAAAGCTGGGCTTAAATTACAAAATTCGGGTCCAAATAAAATCCAGAATTGTACATCCGACTTTGGCTCCAAAATTGACCGCCTTCTTGACCGAATTTGCTCTTGATGTCTTCATAACAATTGTAGCTCTCTGAATCATCTGAAATATGAGACAAAAATGAGGCAAATCCGATGTCTGGTTCAAGTTATGGTAGAAATAGTGAAGCGACACAAAACTGGGATTTTATTATTAAAAATGGCTAAAATGCAATAAAAGGCCCAAGGCCCAAATAAACATAAAAGCCATTATTTATTAGCTAAAGGGTCCTAAATTATTATTCAAGAGACAAAAATAAGTGTATAAAATATTCAATTATCAGTGCTTAGGGAGGATTCTGAGCTCAACCTAATCTCTTACTGATATCTTTTCAACTACGACCATTTGTTTCTTTTCTTGCTTTTAGAATAGCTATAAAACCTCAAACCAAATCATTTTTATTTTCTTTTCAAACACAACTGAATTCGTGATTAGGTGTCAACATTTGGTATCCAAGTCTCTGTGGGACGATACTCTACTTACTCTTTATTACTTGTTCGACTGGTTCACTTGCCATCAAGGAAATCGACCAACAACAACATGGCCTACGATCAGTCCCCAGAGCTCCTATGAGAGTTTTACTATCTTTCACAAATCGACTACAATAAGCACAGAGTAATCTCACCAAATTCACTTCCCCTTACAACTGTAATCGGACAACCACACTCAAGGTCCCAACACCTTAAGATTTTACAACAATCAATCGAATAAAGATAACTCTCTCACAGAGTAGATATATGATCACTGAAGAATTGAATACCAAAAGATATCATAAAGTATTAATGAGCAAAATCTTGAGCAATAAATGATATCGTCGTTTGTTGTTGGCTCCGAATTGAATGCTCTTCGTATTTATAGCCTAACGCCATTAATGACCATTGGTGAAGCTTCAAGCTATCCGTTAAGAGTGAGATTCCTTAGCGTGGTGTGAAGAAGGTGAACCCATATATACCTATAACAAAGAAATAAAAATCAGAAAATGGACAGCATACCTGTATCAAGGGAGCTACTACGCGAAAAAGAAAAAGTTGATAAACTGGGGGGTTTGTCTGAAAGGAGTTGGCCCTTGTTTCCCGAAGCCGGGATGGAAGTGGAAATTTTGTGAGTACAAGAGGCTAAAGTAGACTTGGCTAAAGAGTCACAACGGCTCTGGAGGAGTTTAGAACTTAGAAAGGCACAGTCGTAACACAGATCGACAAGTTTCTCCGTGTGGGATCCTGGGATAGTCTGACTTATACTTTGTTGCGGGGAAATGTGAGATGCCAGGACATGTTTGCTCTGATCCCATCTCTCAGTTTTTGGCGGTTGAGCATGGGATCTCGGATTAGTGATGCTCTTATCTTGACTCTTAGGTTTTTTTGGATGGGTTCTCTTTTTACTCCCCCCACCCCGGTATCCACGAAGCAACGCCTCTTGCTTCTCTTCTTCGGTACGGGGAATACCCCATAACCAAAACCGAGCTCTAGGAGAAACTTTTTGATGTAGCTCTTCTTCCTCCTCTGGAGGTATTTTATCTCGATTTCAATCCATGGTTGACAGAAATGACCGCTACAAATAATGTTTTTGATTTAAAGGGGGAAGGAGATATAGTAAGATGATCTTATGTTCAATGGAGGAAACACAACACTAAAGATTTAGGGCATGATACTGGAAATTGTGTAGCAAGAATCAAGATTCAAAGACTCGTATTCAAAGAAAGTCACCCAAAAACCCAAAAGTCGAAATCTACCCAGAAACCCAGAAATCGAAGTGGCCAAAGATACAATCAAGAAGCAAGAACTAATTCAAGAAATTCAACGTAAAACCAAAGGAAGTATTGAGAAAGGGTGAGAGTACCTGTGTTTGGAAAGGTTTATAAAACCATAAAAGTGTGAACCGAAGGATCGTAAGAAGACAAGTCTTTGAAGAAAATGAGAGGTTTCTTGGAAGATAGAGCAAGCGATGAAGGAGAAGTGGTGAAAATGGGGGGAAATGTGAATGTATAAACGTAATCGTTGAGGTTACGAATTGTTACACCCCTACCGGCCTCGCCCTTTCGGGTGGCGCGTTAGAGGGATTCCTTTTATCCGGTTTGGACTACCTACTGTACTGGTAAAAGCGCAATGAACAAAAATAAGAGTCCTCGAAGGTTTAAGGGTATAGTCATCCAAAATAAAATACCAAAAATAACATATAGTCATCCCAAAGAAAATATACAAGCGTAATAGGGCATTCCCTATTCTTCAATCTGCACAGATAAGCCTTACCTCTCCAAAAAGGTTCTTCTAGCTCAGGCACGATCCCCTGTATCTACACATCTGTCTGGAGTTCAAAAATGAACCCCAAAGTAACTGTCAATACTCACGTACCAAATGTGCAAAGTGTATGCATGCAACCATGTAATATATGAAAAACACGAGTAATAAGCCAAATATACCACATATGCAAACAAAAACATACCACAATAACCGACTACCATGTGCCATCAGGTTGCCTTATCAATGCAAGCCCCAGACTTACCGGAGTCACGACCCGTAGAGCCGCCCATACCAGGCCAGCCCCGGACCTATCAACCCGTACAGCCGCCAATCAAGGCCAACCTCGAACTGATCGTCCTCAGTGCTAGAAGTACAATAGTTAGGGACTCAAACCCCAACATGCTCTGTATGCATATTTAGCAACAATACAAACGCAAAACATACATGGCAAAAACAAACATACATCAAACACATAAAAGTACTTGAGTAAAGCAGTTGCTACCTTATTATTTATTTTTCCTAATCACTTTTCCAATTATTCCCTTGCCCTAAATAAAACCAAAATACCTTATTTTTAGTATTTCCAAAAATACCCTTGCATTTATCACAAAATCCGAGCCCTTCACAATTGTTTTCCAGAAAATCCTACGTTTCTGGCCCAACTTCAAACATTTTTAATACTTTCCAGAAAAATAATTTTAACATAAAACCAATGCCATCAGAACCTTTAAGATGTATAATTTCCAGTAAAAATAATCCACGAAATCATAAGTACACTTATTTTAGCATGGAGCTCAAATTTCGATCTCTGGTCCGATTCGCTCCTCTGTTTCTAGACCCTTTTTCAAAAATTTATTTCACCCAATATTGTTATCAAAAAATCATCATATTATGTATCAAAATCATGCCCCGGATGTCTAGTGGCTTCATGTAAAATTTAATCTTAAAAAAAGTTCGTTTACCCCTTCAAAACCGTGTTTGAAGCATCGCTGCCTAGATTCCCAGAAACTGGCAGCAAGCCCTTACTTAAAGTTTTCGGTGTTTTCAACTTCAGAAACTTAAAAAATAACTATAACCCCCTCAAAAACACGTTCCAGAACCATTTGAGACCTTAAAAATACAATATTCCAACCATAACACTGAGCTTCTACCTTTTGCACGAAATTACTTTAAGAAGAACTCAAGAACGTAGAGTTTTCGGGGTTACCTAGAATCGGAGAATCGTTGGATGTTCTTGAATGCTTGAACCAGGAGCTGTAGCTATGGAGGCTTCTGGTCTCTGGGATTTTTTCCCTCTAGGGTGAAAATGGAGAAGTAAAACACCTTTTTAATAAAGGTAAATCTTGATCTGGTAGTTTAGAATTAACAGGCGTAAATTTTTGTCCTTTGTGTAATGATTGGGATCAGTTTTCTTGACTTTCTCCCCAAGTCTCCAGAATTTTCCAGGGCTCTCTAGGGTTCTTCCATATGGTGCCTCCCCCATTAAAGAGAGCATATTTTTATCTACTTTTGGGGCAAATTACCTGTTTTGGCCCAAAACTTTCATAAATTACAATTGTGGCCGGAACTTACTAATTATTCTTGAATTTTTCCATGTACTTTGGCCTGCCCAAAAGGACATATGTTGCGCCATTTAGAGCTCACATACCTGCTCCAATTATTTTCTGTACAATTATTCCCATTTTGCCCTTTTGTCTGAAAAGTGGGACCTGCAACTTGACTTTTTGACTGATTCTTCTTCGCTTTCTCTTCAGGCACGTTTTTAATCATTATGGGGGCTAGGTGGCACTTATTTGGGCCCACCAAATCCATCCCCTTACTTTTCCCATGTCTTTTCCACTTTACTCGGTCCAATCTCCTTCTACCAGTCCACGTGGATCCCGCTGGTCAACAGGGTCTCTTCTTTTGCACGAATTTGAGACTTCTTGAGCAAGATTGTGATGTCATTTTATGACGTAAGAAAAATCTTAGGTGTACTTTTTTGAAATGACCAAAATTCCCTCAAAATATCTCCTTTAACATAGCTTCCTATCTCTCGTCATCCTTACGACTCTTCCCGAACCGGGCTTAGTTGTCTGCCTACTTTAGGCTTATTCTCAATTCTCAGGGTCCAAAATTCAGGATATTACACGAATCGGAAGAGACAAAAGCAAAAGAGACAATTGAATATCGAATATTAAATGCGCACGAATATTGAAGATGACAAAAGGTGGTTGTGTCACGCTATGACGATTGCAAGTGTATAGCTGTAAAGTTGTCATAGTGATATAAGCAAATTGAATCAGTTCCTCTTCATGATAATCCAAATTGGGGGAAACCTATTGCTAAAACATACAGACCCGGAAACCCGGATGTTTGATGCAAAAGGGGACTTGCTAGAACAGACAAACCTGGAAACCTGACGTTTTTATGCAAAAGGAGATCCCAACAATCATGAAAAGGAATAGGTGTTTTCCAATCAAATTAACACAAATTATATGTCTAGGGGCAATTCCCAATCAGAACACCAATGAATTCAAAGATTGGTAAAGCCTGGATAAGAGTTGAATGAAAATCAAGTAATCAAGTAATTGGTAACGACTTGGATACGAGATCCGGGGTAAATAGCAAATGCACCTCGGCAGCCTAAAGACTTTGACTACCAGGATAGGAGGCAACTATTACGGACTCATATGAAGCCCATTTAATGAATGACCCAACAAGGGGAAATTTATGTGACCTAGACATGGCGGCATATCACTTAGGCTTGGAGGCACAAAGGCTCGTAATTCCAAACCCTAACCCAAGTAAACTCTATAAATTAGAGGTAAACCCTAGAGGTATGATTATTCTCTCTGAATTACTATTCTACCGTCACTTTGCACACACACTACCCCCTTAGGCTAACGTCATCCAATTCGTGCACAGTGATTTGCTATTCTCATAGGTATCTAATTCATAGATACCTAAGAGAGAATTATTCGATTCAATATCAACATACTAATCCAACGGGCTAGACATCTCTATCAATCTAGACGGAACACCCACCATTGTTCTTACAATATGTGATTATTATGTTTTTGATGATGTGGTGGGGATGGGAAGAAGATTTGAGAGTTGAGAGGAACTTTGAGCCATTTGTCTAAAGGGAACAAAGTATAGTTGTTAGAATTTATGCTAGTTAAAGTAGCATAATAAAATATATCTGGAGAAATTGCTTCACTTTTCAACTTGCAAGGTATTAACTAGACCATATTGTATGTTCGTTATTTGCTCGTGTTGGGTCCACAAGAAGACTTGACGTTCATTTATGGCGGTGGTGAAAAAGACATGCAATAAAAAATTATAAACAGATACAATTTGCCTGGAATCGCACGTATCTGAAACTTACCATGTTAAGGAAACATATCCCTTAACATTGATCATTTAAAAAAAAAAAAATTGTAAAATGTTTTTTTAGGAGCACTCATTTTGTTCCAAAATTAAATTTTTGTGATTCCAACCGTCTAAAATGTTTTTTTAGTGGCAGTCATTATTTTGGAATAATTTTTTGTTCATCCAACACTCTAAAATATTTTTTAGTAGTACTCACTTTTTTTGTTTTTTTGTTTTACATCTCACACACCAAATTATTATTTTAGTAGCAACCAATATCCTTATTTTTTTCATCTATCTATCATTCTAAAAAATTTCTTAGTAGTACTCGATCAATATCTTGAACTAATTTTTTTGTGCATACAACATCCTAAATTATTTTTTTAGGAACACTTAATATCCTGGGTTTATGATACTTATTACTACTGAGAAAAATACTTTGAAGGAAAAATTGTACCAAAAATTAGGGCTGAGCATGAAACCCATAACCCATGAGCCCGCCCAAAACCCAGCGTAATTGGGCCATATTGAGCCCGCCCAAAAAGACTTTATAATGGGTTGGGTTAGAACCCGCCCATTTAGGATTTAAATGGGTGGGTTATGGGCATACCTATGGGCTGCCCATACCCGCCCATTTAGTGTAATTTTTTTTATTAATTACTCATCCCATTTCACATTCCGCGCATTCCCTGAATCTCTTCCTATTCGAGTATTCAGCCAGCTCTAATCTATAACCATAATGGCCATCAACTATCAATCTCGCTCACTTTCTCTCTTTATAGGCTTTGTGTATTCGAACTTGTAAGTTGCTATTGACTCTACATGTAATGTAGAGAATATTTTAGAAGTGGATGAATATCTTCAAACTAAATTAGTTGGCTTTCTTGATCCAAAATTTGATGTTTTAGCATGGTGGAGAGTGAATACTTCCAAGTATTAAGTTTTAAATATGTTGGCATGTGATTTGTTGGGTATACTAGTATCTATAGTATCTTTAAAATTAGTTTTTAGTACACTAGTGCAAAAAAGGGCTTTAAGACCGTCTCATTTAGACCGGATTATAGAGAATCAGGTCTTAAAAGTATGACCGGTGGCAGTTTCGTAAATATAAAGAACTTTTTGGACCGGATTATAGAAGATCCGGTCTTAAAAATATGACCGGAACACTTTTAAGACCTAAGCTATAAAATATCCGGTCTTAAAAGTATGACCGGTGGCAATTTCGTAAATATTGTGAGAAGACGCTGATCAAGTCCGAGAATGCGATGATTTATTCATTCGCTTAATTGGAATTATATACCGATGCTAATAAGTAAATAAACCTAGGCAGCTCCTATAATTTAGGGATTACAATCGGAATATAATTACGAAATTCATAAAACCATGATCTGCTAACTTAATTCCTAAAATCTCTCTAACATCTTAATTAAGATGATTACAATCAAGAATTTAATTACGAAATTCAAAAAATCATGATCTGCTAACTTAATTCCTAAAATTTCTCTAACAACTTAATTAAGATGATTACAATCAGGAATTTAATTACGAAATTCAAAAAACCTTGATCTCGCTAACTTAATTCCTAAAATCTCTCTAACAACTTAATTAAGATAATTGCACAATATAATCGTATACGCTAACTAATTAAATAAATAGAACACTTTTAAGACCGGCTGTTTCAAATAGACGGTCTTAAAAGTACTTTTAAGACCGTCTGTTTGAAACAGACGGTCTTAAAAGTGTAAAAAAAAATTATATAGAACACTTTTAAGACCTACTGCTTGAAACAGACGGTCTTAAAAGTGTAAAAAAAAAATCATATAGAATACTTTTAAGACCGGTTGTTTCAAACAGACGGTCTTAAAAGTGTTCTATATATTTAAGAAATTGCCACCGGTCAATTTTTTTTTTTTTTTACACTTTACACTTTTAAGACCGGTTGTTTAAAACAACCGGTCCTAAAAATATACATTTAAGACCGGTTGTTTCAAAAAACCAGTCTTAAAAGTGTTTAAAAAAAACTACATTCGCTAAACCTGTTAAGTACGTGAGTTTGCTTTTGTCTTCTTGGTGATATAACATTTTCTTAGTTATAGATTCAACGAGTGTCCCAAGAGCCTCACGGGCAAATCCTCAGCAAGAATGTCATCCTCTTTCTCTAACCTACTCGCAATCTTCGTAAGTCATCATAAGAGTCGCACAATCAAATCCTTGGCAACGTTGGCGTGAGATGCTTCGAGGGTTTTGCGATGGCGTCGACTCCAATCCTCGGCAACAACAAAGCGTACTACTTTGAGGATTCGGACGACGGCGGCTCCTTCCTCTTCGATCTATGGGTCCTTCCACGCCGCCTTCGCATAGATCCGGTTTGAAATCAAACCCGATATCTTCTTGCTTAAGTCTCGTTTATTTCCTACATTGACCGCTCCCGCTCGATCTGGACTTCGATTTTGGTTGCTTGAAGCTTTGCTAGCACCGACAAGAGGATCCCGCTCGATTTGGTTGCTTTAAGCTTGTGATTTTTTTGTAGATCCGGACTTCAAATTCGATTTTCATGGTGAATGATTTCTTTCTTGTTATTTTTGTTTATTTCTCGGACTTTGTAATCATCTTTTTGTTTTTCTTGTTGTTGCTTCCAATCTTCTCTTGGTTCTCCGTCATTGATGATGGAGGGACATTCAAAATGTTGCCGATCTCGGTGATTTGGGACCGATTGTTTCATTTGAGTTTTTCTTTTTCTTTTTATTATTTTGAAACACTTTTAAGACCGGATGTTTAAAATGTCCGGTCTTAAAGAAACTCTTTAAGACCGTGTAAAAGTCCGGTCTTAAAGGTCGACTTTTAATACCGCCTGGAACAAGACTGATCGCGGGTCCGGTCCTAATGTACCTGTTTTGTCCGGTCTTAAAAGCCTTTTTCCACCCGTGGTACTAGGTGGAATACAAGATTCTTTTAAGTGAATTTGAAGATGATGAAGACTGAAGCATGCAGATTCAATGGAAGCATGTCATTTTGTCAATCTATGAACTAGTGGTTGTAATGATTTAATTTAAAAGTTGGAGTTTGAACATCAAGATTATGTAACGATGGTACTTGTCTAAATTTATGCTATTTTGTGTGAATTGTAATCATGGAACTTTGAAGATTTAGATTTCAGAAATTGGAATGATAAATTTGGATGGATGTTTAATGCTTATATATGTTTTTTTATTAAAATAAATAAATAAATCAAATGTAAATGGGTTACCCAAAACCCGGTTAGCCCGCCCATTTATGTGCTAGCCCATTTATATGGGTTTAAATGGGTTGAGGTATGGGTATGGGCTAACTCATACCTGTTTAAAATTAAATGGGCGGGCTATGGGTTTAGCCTCGGGTTACCCAACCCGCCCATTGCTCTGCCCTACCAAAAATTACAATAGAATATTGATTTCTACTAAAAGAATTTTAGGGTGTTGAATATACTTTAAGAGGTTAGATGAACAAAAAAAAGTATTAATGAGTACTATTCAAAAAATACTTTACATTGTTGGATGCATAAAAAATTTAATTTTAAATATTATATGTTACTGAAAAAATATTTAAAGTTTTGTATGTACCTCTAAAAAACAATATATATATCAACTAGAGCTGGGAATCAGGGCCGGCCCGGCCCTCCAGGGCCTAAGGTAAGAAAAATATCTGTTTTTCAAAGCTCGGCCTAAGAGCACCAGGGCCAAAGCCGGCCCTCCAGGGCCCAGAAATTACTATTCGAAATTTTAACTATTTTTCCTCCGTGTTTTTTAAAGAAATATAATTAGTAAATTTCTATACGAATCATCCAATAAATAAGCACAGTCACTAATTCATAATCAAAAGTAAACTATGTTCACAAATAACTCACATAAAACATAAGAAGTATATCACTAAGCGACATTAATACGACGCTTATTATTGTCGTCATCTTCGCTACTATCATCAATTTTAATGACATTTGATTGTTCTTCACTTTGAGTAGTAGCCTTTAGCTCATGAGTAAGAATATCATGAATTTCTTCTCTCGCATCATGAACACATCTATAATCTTTATTTGGAACAAATGATAAATCAAATCATAAAATTAGAGTATAGTTATTATATATTTGTAGTTAAATGGATAAATTACTCTATAATAAATACAAGATATATATAAATTAATAAATTAAAAAAGGAAAAAAAAGAAAAAGCTATGGTGAGAAGGGCCTGCAGGGCTAGCCCGTTTAAGCCCGAGGCCTTTCAGAGATAAGTGTCATAATTTAGTAAAAATACCTATTAGAGGTAAGGTGAATATATGGTCTCAAATATTGAGTCATAAATATCGTATTTCTTAAGGAAAAATCCCTTGAAAATTAGGAAAAATAAAAGTGCCAAAATTACGAAAATGCCCTTATGAGGTATAAAATGGCCTAAAAATATTATGATAAATTCTAAAAGGCAGTGAAATAATTATTAAAAATTAGAAAGAATATTGTCCTTAATTTAGACAATTTAATAAATTATTACCTTGGAAAAATTAAAGAAGAAAAATCAAAAAGTATTGTGTGGGCCATAATTGACCCCATGATTTTTAATATTTTACATGGAGCGTAAAATACCAATATCAGTCCAATAGTTGTGAGATAATAGTTAATCCTAAATAAGGAAATTGTCAAAAATTAGTAAGGGATTAATTAAATAATTATTGGCTAATTGATTAAGCACGATTAAGAGAAAATCTAAGGGTAAATATGTAAAACCCTTTAAGTAAATGTTAATGGCTAAAATTAGCATAAAGTATATTTGCTAATTAATTGGAAAATATTAAGAAAAATGAATGAGGTTAAGTACATGGAAATCCCTAATCCTAAAAGGTTGCTAAACATAGGATTAGCCAATGGGATAATCATCTAATTAAAGCATGGATTAATTAAATAAACCAAGAGTTGAAAAGTCAACAATTGGGCAAGTAGGAGGCAACATCTTTTTGTCAAAAAGATGCCCTCATTTTCGAAAAAGTAGGAAGGAAAAGGAAGGAAAATGTTGTAGTGTGAACATGGAAATGGTTTAAGAATATTCTATGGAATATTCTGTAAAAAAGCAAACGGGATAAATGAGAACCAATAGAAAATAAATTCTAACTCAAAATCCTTGGATTAGGTTGCTAACAACTGAACATATTATGATTCAGTGTAATTTTGTCCAAAAGTTGACATTATCCGAAGCGATTTCCGTAACCGGCGGAACGGTTAGGGAATAAGACGAAAATCTTCTACAGCAACTAATACCCCGAATGGAATCAAAAATTTAGTTAACCAAGATATTTCCAAAGAGGAAGAATAGACCTTCAGGGCTATGTTGCCGGTTTTCTAAGTTTCTTCAAGATTACACGATTCGAACACCGAACCGGGGTTTTATCGGTAGCAACCTTCTAGAGCAAGGTTGTGACATCATGCATGACAACTTTTATTTGACTTTTGGGGACCATGGAGGTCGGCCAAGGGCTTCATAGAGGAGAATTAGCCACCTCCCAAACCCTAGAATTTGTGGCCAAGAATTTAAGCTGAAAGTTGGAAGATTACCATTTTGCCCTCACCTTTTCTTCTATAAATAGCCCTCCAAGTTCTCTTCATTCTTCACAATCCAAGAGCAAGTTTCGAATTAGAGAGAGAGGTTAGAGAGAAGGAGGAGTCCGGAGGAAGAAGCAGTGAAGCTCTGGGTAATTTTTCGGTACCGAGTCTTAAGTTCTAGTTTTCGATTCGGTAGTTATAGTAGAAATGTTGTTTTGATCTTTAATCTTCCAAGTTAGCTTAGATATCATGTTTTAAGGTTGAATATGATATATATTTCGAAAATCCTGTTGGAGTAGGAGTTATGTTGAAATTTTGGAAGATTAGAGTCAAAGTAACGAAGTGCTGGCGAAATTCCGTCGATTAGGGACTCAGGGGTAAAATGGTCATTTATGACTAAAATGTCCGTCGTAATGATAGATCCTTAATAAATGCGTTGTTATCTTGATAGGATATTCCTGATCACGTTCTGATCAACTGTCGTACCGTATTCCCACAGAAGTACCGTTTACCGTCAACGAAGGTACGTTCGCGTACTGTAACATTAACGCTGATGTTTGTGGTATGCATATATGTGGTATGTATGTTGTATGTGTAGAGATGTTATACTGTTGAGTGCATATAGAGGTTAGAAGATATGTTTGAATGCTGGGGGCAATATGTCTATATGCTGGGGGCAATATGTCTGTATGCTGGGGGCAATATATCTGCATGCTGGGGGAAATACATATGCATTGGTTGTGATAGAGCGATTGTATGTGCTGTTGATATTGTGAATGTCTGTTGTCTATATATGTATATATAAACATGAGATTAACCGTTACCTGGGGTCCATATGCATTGGACCTCAGCCCTTAACATAGCTTCAGGGTCGGGAGGACCGAGGACTGAGGATAGAGGCAGGCAGTCCGCATAGAAGATCCGGCTGAAGACTTCCCTTTTGATGTTCCGGCGGAAGCCTTCCTTTTGTTGTTATACATCACTTTTGAAATACTCGATTACTGTACCGCTGTTGTAATTAGCCAGTGGGCATTTTGAATATATATATCAGTTACACTCTTGCTCCGATGCTCTACTCTGATGAAAAAATTTTATACTGCTTTTGGAAATTGGGATGTTACAAAAGTAGAGGAAAAAATAAGAGGAAAAGGATAAAGAGGAAAAAAATAGTGTGGGTCTCGTGTTTTTCTCCCGATTTTCTGCACAATGTTGGAGAGAAAATGAGAAAGCACAATTTATCGGCTACCTACCACCTTCACACTTTCAGTACATATATCATATATGTAAGGGTGGACCCAAGTAGGGAGGGTAAGTGCCCACCTTTAAATTGAAGATTTTTTTTTTAAAAAAAAAAAAATTAATGCATGTTTGAATGATTGTCTACTCTTAATACATCAAGACTACACTTCGTAATCGGATAGGGATGAATGGTTGAATGATTGTTTAGTACCCTATATTGAAAAAGATGTATTTGATAGCATTGATAATAAAATAATTATGATGTAATTTCAAAAAAATAAGGCCTAAAAGGATGACATTATAATTATTTTTATTATTAAAATATATGTACTTAAACTTATTGAGTGTTCACCCTTCGTTGTAATTTATGTAAGTATTTCTAACAGAACTTAGCCTTGCTTTTTTAAATGAAAGGTTTGTAAAATAATCACCTCTCTTATTACATAATCAGTATTTACTTGATTTCATTAATATTTTTTTGATATTCTTTTCTTTTTTTCTTTATATTCTTTTGTTTTTTAATGTATTTAAAATTTTTCTTAAAAAAAAAAAATTCGGGGGCGCTGCGCCTGAAGCCCCCCAAATCCCCCCAGCACCGGTACTCACCTTTCATAAACTCTCTTGAACGATCCCTGCATATGTGCACACCCGCTTACAAACAATTGCAAATTATCCTTTCGATTTTTATATGCAGCCCCTTGTTATTAATTAATTGTGATACCCGACTTCATCGGCAGTCATATCTTGCATAGTACCAAAAGGTCATTCGTACAAAATTCGTGTTTCCCACTATGTCGTCCAGGGGCGGACCTAGGAATTTTGATGATGGGGGGCAAAAATAAAAAATTTATAATAAAACAAAAGTACTTGAAATACAATATAGACATAATATACAAAAAATTAAAAAAAATCTATTATAGAAATTAAGACCACTTCACTTGACTTTTACTCTACTTGTTTTCATATTTTTAAACTCATCTATAATTAAATCCGTGCTAAAACTCAAAATAATTTCTTTTTCAATATATGTAATCAAAGATTCATCAAGAAATTAATCTTCCATTCTATTTTGAAGCTTGTTCTTGATTATCTTCATAGCAAACAAAGATCTTTCAATGGTTAATCACTTTGTTCATTTCGAGCACGACCTCTCCTTCCAATATATTTTGTACTCATATTTGGAATGTCAATGTCATGTTTTATGCAAAATTTTTGAATATGAACCAAGAAAGCATTATTGTCTCTCTTAATTTCTAAAGTAACTCTTTTGTAGTTGAAACTAGATGTAAAACATTTGAAATATCTTGAATAATGTTGAATATTCCTAGTTTCAAAGTCTTAGCACTTGTATCTTCCACATGTACAATATCAAAAACCTTTCTCATATAAAACCATCTTTATCGATGTATCTCAAAACAATAGCCATATGCTCTTTTTTTAAACATTACTAGCTTCATCAACAATAAGAAAAACATGGCATTGAAAATACAAGACGATAAGGTGCTGTATATATGGATTTGTAAAGTATATACATGATTTGCTAAATATAATATCAAGTCCTAAATATAAGACTCAATTTCAAACTAATTTTTTTGAATAATTTAATCATACACAACATATTATTAATTAACTAATTTAACTTCATTAATCTCTCTAAAAAAATTAATTATGTCTTATATTTAGAATCCACAGTATGTATATATGTGTGTGTATAGGGATAATAGACAGTACGCAGAGACTTTTAGACTTCAAAACGTGCATCGCTGGACCCTCATCAACTAAACAAACACATTGTCGCCTACTACAAGATTATTCTCCTCCTGTTATTTTCCTGTGGCAAATTAAACTCAAAAACTTGTTTAATTTTTCCTGAATTTACAATTTTCATTAGATTAATTAATAATGAAATTAATATATGCCCCTTGGATAATCATTTTTGTTAATGGAAAGTATATATATTCCATTAAAAAGTGTATTTTACAGACCATTCTTTGCCTTTTTGTCTCTTCATCAGAATATGCTACAAGGTTTTTCGCCAATCGAGATTCAACAAGAAATTCCAGGTCGATGGTTGAGAATTTCCAAGGCTAGTCATTTTGATTCTTCTCACTTTGCTTCCACTGAGAATATCATCAAGACCTTTTCCTCATTAGCATAATTTATTTTTATTCTTTTAATATGATCTATTATTTAGGGAGAATTACACTCAGGTCCCAAGGAAGGAAAAAAATTACAAAAAAGTCCCTTGAAATCATAAAATTACAAAAAAGTCCCAAGAGAATTTTTGTTGTAAATACATACATTTCGTGTTGTAAATACATACAAATATTTACAACAGGAAAAGTATATATTTACAACAACACGAAAAGTAATTTTCATTCCGTACAAATAATATAAAAAAAGTCTCAAACCATTTACAACAGGAAAAGTATATATTTACAACAACATTTAAACACCTGATCATTTACAACAGAAAAAGTATGTATTTACAACAGAAAAAGTATGTATTTACAACAACATTTAAAAAATTATGTACAAATAATATCAAAAAAGTCCCAAACCATTTACAATAGAAAATGTATGTATTTACAACAGGAAATGTATGTACACAACAAAAATTTCTTTGGGACTTCTGGGTAATTTTGTGATTTCAAGGGACTTTTTTGTAATTTTTTCCCTTCCTTGGGACCTGAATGTAATTCTCCCTATTATTTACACACACATATATATACACTACCTATACATGTATACAAAACCACACATATCTATATCTTTTATACAAATTTACATGGCTTTAGTTCAAAAATAATATCAACAGCAAAATTAAACATCAGGAAGATGTGTTAGACTTTGAGCTGAGGTTCCAAAAGGTTAAAATATGTTCCTTCTTCCCATCCTTATTAGAAGAATTTTTTAGTTTACAATTAGGGTTTAATGTTTCTGTTTTTGCTGTAAAAATATTTTTTCTGCCACACTCACATAAAAGTGGGTAGATCCTACTAATATTTTCTCTCTCTTATCTTTACAATGAGACTCATTTACTTTTATGTGAGTGTGGCAGAAAAATATTTCTGCAGCAAAAGCAGAAATAATAAACCCTTACAATTAATATTAGTTAATTGTAGAATAATTAATACTTATTTGTCAATATTTCTCAAATAGTTAAATATCTTGTATTTTTCTCTTCTCAATCTAACTCAAAACCTTTTTTTTTATTGATAAACTTAAAACCTTATTTAATATGAGTAAAGTTGATTTCTTAAAAAAAACTTAATATAGGTTTAATGAATTAACTATTACTTCTTTATTTTGATCAATTAGTTGCAAGTGACTTATATTATGTATTTAACTGAGAAGAGCAAATTTAACTAATTACATCAAGTTGTTGGCTTGCCTATAATTCATGAATAACACTAACTGTGGTTGTTACTACTTCTGATCCTAAATATAATATCTACTTTATTTGATTTGGGCACATAAAGAAAATTAGTTATTTGTAAAAAAAATAAAATAAAAATAATTGTGTTAGCTAGTTTTTCAAATATACCCTTTGAGTCATTTGAATTGAAATTGTCCCTTAATGCGAACTGCCATAATATGTGGAATGATATATAACTTAGAAAAAATGACAAATATGGGGGACAAAACAGACTGAGTTCTTATAATTAGGACTAAGTTTAAACCTTAACTAACTCTTATATTAGAGACTATAGGTAGTAATTTAAATGAATAACAAAAATGAAAAGAGTCATTTTTATTATAAATTTAAAGATATCAACTATCAGTATAAATAGTCGTAGAATGACAAAAGGGAGGAGTAGGTGTACGTTTTTTTTTTTTTTTTTTTACTCATGCAAATTTTCCGACAAGGGAAAACTTTTCTTTCCACGGCTCAAGTTTAAACTTTTAACAATTTCATTTGTGTGCGACTCTCACATACATACATGTGTGTGTGTATATATAAGAGAGCATTTGCATGTGACTATCACATGCATATCACTCTATATATATGTATACAAGTATGTGGTGTTGAAACGAGGTATTTTAAAGTTAAAATTGAATTAATAATACGTTTACATAAAAACATAAAAATGGGTATAAAATTCAGCATAAAGCATAGGCCTGATATAGTGTGGGTATAAAATGGTTAAATGAAAATCAAGCACACAAAAAACCAAACAGCCTAAACCAAAGAATTAAATAACTAAACAAACTACGTGCGTATATCAAACAACACAATTATACAATGAACCAGAAAAATTCAATCATATGCAAAGATAATCATAATCATGACCACATAAGCAAATTACCAATTCAAGATAAAAAGGACAAAGTTGAAAGTCCTGCTAATATTTACTGTCTAACTGACATGATTGGCTTGAATAAGACGATAAATGTACTGTAGGAAAAAACTAATTAGAAAAATCCAACTTGTGTGTTTGGATTAACTTTTAGACAATAGATTTTACGATTTACGAGATAAATATGTGAAATGAGCTTTGTCTCGACTTGAAGGTTACCCAAACACTTAAAAATAATTTTGTTTTTTTGTGCGAATATTTATGCCTATTCGTTCTGTATTTAAATAGATTTAATGTTATTGAAGTTGATGGTCCTATTTTGTTTATATTCTGAATCCCAACAAGGCATAGTCATAACTCTTTAGGTCATGGTGCTTACGTTACGTATACTTGAGTGCAGTCGTATACTTGAGTGCAGTGGCGGACCCAGGATTTTAGGTTTGTGGGTGCACAATTAGTGGTGGGATTCGGGGGTTCGGGTCAGCGCCCCCGAAATTTTTTTTTAAGGAAAGTTTTAAACGCATTAAAAAACAAAAGAATATAAACAATAAAAGAAAAGAAAACTTCAACTTAACATAGAAATATAATAATCAAGAGTCAACTAACCTTTACATCAGAAGGATTACAAAAACATTCTTCGATTCTTCATTCCTTGAAAATATTGCATTATATCTTCATCATTAATTGTATCAAATATATCACGTTCAACTTAATTTAGCATGCATGAGTTAAACCAATCATCACTTATCCGATTGCGCAACTTATTTTTTACTAAAGTCCACTACTAAAAAAACTGTTTTTTGCGGCGGAAAAATTCCCTCGCAAAAAAGCTATTTTCCGTCGCAAAATTGGTTTGCGGCGGAATTCGCGGCGGAAAAAGTTCCGTCGCAAAAGTATGCCTCGCAAATCATTTTGCGACGGAAAAATTCCATTTTCCCTCGCAAATCCTGGATTTTGCGAGGGAAGAATCTTCCCTCGCAAATCCTGGAATTTGCGAGGGAAAAATGTTTCCCTCGCAAAATCTTGGATTTTGCGAGGGAAAATTTGTTCCCTCGCAAATCCTGGAATTTTGCGAGGGAAAATTTTTTCCCTCGCAAATTTCAATTTATTTTTAAAAAAAAAATATAAAAAATCAAAAAAAAAATTAATTACAAAAAAATATATTAAAAATTAAGAAATAAAAAGATTTATATATATATCATAAAAATAAATTATAACAATCATAAGAGTTTACATAACAAGAAAAACAAAATATTACAAATTATAATATTGTGACCAAAATGAACTAAAAAGAAGTCTAAATAGCAGCAGTCTGGTGGTCATCATCACCACCAGTATTGTCATCACCACCACGGTCATCCACTTCTGCCATCACTTTAATGCCTGAAATGCCATGCAAATTACCAATAATGAATGAGCACTGACATTTTATCTATCAGAAAACTTGACCTCATAATTTACATTTGCATGATATCAAGAACGTGCAAGTAACAAAATAAAGAATCTGAAACTAGGAAGTACTGCAATGAGGGAAAAAGATTATGGAAATGGATCAGGCATAAATCAAAAGGAATTACTGTAATGAGGGAAAAAGAATGCCACAAAAGCATCACAAGTTTTTGCTCTAAATTGTAACAAGCATCTAACTAATCTAACTATTTTGGCAATCTTTTTAACCACCCCTCCTCCACTTCAGATACCACCAAAGAGGGGGGAAATCAGGAAAGAAAAAGAGTCTAAATGATTCAAGGCAGTATTGTCTGTCTTTCTTTTCATTTACTCTGTATTCAGTGTAAGAAAAACAAACAAAAACAAGGTGTGATTTCAACCGTGGCAGGACATGCCGATATGGCATAACAATATCTTTAACTGGCATTATTATAATGTGACGGTGAGGTAAGAATATAGATTACGGGAAAAATCAAGTCATTTAGCATAACAGATAAAGCAAAAGCTTTTGGCAGAGCTTACCTCTGAAGATCTCAATCTAGCCTTAAATTTAGCAACAAGATCCTGCGTGGTCACTGGAGTCTTCTGCATTAAAACAGCTCTAATTTCTTCTTCACTCACAGGCCCAGAAGCTGTTGTGGCAGATGACCCTGCTTTTGATGACAGTGGTGGTGTGCCTTTTGGTTGTGCATTACTTTTGGGTGCTGGCCCGTTTTCATCTTTGACAGATGATTTTAGTTCCTGATTCATTCCATGGGACAATTAGGACTTTCAATATCAACTAAAAGTTTCAAAAAACTTCTAATAGAAAGTATAGAAGCCATATTTTAAACAAAATTAAACAAAATCGAATTTTCCTGAAGCAAACAAGCAGGAAGCTCAAGTCATTCTCTGTGCCGCTTCCTTGGCAAGGAGCCTTTCCTTGGCCTTGGTCCTGGCTTGGGATTTAGATCCCATAATCCCACCGCCCCACTTCTTTCTGTACTCATCGTACTTGTCATTGAAGTTGGCCTGAACAAAAGTAATACAAAAAGTGAAAAGAATGCCCAAAAAACGAAGCAAGAAAGAAAAGAAAGAACCAAAATCCATCCATAAATTACCTTGATTGCCTCTAGAATCTTGGAGAATTCTAATTTGTCTTCATTCTTAACCCTATTGATATTCCCTCAACAATAATCAAATCAAGCTGGAGAGGGGAGAGAGGGAATTAAGGAACATGCTTAGCTTAGGATGTTTTAAAAAGAACATATCATATTAATTAACTCAACTAACATCCTTAATCTACTCAAATTAATTAGTTAGTTCTTGTAGGAAAGGAGTAATAATTATGCTGATATTCCATAATTCAAAAATATTTCAGAACAGGCATAATGCAATTATTGAACATCATCAAACATCTTCACTACCCAAAAAGCCACGCCAATGATACATGCAAGCGCCCAAAACTTTAGTCAGGAAGCTGAGAATAAGCTACCCGTTAGACACACCGACGACAATTTACAGGCACTGAATTCTGGAATGAAGTGCAGCACTGTTCAAATATGCTGGTCCACATCAATCAATAATTTTTTTTTTTTTTAATTTAGATGAAATTAAGTTAAATATCTAAATCTAAAGGAGAAATATAGAGCAACCACTTTGTTTAATAAACCTGCCAAAATAATACTCTTCAGAACAATATATACCGAAACATGATACTGAAATAAGTATCCAAAGGCATAACAGAAGCTAAGAAAAACCAGAGAATTTGTGTTAAGAAATTCATGAACACTAGGGCTCAACTAGTTTACATACCAAGGTTCTTATCTAGTGTTTTGGTGAACTGATTCAAAGCTGGAGGGACCTTCAACCTTTGCTTGAGAATCCTCTTCTTCCTCTGGATTTGAACAGTCTTGGGCCACTTGACGAATCGTGTCAGGTCTCTCTTAGGAGGCAATGCACCTCCGATCCCAAACTGCTTCGGACGCTTTTCAAATAGCGGATTCACCACCTTGTCCTAAAATGGAACCCAAAAAATGGAGGCCGATCATATATACCATGATTTCAAATAAAAAACCTAAATGAAACCGATATTTTAATTGAAGTTATGACAATCAGAGAAACACACCTGCTTCTTCTTAGTAGCCGCGACCGGAGCTTTTCCACCTTTTTTTGGAGCCTGTATAAACGGACAAAAAGTCTCAAGTTGATCAGCGAATTAAATTGACAAGAGATTTTTCAAGACATAACTCGAGATCAGAGACAAAGAACACAGCGATCGTAATATTTAGGCATAGGAATAACTCTTCCTTGCAGTATTCGATATCGGTCCAGCAATCTTCATTCTTAATAACATCATATGGCCATTTAGGGCTCGGAGTAATGGAAGAGATGGATGAAGTTAACACGACACGGCTCACTCCAACTTCCTTAGCCGCCGTGAGCACATTGATTGTGCCTTTAATCGCCGGGTCCAGCAGCTCTTTCCGCTAGAATAGAGGGGGGAAGCAGATAAATGAGAAATTATCAACGAAATTTAAAGGAATTGAGTGTGAGAATTGGACCTGAGGATCTTGGACTCGGTCGACGATGCAAGGAGAAGTGAGATGGAAAACGCCGGAGAGAGGGTGACGGCGGTGTGGTGGATCTCCGTGGAAGCACGGTGAGAGCAATGAAGATGACCGACCGAGGGAGGAGTATGTCGTGAGTATTGGAATGAAAGTTGAATTTGGGGATCTGAAAGAGAAGGAGCTTGCGTTCATAGGAGAAATGCGATTTAGGAATTTTGATTAGGGTTTTTGCGAGGAACCACTACTCCCTCGCAAAATGGCGTCATTTTGCGAGGGAACTAGGGTTCCCTCGCAAAAACCACTAATTTTTGCGAGGGAAAACTTCTTCCCTCGCAAAAAGCGCCCATTTTGCGAGGGAAAACTTATTCCCTCGCAAAATGGGCCAAATTTGCGAGGGAATTGATGTCCCTCGCAAAATCCGCAGTAAATTATGAATTTTTAGTTGTAGTATTTTGCGAGGGAACTCAAGTTCCCTCGCAAAATTACTTATTTTTGCGAGGGAACAATGGTTCCCTCGCAACGTCACTAATTTTTGCGAGGGAAATAAAAGTTCCCTCACAAAAATCATATATTTTGCGAGGGAATCCTTGTTCCCTCGCAAAAAGACCCATTTTGCGAGGGAAAATTTTTCCCTCGCAAAATGACCCAAATTTGCGAGGGAAATTCTGTCCCTCGCAAATTCCGCCGCAAATCTGCCTTTTTCCAGTAGTGGTCATTGCAGAAAAAACCTGCTCAACACTAGCAGTTGCTACCGGTAGAACAATTGCCAACTTTATCAACAAATAGACCAATGGATAAACAATATCTTTTCTCTTCTCAACCATCTTCAAAGCAAGGTCAGAAATTGTTTGCAAATTGACAAAATCAGAATCAGTTCTCACATCAACAATAAAATTACCGAGACTTGAAGACAGAAAAGGAATATCTGTAAGCTCATCAAACTCCAAAGGATAGAATCTAGCAAACTCAATCAATTTTTCTTTGTTAAAATTAGCAAATGAATCATGAGGATCAAGACAACTCAAACACTCAAGCAACTTGGTATTGACATTATCAAATCGATCATTCAATTCTTGAACCTGAGTATCTATCACTGTATTAAATAACTCCACCTTAAAGTAGTGGAAGAATATGATTGATTCCAATCTCCGTCTCGATCTCCCTTTAGGACAATAAAAATCATTCATATTTGGAATGTCAATATCATATTTATTGGCAAAAATGTTTGTTTCTTGAAGCAATTCATCAAAACCATTATCTCTCTCCTCTTGTAAACGAGACTTGACTACCTTCACCAAACCATATGCATTTAAAAGGTCTTGATCTTTTCTTTGTAGTGCTTGTGACAACTCATAAGAAATCCCCAAGATCAATTTCATAAGATGCAACAAAAATGCAAATTCAAAATCCTCCATGGCATACAAAATGCAACTTGCATCAGTTCTTGCAACATCATTTTTCGGCTCGTCTTCAATAATTTTCATCAAGGAAATTATTGGAGAAAATAATGAGATAACACTTGTGACTGTACCAAAATGGGAACCCCAACAAGTGTCTCCAGGTTGCTTTAAAGTTGTCTCTTGATTTAAACCTTTTCCAGTTGGTATTTCACCAATAGCAATTCTTTCAACTATTAGCTCATACTGATTCATTTGAAGAATTTCCTTCCGCTTGCATGAACCCCCCACAACAGTAGCCATATTTTGAAGCATGTCAAAAAATTCTTGAATCTTCTTGTGATGTTTTGCAACCTTCACAAGTGCCAATTGTAACTGATGAGCAAAACAATGAATGTAGAATGTGAATGTGTTGTCTGCCAAAATCAAACTCTTAAGCCCTTTGAATTCACACCGCATATTACTAGCACCATCATAGCCTTGTCCACGACATTTAGACAAACTTAAACCAAGTTTAGAAAATAGCCCATCAATCGATGCTTTTAGTGACTGTGTAGTAGTATTTGAAACATGAATTATTCCAATAAAACATTCAACAATGGACCCTTTTTTGTTTACATACCGAAGTACAACCGCCATTTGTTCTTTAATTGCAACATCACGAGCTTCATCCACTAGCAAGGAAAAGTAATCATCACTGAGATCACTAATTATTGCTCTAACAGTCAAATCAACACAAGCTTGAGAAAGATCTTTCTGAATCTTTGGTGAAGTCAATTTGTGATTATGAGGGGCATTTTACAAGACCACATTACTCATCTCTTTATTTGGCTTAGAATCAAACTTTAGAATTTCAAGGAATAAACCTTGTTGGTTTGAACTTGTAGATTCATCATGTCCCCGAAAAGACTGACCATTGCGTAGTAGGAATCTAACACAATTTAAAGAAGTTTTCAGCTGAATACGATGATCAATTCTTTGTTGTTTAGAAATATTTGAAAAAGCAATATCAATATGTTGATTTTGCTTAATCAAATCTTGACAAGCTTGATAACATCTATTGTGAACACTCTTATGATCTCCAACATGAACTTTGATTCTATCCTTCTTATGCCAATTTTTGAACCCCACACCGACATATGCTTCCTGCGTCGAACCACTACCTCCAACCTCCATATCAAGTAGATAACAATACAAGCAAAAACATGCATATTTTGATACACTATACTCTAACCAGGAACCAAATTCTTCATACCACTTAGGATTGAATCTACGCATTTTTCCATATAGTTTCGTTTGAGGGAATGGTTTAAGAATTGGTTGAGTTGGCCCCTTGAGCAAATAAGCTCTCTGAATATTCTCTCTTTCTATGGGATTTGATGTCATTGAATAAATTGAAGGTCTTTTTCCCGGATCCGCTTCAAGATTTTCTATATTAACTTGAGGTGGTGGTTGAAAACTTTGAAATTGAGATGCTTGTGGTGGTTGGGAGGATTCTTGGACAGTTGGAATTGAAATACTGTTTGAAAGTTGCTCACTTTGAGCTTCGGGTTCTGGATTTGTGGGTTTTAGATGTTTGAAATAAGATTGTATCGTTGACATTTTGTGGAAGAAAAAAAGTTTGACAAGATTAGGGAACATGTTGCAACCTATAAGCTATCTCATCTCAATGCTTCCTCTATCGAAACCTATAAGATTGTATCTTTTTTCATACAAATGACACTAAGCAACTGAAGCTATGATTTCCAACTCCAAAGCAATTTAAATAAAGATAATCAATGAAGCTAATGTAGAGCAATGAAATTTAAAGAAAGCTAATCAATGAAAGCTTTGTTACCTTCGAAGCTTTTGTCAAGACTACCAGCTGTTCTTTAGAAAAATTGGTCAAAGTGTGGCTTGCAATAAAGAACTCCCTCAAAAGAATTGTAGTTGCTAAGCTGCAAAATATTAAATCATTTAAAAAGATCAGAAAGGCAATGCAATAATAAAGTACACTAGCCAACAAATGAAAAACAGAACAAATGTGTAATACCCTAATTTTCATAATTCATATAAACATTATATTTTGGCTAGTTATTAGCAAAATAACAAAGGTGAATATGTGTCTCAAAGAAATATAATATATTGATTATATTTTTGTCTAAATTTTACTTTGGGATTAATTAACCAATGGTTAATTATGAGACTACATTTAGGGGCTACTAAATGTAATATAAATAGCAGATAAAATGATAATTGTTTATGGCTAAAATAAGCAAGAAAGTGTTATGTAAACACTTAAACAAATTAATGGGAATTAGCAACAATAGATGAACAATTTAGCTTGCACTAATTGAGATTAGTTGCATAATCCTTCAAGATGATTAGGGGAAAATTAGGATCATCAATGAGGGCCATGATGTTGGAAATTATGCCCTAGGGGCAAGTCATTGTACTTATCAACGATCCCCATATGAATTGGGTAGTCGCAATGTCTTGCTAGAGGCCGCTTGCGACTTGTAGGTCTGATGATGGCCCGCTGCCAATCTCATGTGGGCCTACAGGGTCGCACACAAGAATGGCCTAACACGAGCAAGAGTGTCCAGATTCATTGAATCTTAAATGTGTTTAAGATTTAATGAATACTTATTTAATCTAGGATGTGTGTGTGTGTGTATATATATATATGCATATATAAATATATTAAATTCAAAAATAATAATGATATTATTTATTGACAATAATATTATTATATATAGTATTTAATTTATTTGATAAATTAAATAACTATAATAAATTGAGATATTGTATCTCAGATTTAATTTTCGAATAATGATATTGGATATCGATTTAATTTGAACCGAGATATCGGATCTCATTTTAAATTAAATATAACGATATCATATCTTGATTTAATATATAATAAATTAAAATAATAATATTATTATTTATTGATAATAATATTATTATATATAGTATTTAATTTATTTGATAAATTAAATAACTATAATAAATTGAGATATTGTATCTCGATTTAATTTTCGAATAAAGATATTGGATATCGATTTAATTTGAACCGAGATATCGGATCTCATTTTAAATTAAATATAACGATATCATATCTTGATTTAATTTATAAATGTAAATTAAATCAGTGGGTTTTTAATTCGGATTAAATAAATAAATTTGATTAGATCTATCGATAGATTTAATTAATATATTTTTAATCCATATTCAAAATTGGTTTTGAATTTAATACGTCTACTAGGTTTAGAAAACCTACGGGACATTTTGTCGAGCGTATTAGAAAGCCGCGAGAAACCCTAGATAGAAAATAGAGAGACGCATAGTTCAGAGGCGCTAGCACGCCTCCGTTCGTGTTTCTGAAGGCTGTTCGTGTGGATACCGGTAGAGGAAGGAGATTCTAAAGAGTCGGCTTCTGCTGATCGAGAAGGTAGCCCACCAGTTCAAATTGTTCGGCAAAGGTACAATTCGGAAACCCTAAACCTTGATTTAAACGCCGTTGAGCGATCCGCCTAAGGGATTCGTAAAAGTTTTTTACTCCGCTGCGTGTACGGATCCCAACACATGATTTTCGAAATATGAAGGCCAATGGAAGATAGGAATATTTTACTAATGATACTCTAATGACTAGGATTATGGAGTGAGCTAATTAATTAATGTGAGATGCAATACTAGAACAATTAAGCATTGGATTAGGAAATTAATTAAGCTTTGCTAATCAAGCTTTGAAAAGTCAACAAGGTAATACTTGAACCACAAGAGGCCACATCACTTGATTGGAAAAAGTTGTGAAGAAGAAAAAGCCAACAAAGCAATGACATTTTGCAAAAATAGAAGAGGATGAGAGAGAGTGAGGGGGACGGATTTGGAGGTAGGAAGAGGGGAAATATGTGCAAACAAAGAGGACACAAGGCTCCATTTAAAGCCACAAAATTTACTTTACTAAAGAGATATAGAGAGGAGGCCACCAAGGCCACATCCTTGGCCAAATGGAAGCCAAGCATTTCAAATGGCTTAGGGAGACTTGGGCAAATTTAAATGCCAAGTGAGTCCTAGGATTTCTCTATAAATAGAGAGCAACACTCTTCACAAATCCTCACACCAAACTCAATCAAAGTGGATGAGTTTTAGAGAAGCAAGAGTAGAGAGAAAATCATAGTGGGAAGCAAGAAAGAGGAGGAAGTTCTTCAAGAGGATATCCAGGAAAAGCCGGAGTCGGGTTCAAAGGTCGGGCAAGATAGCCATTACTCGGTGAAAGGTACGTACGCGTACTGTAACACTAACTCTGATGCTTATTGTATGCTTATATGTGTTATGTACTATTGGGATACATCTGCTGTGTGCTTATGTACTATTGGGATACATCTGTTGTGTGCTCATGTACTGTTGGTATACATATGCTGTGTGCTTATGTATTGATATACTGCTGTAATGTTGTGAGTAACTGTCACCCATATACTGTCATATTTGAGCATGAGGTTAACCGTTACCTGAGGTCCGATGGGTATTGGACCTCAAATCTGTCTAAGGTTTAGGAAAGGAACCAGGATCAGGGAAGACACAAGTAGATGGAGCCATAAAGAGGAACCAAGGGGCAAAGCCGTAAAAATGCACTGGTCGAGACAAGAGCCGGAAGAAGTTAACAGAGCCTACTTTCTGGCATGGATCTAATAAAGTTACTTCGAACAGTTTGGTGCCGAAGGCAAGGCTAGTCTATGTGGGTCAGTCAATCAGTCGTCGTGAACTCGGTGAGACTCCCATGATAGACACTTACCTGGCCAATCTGTTTGATTAACCGAGTTAGGTTCATTTCCCCAAGTCTAGTTAAGGCTTGGTCTAAATTGTATAGTTACTATAAAGTTGTAATTATACAAATGCTCTGTATATTGTATCACATGAATATTCTTTCAGGAAATTTGTAATATACCAGTATACGTCGAGCATCAGCATATGCCTGAGTATTTTATATCAGTTACTCAATTGTTCAAATTTTTAGTACATGCTCTCCGTTTCCGCATTACTCTGATGTAGCACCTCAAACTCTGTCGATTTTTCTAAAATCAAGTGTCAACTGACACAATTTGATGTATGGAATTTGGGGTGCTACAAAATGCAAATAATAAAGTACACTGGCCATAGAAAATAAAAGTAGAACAAATTGTGAATTCCTGTTCCCAAGACAATTTACCTGCGTTAGGCAAACTAATTGAGAGAATAGTCCTTGCTTTTCCATCCCAGCCAAGCACATTGATTGTGGTGGAAGTAGAAAACAAAAGGGCTGGTCCTACCCATAACAGTGATCTAAAGTGGCCATAGGTTAAGCTTTTCTTACCTTTAAAAAAAGAATAAATCTCAAGTGCACATAAAGCTAAATTTCTATGAATATACAGATTCTAGATTTTCATACCACTAAATTTCAAGGATATTGAAGGAAGCCCCTGTTGGGATCCGTACAACGCAGCGGAATAAAACTCTTACGAATCCCTTAGGCGGATCGCTCAATAGCGTTTAAATCTGGATTTAGGATTTCCGAATCATACCTTTGCCGAACAATTTGAACTGGTTGGCTACCTTCTCGTGCTTCTTGATCACGTGGGCCAACGCCTTCTTGTTCGATCAGACAGGAGCAGACTACACGTGTCCTCTCCCTCTACCGGTATCCACACGAACATTTAATGAATATTGAGTATCACCATTACTCACTCTTGTCTCACCAAGATAACTCAGATGCATCCACTTTGGTGGAACATACAAATGGGTGATCTAGATTTTGATAAGTATTCATTAATTGACGGCATTATGGCTTAAGATTTTATTTAGAGGGTATTATTTAATCTGATCTAATTAATCCTATCAATTATATGAGTGCAATCCCTATTGTATCATATAATGTCTAAATTAAATCATGCAAGGATCAAAACCAAAACATAATTAAGGACTGTGACACAACATGGCTCACCTAACCTAGAATACTCTTAAGCCAATGAGAGGACTTCTCTAGATAAAATTAAAGAAAAATACATATGAGAAACCTCGTTTCAACATACGAGGGGAGTCAGATGAGATGAGAATTTTACATAGAGAATGTTTAGAGATAGACATGGCTCGCAGGCCATATTTAAAAAAAAAAATACAACACTTGTAAATTCTAGAGCCATCTTGTTCACCATATCCAAACAAGTTAGATCACACCATATATTTAATTCATATAGATATGCAATAAAATTTTATGGTTAAAATTTTATCATGATATAAATTCTCTAATTTATTTCTGAAAATTTTTTCAAAATAACTTCTTGTTTTCGAAAATTATTTCCCAAAAAAAACATGATTTTTTCAAAAAGAATTTCCAAAATTTCAAACCCCAGATTTGTTGTTCAAGTATGGTCGCACGAAAGAGAGTCGTCCTTAACGTGTTTGATCTTGAACGTCCGAACGTGATCAAGTCGAACCTGACCATCGTTAAATCTGGATAGTTCAGAAATACAAACGCAGTTGAAGGACGAACCCTAATGTGTCCAGTGACTCCGAACATTCTGACCTCAATCAGCGTCCGTGCATGATCAACGAATCTGAACCTTTCAGAACGTGATTGTGCTTGAACGTATTCGACCCCAATCAGATTGCGCGACTTTAACATGATCTCCGATCTGAACGTTTCAGAACATGATCGAAAAAGCCATAGAATCTGAACCTAACCCTAGTGCAGATTACCGTATTCATAACGCGATCTTTTCGAAAAAGGATGATCTTTTGGATAAAAGATGAATGCTTCAAAATCGGTTTATCATATATTTCAATTTTAAGCATGCAAGATTCAGTTTAAAGCATATATATCACATATATAAAGCATACGCAAAACCTGATTTAAACGCACGTTGAGTTGGCTCTGATGCCACTGATGGAACCCGTACAACGCAGTGGAATAAAACTCTTACGAATCCCTTAGGCGGATCGCTCAATACCGTTTAAATCTGGATTTAGGATTTCCGAATCATACATTTGCCGAACAATTTGAACGGGTGGGCTACCTTCTCGTGCTTCTTGATCACGTGGGCTAACCCCTTCTTGTTCGATCAGACAGGAACAGACTACGCGTGTCCTCTCCCTCTACCGGTATCCACACGAACGACCTTCAACAGTGACGGCAGCGTGCTAGCGCCTCAGTACTCTCTTTTCTCTCTAGGATTTTTCGCGGCTTTCTAATACGCTCGACTAAAAGTCCCGTAGGTCTTTCTAAACCTAGCAGGCGTATTATATTTAAAACAAATTTTGAATCTGGATTAAAAAATAAATTAATTAAATCTATCTAATAGATCTAATCAAATCTATTTATTTAATCCAAATTAAAAGCCCTCTGATTTAATTTATATTTATAAATTAAATCAAGATATGATATCGTTATATTTAATTTAAAATGAGATCCGATATCTCAGTTCAAATTAAATTTGATATGCAATATCTTTCTTCGAAAATTAAATCTGAGATACAATATCTCAATTTATTATAGTTATTTAATTTATCAAATAAATTAAATACTATATATATAATAATATTTTTATCAATAAATAATATCATTATTATTTTCGAATAATATATTTATATATGTATGTATATATATATACACACACACACACATCCTAGATTAAATAAGTATTCATTAAATCTTAAACACATTTAAGATTCAATGAATCTGGACACTCTTGCTCGTGTTGGGCCATTCTTGTGTGCGACCCTGTCGCCCACATGAGATTGGCAATGGCCAATACGGTACCAAATTTCACAAGTCGCAAGCGGCCTCTAGCAAGACATTGCGACTACTCAATTCATATGGGGATTGTTGATAAGTAAAATGACTTGCCCCTAGGGCATAATTTCCAACAGCCCCTTGTCAAAATTTGAAGAAGTGCCTGCCAGGATCTCAGTGCGTCTGATACAATAAGGACTCTGTGTGTTGTTAAAATTCCTGCAACGTAGCCACTAAGAGTCTCTTGCCAGTGCACCTGTCATAATTTTAAAAATCGCTTTACTCCCTAGAATACCATGACATAAAATGATTTGATGAATTTCCACAAGCCAGGCCTTCTACAACAAATGGCTTTTACCAAATGGCGGCATGGATCTAATTACTTCAGCTAGAACAACCCACCACATAATGGAACAGACTTTAAACAAAGGCATTTCAGGAATTACAATTGACTAACTGCTCATGCTACAATTTAACACATAAATGAGAAATGGAGCAGAAGCTTGGAAATTACAATTTACCCCCTAAAAGATTAAACTGGAACAACTTTTGACATTCTCATCCTAACCGCTACAACACTCTGGCGGGATTATGGATTCAAATTTGTCGCGGTGATCAACCGCTACAAATGTGTCTCGTATATGTGCAATGGTTGTTGTAGCGGTTTTGTAACCGTGACAAAATATTCCATGCATTTAAAGATCTCAAGTTCTGCTTTGAATGTAATTAAACATTGTATCCACATTTATGTTCTATATTAGATTTGTTTGTTACATATGGATAAGGCATGGATCAAGTTGCCACGTAGTTCTCCTGTATATTTAGCGGGATTGAACACTTTCTTAGATTTCGCCTTCTCTCACGCTAGCATTAATGGAAAGATCGTGTGTCCTTGTTTGCTATGCAAGTTTAAGAAGTGGCAAACATGAGATTGTGCTTTGGAACATCTTCTTATAAAGCCTTTCCCAGAAGCATATACATTCTGGGAGGTTCATGGTGAGCAACGTGGTATGAGATATGGGCTTCATCTTCCTCGAACCTCACAAGTAGGAAATCAAGTACATCAAGATGATCCGGTTAATGAAGCTGTTCGTGATGCTTTTGGTGTTCAAGACGACAACTTCACAGCAGAACTTTAGGGTCCAGAACCTATTTTCTTTAGGAATGATGCAGCTCAAGAATTTTTCAGTCTCATGGATGAGAGCGATCGTCCTTTGTATCAAGGTTGTCAGAAATACTCAAAGTTATCTTTTCTGATCAAATTGTACCATATCAAGTGCATGTGTGGGATCGTCCTTTGTGTTCCAAGGTTTTGATAATGGAGGAGCTCGACCAGCTGCAGCAGAAAATCATTCTTACGCTGTGTCATTTGGAGATGATCTTTCCTCCGTCATTTTTCACGGTCATGTTTCACCTGACAGTACACCTTGTTCACGAGATAAAGCTTGCTGGCCCAGTTCAGTACCAATGGATGCTGAAATCTTACGTGAGGAATAAGGCGTCGCCTGAAGGTTCAATAGCAGAAGGTTATATCGGGGATGAGGTCTTGTATTTGTGTTCCAGGTACTTTGATGACATTGAGACGTCATTCAACCAACCGCCTCGTGTAGACGATTGTCCTGAGCCAGAGCCAGAGCCATCAGCAAACAGAGTTGTTAATCCCTCGTGTTGGTAAACCAGTTGGCGGAAGTGAGAAATTCAAACTCACGGCACTTGAGAAGTTTCAAGTACATAGACATGTCTTGATTAATTGCACCAAAGTTGAACGGTACCTTCAGTAAGGATTTCACACACACACACACACACACACACACACACACATATATATCCTTACATTTTATACATACTCACATTTTATTGCATGTTTAATTTCAGGGAATTCAGGAGTCATGTGAAGCGTGAACTGAGGATCCGTACACAGACATCATCCGAAATTGATAGAAAGGTCCACAGAGAATTTCAGGGTTGGTTTAGGAGGAGAATAATGAACGACCACGACCCGCACTCACCAGAATTCAGAGCTCTCGCACTAGGCCCGCTTGACCACGCCCAAAGATTTACGGCATACAATGTCAATGGTTTTAAGTTTTGCACCATCTCACGAGATCAGGGATTGCTGACCCAAAACTCTAGTGTATATGGCACATTTGGGACGAGGAGTTATGCGAGCAGCAGTGACGGGAACATGCGATTCGGTGACGTCCCGTATTATGGAAGGCTGCTTGATGTGGTCAGGATAAGTTACACAGGCCTTTTCACTGTGACGTTGTTCAAGTGTTTGTGGGCGAATACCACAATGTCCAGGGGACTCACGACTGACGACTTAGGCATCACATCTGTGAATTTCTCCCGGCCGTGTTCAAACGTATTCACCTCACACATAACATTTTATGCAAACTTTCTTTGTAGGGATGGCGAAGAAGATTAAGAGAAAAACTTGTGCCTACGCTGTAATATGTAATCTTGTTATTAAGTTTTTTTATAAAAAAAAAAATCCAGAACATAATTTGTAGCGGTTAAATAACCGCTACAAACACTAAAAAACCGCTACAGATATAAACCGCTACAACTACGCATCCTAACCGCTACTAAATACAACCGCTACAAAAAAGTGAGACCACAACCGCTACAAAACAATGCGCATATACCCCATAAATACCCCACCCAACCACATTTAATATGCATCAGTTTCTTTTCTACTTGCGTTTTCTCTCCGTCTTCTCACATATTTTTACGTTTTGAAAGAGGTTAACTTATTGAAGGGGGTAAGTGCCGTTTAACCGGACCAAATCTAATGATTCTCATACTAATGTTTGTTATTTTGCAGTTGAACCGGTAATATTTTTCAACTTTCCTTCTACTTCCAGATACATTATTCAATGACTTGCACACACATTTTTTAAACAATAAGTATTATTTTAATTAACTCTTTATTAGTTCTTATTATACTTACATATTCTCATTATTTTGCACCTATATAATCACCTTATATATTTAAATATCATATTTTAATATCTTTTATTTTCATTAAAAAATAAATTATTAATTACTTAATATTTACATAATTACCTTGATAAATAATAAATAATTTTTTTTACAGGTCATGAATTTGTAGCGGTTACTCTAACCGCTACTAAGTTTAAAACATTTTCCTAAAAAATGGCGGTATTTGGTTGTAGAGGTTACAAACCGCTACAAATATTCAAAATAAAGTACACTGACGGCGGCAAAAAAGTTTTGCGAAAAAATGGCGGGAATATTTGTAGGGGTTGAAAACCGCGACAAATATTCAAAACAATTAAAACTAATGGCGGCAAACCAGATTAATGTGTAGCGGTTACACATTAACTTGTAGCGGTTTTTTAACCGTGACTAAGCTCTCAAACTGACGTCACCAGCCCATTTAATGACGGTCAGTGGTAACCGCTACAGATATAGTAGCGGTGTATATATATGTAGTAGCGGTTTTTTTTAACCGCTACAAATCAGCTTGCCACAGTGGATTTTATAGCGGTTACTCTAACCGCTACAAATGTCGTTTGTTGCGCCTAAAATCGCTACAAATAGGTCATTTTAACCGCTACTAATGATCGTTTTTTTTTTTTTTTTTTGTAATGTGAGAAGGAATCTCACAGGTGAAAGCCAATGGGGAACCCTAGGTTTTTTTCTCCAAATCGTGAATCTGATCGTTGATGTTTTCCCAAATAGCAATTCTTATGTTAGATTTTGGGGATTAATTTATTTAGATAAATAAATTATATTTTCTCCATATAAATAAATTACATTTTTCCCAGTCATCAATTCCACTTGTCTGCTACACACTCCTAGTCAGCGTCCACGTCATTAATTTTAGTCAAACATTCCAACTTAACGGTTAACATCCACACCCTTAACAGTTACTGTGACTTTTGCTCCCATTTTGTAACCACATAATCACTTTTGCACCTAAAAAAAATACTTGCTACTGGATGCTCCTCTAACAAAAGTACATGTGTATTTTTGCACCTTAACCCATTTAATAATGGGTGTGTGTGTGTAAATCTATGTGTATATATATAAAAAGAAAGGGCATATAAATCTATCATATATTTATTTTTCATATAATCTTCTCCTTTTTTTTTTTGTGCCAGAATATAATCTTCTCTGAGTGCACTCAAAATAATAAAAGAAAAACCCTATAACAATGGAGCTGGCATATCCTTACGGTTTTTCAATTTGAAATAAGGGGCAAACCAAATTTAAGGATGTTATAAGAACATTAATTAAAGTTATTAAGAACCTTGGATTTTTTTAAAGTCGAAGTTAAGTACTACAGATACCAAAGCTGAGTACTTTGAAAATCAACTAAAAAAAATTCAATTTCATCCAGAGATCACGATCCTTTTTAAAGAATTAAAATATTTAACTGTGATTAATATTTCTGAAGGGTTCTTAAATATCATTTTCCATTTAAAGAACGTCTCTTTTCCCTTGAATAATCAATTTAGAGATTCTCCTAATCATATCGTCAAGGTCGATCAGCACTTGAATTCAGTGGCGGACCCAGGATTTCAGGTTTGTGGGTGCATAATTAGTGGTGGAATTCAGGGGCTGCCCCCGGAAATTTTTTTTAAAGAAAGTTTTAAACGCATTAAAAAAAATAGAATATAAACAATAAAAGAAAAAAAACTTCAACTTAACATAAAAAAATAATAATCAAGAGTCAACTAAATTAGCATCTAAAGAATGAAAAGACCGTATTTGTAATTAATAAATTATGGATAAGTAAACTAAATAAAAGGTGTCCTTTTATATTTTTTTGCGTCCCCCCTAAACAAAAGATTGTATAGCCCAACTGGTAGACTACATCTTATTAGGGAGTAACCCACCCATACGTTGTGGGTTCGAGACCTCCTGATGCCGTTTTGCAGCTTGTTTTAAAAATGCGTTTCACTGTTTTAAAAAAAATTGAAAGAAAGGAAGTTGAAGGAATCGAACAGGGGACATCATAGCTAAGACACCATGCAAGCCTTTAACCACTAGGCCATTTACGTAAGTTGATGTAGGACTCCCTCAGTTTATATATATATATTATCAGAAGTTTAGTGTGTGCACTTGCCCACACTGACACCAGTGTGGGTCCGCCTCTGCTTGAATTTGAATCTCTTAGCGCCCGTTTGGTACGCTGAAGTGGGGCAAGGGAAAGGGAAAATGGCAATGTTCCCACGGACGAAGACTGTTTGGCGCGCCACTCTCCTGTCAAATTGCTCTCCCGCCAGCTTCGATGTTGCCACGGGGTGGGAAAATGAAATCCCTAAAAATGGCGGGATTTTGATTTGGTTCCCGGGAGAAGCATTTTCGCGGACAAAAGCCCTCCGCTAAACAGTGGACTTGTTGATTAAAAAGGAAACAAAGTCGAGGCTTGAGTTCAACGAAGCAGACGAAGCTCAACTGGACCTGAGAGCTGAACGAAGACTGCCTCATCTCTTGCCCGATGCCATCTTTTTAATTATTTGTGGTGCCATCTTTCTCCATTTTCGTCACTGTCGACTCTCACCTTCTTCATCATCGTCACCAGCGACATTCCTTTCTTCCCTCACCCTCCACCACAACTACGACAGACCCAACGTCCAAAGCAGAACCAGAGCATCGAGGAAAACAGAGAGCTTCGACTCTCTTCCATCATCTTTGTCGTCTTCTTCCTTTCTACCAAGCACCGTCGCCGGAGAGGAAAGGCTAGACCACCATCGTTGGCCTCCTCTGTTTCTGAATTCTTCTCAACCCTCTGTTCTTTCCATTTAAATTATTCCTTCATCCATTCCTCTACATGCATCCTGTGTTCTTGTGGTCTGGTTTCTGTCTGTAGGGTTGTGAAATTGCTGATGTAAAAACCTCAAGATACTGTCAGATTTTGCGTTCGAACGCGCAGGCGATTGGGTGCCTATCACGTTCGAACGTAACTGTTACGTTCGAACGTCCGAACAATCTGAGGGGGGCATCTTAGGAATTTCACCTCACCTTCCCACTTAACCAACACCCAATTCTTCATACCAAACAAATCATTCTCCCTCAACTTAAGTTCCTTTCCCACGTCTACCAAACAGTTTAACTTTTAAAGTTCCCTCCCAATCTTCCCTTCCATTCCTTTCCCTCCTTTAAGTTCCTTTCCCTCCTTAAATCTTTCATGTACCAAACGGGCCCTTAAAGTATTTGATCAAAAGGGGAAAAGAACTCTTAAAAGTAGTCTTTATTAGGACAACGAGATAGACCAAAAAAGAATTGTTTTTCGGCTCATGCATGTCGACCCCACAAGTGGATCCCTTTTTCTTTTGGATCTTTGTCTCCACGTTTTGTCTGAAGTTTCCACAAGGAATCAAAATTACAAAAGAGTTCACATTACATGCACATAATTATATACTTTTTAAGTGTTCATACAACTAATTAGAGGTATGAGCATATTTTATTTTATATATATATATATATATATATATATATATATATATATATATATATATATATATATATATATAAGATTTAACTTATATGTTACTTTCTGATATGTTTTTTGCACCAAGTATCTCAAATTAATTAGTTTTCATAATACTAGTGTTACAGACAAATGCAAAACTAGAAACTAACTAATTTGAGATACTGGATATATGCAAAAACACATCTCAGAAAGCAATATATAATTTAAATCTAAATAAATACAATATATAAAAAAAAATACTCATACGGGTATGGCACCTAAGAAGCACATAATTATGTGCATGGAATGTGAACTCAATTACAAAGATCAAGTTTGGTAATGATGGATTGGGATCCATTGATTTTTATTTTAAAATAAAATAACTACTCCCTCAAGTCCTTATTATAAGGCACCAACTAGCAAGTTTATTTGGTCCTTTTTATAAGGCATTTGTTTGTTCCCAATGAGCTTTGATTATTTTTTTCCATGTCTGCCCCTAATTAAAAGGGTAATATGTGGGAGTAATAATTAATATAATATTAGAGTTTAATGCAATTAGTAGGGGTAATATTGGAAATTACTTAGATTCTATGACAACTTTATTGACTTTAACTACTTTTATTGGTTTGTGAGAAAAGTTAGTTGGTGCCTTATAATAAGGATCAGATCAGGGAGTATATGTTTTGCAAATGGCTAGGGGGTACCACTAAAAAGATCAAGTCGAGTATATGATCTTTAATACCGTATTAAAAGGGATCTGGATTCTCTCATAATCTCATCTTTCCTCATCTCTCAGTATCTTTTCATCTTAGATTATGTGTCTCATCTCTTGGTAAGTATGAAAATTTTAAAAGTAGATGACGTGTCTTTTTCTAGACGTTTAAATTTATTTTTAAACGATTAAGATAAAAAAAATACTGAAAAATGAAGAGAGATGAGATTCTAAGATAATCTCCTCCCAAATAATAGGAGTCAATTCAATTTTCCCATAGTATAACTTTAATTAGGATGGTAGAAGTATAGAGGTGACTGATCTCTGGCTTCGTCGATGATTCCCATGTCCAATTTTGGGGTGAAAAATGTCAGTTTTTGTGAGCCCTACTTTATTGAAAAACTCAATCGCGCTTCCAAAATTTAGGAAAGTGACATATCGTGTTTCAGTCAAATAATAGATTAATAATGATGTGAATCTTAGCTATCCAAATTTAAAAGTAGAAGATTAAGTTTAGATTTAATAATTTATTAAATATTATAATTTTTTATGAAAGTATATTGGGAGAATCCCTGTCAAGGCCCAATTAAGGCCCGAAATTGCAAAAAGGGCCCCAACCACTTTCACATATCAAAAAGGGCCCTAGGGCCTTTTCTGGGATTTTTCATTAAAATGTTAGTTGTTAATCTGACTGATTTAGTTGTTAATCGGGGCTGATATTGTTGTTAAAGTGACTGATTTAGTTGTTAAAATATTATTGGTAATGCGACTGATTTAGTTGTTAACGGGTATTTATTTTGTTGTCAATTTGGCTGTTTTAGTTGTTAACGTTTATACCAGAAAATGCCCTAGGACTTTTTTGGTATGTGAAAGTTGTTGGGGCCTTTTTTACAATTTTGGACCTTAATTGGGCCTTGACAGGGATTCTCCCAAGTATATTGAGATAAATTTATATTGTTAAAATGTTATTTGAAAAAGAAGTGAAGCCAATTCCAATATCGTATAGCTTCTCAGTCGACAGTTCACACTAGAGGAAGATGCTTTGGGATCCTGGATTTCAGAATATTAAATAAGTGTTGTTCGAGGCAATTATGTGTTTTTGCTAGGCAGATAATTATGTTCAAAGCACAGTCCGAAGTTAAATGTGAGCAACCTCTCTTAATGAAAATTTGAATCTTGGTTCACTATGTTGTAAGGGGTTAACCTCTTCCACTAGTTCAACTCCCATTAGTAAAATCCGACAATTTTAATTCCATGGTTTTTTAATTTTTTTAGTACAATGAAGAGATATATATAGAAGTAAGCCGAAAAGGTTATATAAACCAAAATGAAGTGCAGGTGGGCCAAGTTAGAAATTCCAATCAATTTTTTTTTATATAATAAGATTTTAGGAGAGGGGTTGGGCTCACCTATAGTCTAAGGACAGGACGCTTGGAGCTCACTCCGCAAAGAATTCAGGATTAAAAATACACATGCCTTCACCTTAGCCTGGGTTATCATTACTTCGCAGACCTCTAGAATGCATCTACCAGCGCTTTGACCAACTCTAGGATCGAACCCCCTCCCTTTTGGTGAAAGTATCCGACTCCTTTACCAATTGAACCTAAAAACGTGGGGTAGAAATTCCAAATTGAAGAGCCGTGATGCCTCTAGGCGTGAAGGGAAGAATGCGGAAGCTATAGTATTTTTTTATTTTTATTATAATTAGGTCCATTTGATTATTTTAATTTATATAATGAAAAATCCATTTAGTCATTGTTATTTTCGTGTTAGGCGAATTTAGGAAGCTCTTGAGGCCAAACCCTATTTTGCCCCCTTAAATCTTGTTATTTTGTATTAAGTGGTGTGACATTGATTAATGAATATTATTAGGTTCCTACTTAATTAATGGGCCTATGGCTTAAGTGCTTTAATATGGTTTAATTAGATTCTATTTTAGGGAGAATGACAACTAAGAATCTTATAAGAAGCTTGATGCTCAATAAGAACCTCATTAATATTATACTTTATGCTTTAACTGCCAAAGTAGCTGGTCGCCTGGCCCCAAAGCGAATACACAAAAGATTGGAAAAATCCAAAAACAGAAGAAACCATTTTCAGATTGGATCCAGTTTACCTGCCCATCTTTTGGACGAGCAGAAGGAGCTCGTCCGTACGTCTAAATCTAGATCTAGACGATCCAGGTCTTTTTTTTTCGTTTTTTTACATAAAAAATCATTTTTTTAAAAATGTTAGTCTAGAGATTAATTTTATTTTAGATTTTCTATTTATTAAAATTATTTTTTTACTAAAAACAAAAATAAAAACATTTAAATCTGGACCGTCAAATCTAAATCTAACGGCTAAGAGCTCGTTGGTATGAACGTGCTCCCACCGGATCCTTTTCAGATTGTGAAATAGAATGAAAAATTCAACTTGTTGTCATCATTGCAAGTCATCCTTTTGCACTCCCACGAGAAAGGGTGGATCCTGACAAAAGTACATTCTTTCACCTAAATGGAAAGTGTTAAAACTCCAAGATGTCCATTTCGTACCATTGATGCCATTTGAAATATACTAGAGCTTTTTCAATAACTAGAGAGTTATGTGAATTGTGCAAGAAAAGTTAAATATTAAGTTGGGGCCAACAATATGACACACAGGGTTTATGCTCTAGAAGGGGAACGAACAAGTAAAAAAATTAAAAGACAGGTTATAAAATGAACCTCTTTCAAATAAAATAAATAGAAGATATTACAAAGGAATATAAGGGTTAAGCTCCATCCAACGTTTTGAAGTATTATATAGTTACATCCAGTACCCTAAACTATTTTGTAGTGTATTTAGCACTTTTAAAAAAAAAAAAAAAAATTTGATGCATCCAGCATCAAGGTACACAAAATATTTTAAGATGTTGGATGTAACTAAAAAATATTTAAAGGTGTTAAATATACTATTAAATACCATTATGATGTTGATGCACTTTTGAAAATACCTTAGTCATTTATAGCTAAAGATTAAGAAAATTAATTTAGTTAGTTATTTGTATGAATGTGAGTTAGTTAGTTTTAAAAATACTGTCTTTAATTATCATCTGTATTTGAACTTCCATTTCCATTTGTGGTAAGTCTCATTAATTAGCATGTGCATTCAATAGATATAGTTTGGAGAGGGGGGAAAATACAAATTGGGAAAACAAAGTAAACTTTTTAACTAGCTTATACATATAGGACTAAATGGAGAGTAAATAGTACTACCACCTGTCCCTGGTATAAGTGTTAGTAGGAGGATTGTATTTTGTCTTAAATACAAGACATCAGTCCTATTTATCTCTCACATTTATCATTATTGTATCAATCTTATTATCCCTATTGATTGTATATATTGTATCAAGGAGTAATTTTAATACAAATGATTTAATAGGGTATTTTAAAAAAGCGGACACACATTACTTTTTTTTATAGGTAATTAATTTAAGAGTAAATACTCTTTCTGATCCCTGGCAAAAAACGCGATCCCCATTTTGGTCCCTAACAAAAAAAAATCATTTTTAATCACATAAAAAGACGAAGAAGGGTCAGTTTTTTTGTCAAGGACCAAAATGAGATTCGTGTTTTTAATTTGTCAAGGACCAGAAAGGGTATTTACTCTTAATTTAAATAATTTCTTTAATCTACTAAAATTAATTAAATTGACGTTATATAAAGAACAAGAGGTAATATACTTGTTTTAATATGGTGTATATATGTTCCAAATACAAAGATCAGATATAATAATTAACCTTATTTAGAACATTTGTAAATTACGGCGAATTCATCTTCATGTGGCAATAATAGCACAATTGGTACCAATGTAGTTGATGACTCGTTGCTAAATTGAGGTATAAACTGTATTTATCGGGGCTCATTCCACGAAGCATCTCTATGGGAACCCGTTTTCATGATCGTCTAAAGGGTGAACTTGTCGTTTGGACAAGCACTTGAACCGCCCAAATCATCCAGATTTCAATTTTTATTTTTAGAGTAAATATCTTTTCTAGTCCTTAACAAAAAATACGGACCCCATTTTGGTCCCTCATAAAAAAAGATCCTTTTTAGTCCATAAAAATGATGAATAACGATCGATTGGTGGACATTTTGATCCCTCACAAATTTTCAAAAGGTCTTTTTTGATCCCATAAAAAGGACGAATAATGGTCGTTTTTTTTTCAGGGACCAAAATGGAGTCCATGTTTTTTGTCAAGGACCAGAAAGGGTATTTATTCTTTTTTTTATAAAAATTATCTTAATAAATAGGTAATTTAAAATAAAGATAATCTCTAAAGTAACAAAAAAAAAATATTTGTTTCATTTAAAAATTACAAGTTAAAGAAAAATAAAATCTGGTCGTCCACTGTCCTCTCCCGGTCTTATTGCAAGGAAAGTTCGACGAAAGTGCTTATTTTCCAAATCTTCTACAGTAATCCCACATCCACATGACACCTCATCGAGACTCAAGAGAGGGTCCCACCTCCCCAACATTTTCGTCTGAAGGGAGAACTTGTCGTTTGGACAAGCACTTGAACCGCCCAAATCATCCTGATTTCATTTTTTTTCAGAGTAAATATCTTTTCTCGTCTTTAACAAAAAACACGGACCCCATTTTGGTCATTGATAAAAAAAATGTCTTTTTTAGTCTATAAAAATGATGAATAAGGGTCGATTGATGGACATTTTGATCCCTCACAAATTTTCAAAAGGTCTTTTTTAGTGCCATAAAAAGGAAGAATAAGAGTTTTTTTTTTCAGGGACCAAAATGGAGTCCGTGTTTTTTGTCAGGGACCAGAAAAAGTGTTTATTCTATTTTTATAAAAAATTATCTTAATAAATAGGTAATTTAAAATAAAAATAATCTCTGAAGTAACAATAAAAAAAATATTTGTTTCATTTAAAAATTACAAGTTAAAGAAAAATAAAATCTGGTCGTCAACTGTCCTCTCCCGGTCTTATTGCAAGGAAAGTTCGACGAAAATGCTTATTTTCCGAATCTTCTACAGTAATCCCACATCCACATGACACCTCATCGAGACTCAAGAGAGGGTCCCACCTCCCCAACATTTTCGTCTAAAGGGAGAACTTGTCGTTTGGACAAGCACTTGAGCCGCCCAAATCATCCTGATTTCATTTTTTTTAGATTAAATATCTTTTCTCGTCATTAACAAAAAATACGGACCCCATTTTGGTCATTCACAAAAAAATGTTTTTTTTAAGTCTATAAAAATGATGAATAATGGTCGATTGATGGACATTTTGATCCCTCACAAATTTTCAAAAGGTCCTTTTTAGTGCCATAAAAAGGACGAATAAGAGTCTTTTTTTTTCAGGGACCAAAATGGAGTCTGTGTTTTTTGTCATGGACTAGAAAGAGTATTTATTCTATTTTTTATAAAAAATTATCTTAATAAATAGGTAATTTAAAATAAAAATAATCTCGGAAGTAACAATAAAAACAATATTTGTTTCATTTAAAAATTACAAGTTAAAGAAAAATAAAATCTGGTCGTCCACTGTCCTCTCCCGGTCTTAGGGCCGTTTGAATGGACTTTTAAAAAGAGTTTTTTTTTTTACTTTTTTTGTAATGCTTTTTTTTTAAGTTCAAAATTGGAGCTTTTAAAAAAAGCAGCATTTTAACTTTTTTTTTGTGACTTTTACTTTTTTTAAAAAAATATCATCTAAACACATAAATGGTTTTTTTTTTTGCATTAAAAAAGTGCTTTTTTTTTTAATGAAAAAAGCCCATCCAAAAGGCCTTTATTGCAAGGAAAGTTCGACGAAAATGCTTATTTTCCGAATCTTCTACAGTAATCCCACATCCACATGACACCTCATCGAGACTGAAGAGAGGGTCCCACCTCCCCAACATTTTCCAACAACAACCCCCCCCCCAAACACGACACCTCATCGAGACTCGGGAGATTCATATCCACCCCCTCCCGTCATTCCTCCCCCGTTATATACCTCCAAGGCCCCCACATATACCCCCATATACCCTCCCGGGCCCAAAGAGCTTCATTCGGGAAAAACACCAAAATAAGATGTTTCTATAAAAAAATATACCTCATTAAAACAGATTCAAAATATTTTATCAAACTAATGCAGTTAGTGATATTACCTGACACGACGTCATTTATACTGGTCTACACGCCACCACAAGCTGAAAACCGCAGACTTTGCTCCGAAACCGGCCAGCTTTTTTGAAGCAGAAGATGCGGCCATGGTGAAACTTTTGAAGCTTGCTAGTACCCTTAAAACACCAATGGATCCCGCCGCTTACATCCCCACACCCTTAGTTAGACGACGACCAGTGGCAAGTATGAGACTATACATATATACATTCTTGTGTTTATGTGTTATGCATTTGTTATCGTTTGCTATTCATAAGAATGACATTTTGTTTCTTGTCTTGTAGACCAAGATATGAGAAGACCGACATTTCTAGGCGTCTTTGAGGCATTTCCCGAGATTCCCGAGACTGTTCCAACCGCCCCGACCTCGGACGACCCCGCTGCCGCCACCCAAACAACTCCCACGGAAGAAGTTGCCGCCACAAGATCCCCTTGTAAACACTCAGCGCCAAATGACAAGTCACAGAGCGGAGAAAAAGCTGCCAAAAAATCCAAAGGCAAACAGTCCTTGGAGGTTCCAACTGCTACAACTCCCACACCAACCTCTCAAACACAAACCACCTCGACCCCGTCAACAATAGCAGCCCCACTCACCCATACCACTCTATCCGGGGGGACCCTTTGGGTGGACGGGGTTACACAAGAGGTGCAAGACAATACTCACCCTCCTGCCCAGTTTCAGGCTCCAGCCGTTCTCTCCAGTGCAGATAAAAATGAAATAGCCGATGGAAGAGAAGGGCTTCAAGGCCATCCCCCTGCTTCGGCCTTATGCAGCGCTCAAAATTAAGAATGCAACGACCACAGCCAATTTGACCACGGTCACAAACAAGTTGGCCCAAGTAACCCATGAGAGGGATAACCTCAATACAAAGCTTGCTGCCCTGAAAGGCAATGCTGACCTAAAGAAGGTCACGGAGGAGAGAGACAAGGCCCGGAAGGAGTGGCGTGTTGGAAATTATGCCCTAGGGGCAAGTCATTGTAATTTAAACGTGAATGTCATTTAAAGTATTCTTTATTTAGTTATTATTTTCATTTGCATGTTTATAGTGATAACTGTATCCTTGGATATATCTTATTGATTATCCTAAATGTCCCTAGTCAGTCATCTACGCGAGAGTGAAGATGAAATAAGACTTGTATGACTTTGATGAGGTATGGAGATACGAATCAAAGTCATAGGCACTTATAAGAGTACAAGGTGTTGGACCGACCCACTATGAGAAAGCTGCATGGATTAAGTCATAAGCTTTTCTCATGTATAACCGCGTCACAATGCCCTTTGACCTGAGATCATCATGGATTCCTACACGATGAGACGCTGATCTTTGACCTAGTCAAAAGTCACCTTTGACCGGGTAATGATAAAGGCTTGAATCGAGATCAGTGGTTTTCATGTAGTGAATGGTCAAGATGGAATTTGTTCCTCACATTTGTAGAGAGATAATACTGGGCCCCTCGATGAGTGAGTTTGAGAAATGTATGGCCATACTACGATGGAAAGGAGTTTCCATTTCAATTGTTAGACTACTCAAGAATCGAGAAAGTAATGGTCAAGAACAGAAAGTTGACATTATCCATGCCTCATCCTTGACCAAGTTATCGCGTGACAAAAGGGACGTGACATGGTTGTATGATAGGTTGTATCGTATCATCGATCCCCATGTGAATTGGGTAGTCGCAATGTCTTGCTAGAGGCCGCTTGCGACTTGTGGGTTAATACAGTACTGGCCCACTGCCAATCTCATGTTGGCCTGCAGGGTCGCACACAAGAATAGCCAAACACAAGTAAAAGTGTCCAGATTCATTGAATCTTATATATGTATAAGATTTAATGAATACTGTATTTAATCTACGATGGATATATATATATATATATATATATATATATATATATATATATATATATATATATATATATAAAATTAAAATTCAAAAATAATAATGATATTGTTTATAAATAATAATAATAATATATAGTATTTAATTTATTTGATAAATTAAATAACTAACTATAATAAATTGAGGTATTGTATCTCAAATTTAATTTTCAAATAAAGATATAGTATCTGAGATTTAATTAAATTGAGATATAATATCTCAGATTTAATTAAATAGAAAGATATCATATCTCAGATTTAATTTATAGAAATAAATTAAATCAACAGGCTTTTAATTCGGATTAAATAAATAGATTAGATTAGATTTGTTGGACAAATTTAATTAATGCTATTTATATCTAAAATTCGAATTCAAGATTAATTGAGATTAATCTTGAATATTTAATACGGCCCAATTAGGGTTTTAGAAACTCTATAAAAGATAATGATCTAGTCGTATTAAAATAAGGAACTACCGCAAAAAACCTAGAAAGAAAAGACGTGAGACGCAAAGTAAGAAGGTGTTAGCACGCTGCCTACGTGTTGGAGAGCTGTTCGGCGTGGATACCAGTAGAGGGAGTGGATTCGTAGAGTCGGCTCCTAGAGATTGATCGAGAAAGATGGTGTTAGCCCACGTGTTCGAGAAAGGACGCACGGTTTCTCTAACGAACCTTGATTTAAACGCCGTTGATAGATCCTTTTTATGGGATTCGTAAAATTTTAATGGATGAGAATCCTTTCGCTGCGTGTACAAATCCCAACATGGCGGACATCTGAGACCGAGAAGGAAAAATTATGCCAGGAAGTGTTAACGCTTACTGCAAAACTGTCACTGGCCGAAGAGAAACTTACAATGGCCCAAGCCGACGTTCGCTGCTTGGAAGATGTCCACACCAACAATATGCTATTTGTGGAAAAGGTGCAGTCGGATGCAGCCCATATTGAAGGTGTGCTTTGAGAAGGATGAGGATCTCGGTCGCACCAAAACCTGACTTACTGAATTTGCCCATGCTGCAGTACAGTCTTTTGACAACACCGTGGCGCAAATTCGAGTTCTGAATCCTGAGGTCACCTTAAACACTTCTGGGTTTGACTTCCAGGCCTACGTCAGCAAGAAGGGGAAATTGATCCTGCCTGGGGTAGATGAAAGCAAAGATGAACAACCTCCTCCATCCTAGGCGCATACGCAGCTCTAGTTTCCTTCGTTTTCGGTTGATAAACGCCTACCTCCGTGGAATTCAGGACTCTTTCAAACCGAAGCCCGTTATTGACATTCTTGGCAATTTTCCTTCGAAGTTATAACTCGGTCTTACATAGCCTTGTAAAAACTTGACACCCTTGCACGAATATCATGTAGATGTTTCTAACTTTGAATGAAAAGTACTTACTTTCTGTGTATGCATTTATTTTTTATGCTATCAAACCCGATCATCGCACTAGGTTGGACTTTACATTCCTCCTTTGCTACGATTAAGGATCCTTCTCAAGCCCTTACTGTGCTTTTGGATTTAAATTGAACCATGATTTGGGATAAAAACAAACTCGTCACATGCTTAAGTTCAGTTTTACTTTAACCGAAACCTAAGACTCCGACTTGATCAGAGTCGGTGTAACGGCTTGTTTTGTTACCTCAAATCATTTTCGGCCTTGCTAGCCTCTAACATTATCTTTATGAATTGAACTTTGATTTATATACCCTTAATCTATTCGCGAGATAGACTTAGCGGCAAGGCCGTTGCAACATGACTTATGAAAGCTGGTTTCTTTACCACAGATCTATACATGTTCAACTCGGACATGATTTATGAAAACTGGTTTCATTACCATGGATTCATACATGTTTAACTTGGACATGATTTCTGAAAACTGGTTTCATTACCACGGATTCATACATGTTTAATCTAGACATGATTTTCAAAAACTGGTTTCTCTATCAAGAATTCATACATGTTTAACTTGGACATGATTTTCGAAAACTGGTTTCTTTACCACGGATTCATAGATGTTTACTTCGGACATGATTTTCAAAAATTGGTTTCTTTACCATGAATTCATACATGTTTAGCTTGGACATGATTTTCGAAAACTGGTTTCTTTACCACGGATTCATACATGTTTACTTCGGACATGACTTTCAAAAACTGGTTTCTTTACCATGAATTCATACATGTTTAGCTTGGACATGATTTTTCGAAATCTGGTTTCTTTATCACGAATTCATACATGTTTAGCTCGGACATGATTTTCGAAAACTGGTTTCTTTACCATAAACTCATACATGCTTAGCTCGGACATGATTTTAGAAAACTGGTTTCTTTACCATGAATTCATACATGTTTAGCTAGGACATGATTTTCGAAAACTAGTTTCTTTACCACGAATTCATACATGTTTAGCTTGGACATGATTTTCAAAAACTGGTTTCTTTACCACGAATTCGTACATGTTTAGTTGGGACATGATTTTCGAAAACGGTTTCTTTACCATGAATTCATACATGTTTAGCTGGGACATGATTTTCGAAAATTGGTTTCTTTACCATGAATTCATACATGTTTAGCTTGGACAGTCCTGGCGTCACACAATTTCTGAAAATGGGTTCTTTGACCCCCCATTCATGGATTCAAGTAAGATTGCATAACTTCTCGCAAGAATAAATTTGCAACAATGTCGTTTCTCAACAATTCCAATTAAAAGACTTTACATAAACTTGAGACAATGCTGCTTCCTTGTAGGACTCGGTTTTCAGTTGTAGTAAGCCTTCAACTTATCCACGTTCCAAGTTTGCTTGATGGCCTTCTTTTTTAGCGTCTCAAGCTTATAAGCCCCTTTGCCGAGATTCTCCGTAACTCAGTAAGGGCCCTCCCAATTTGAAGCAAGCTTACCATCCCTAGCATTCTTGTTGCCTATATCGGCCCTTCGAAGGACGAGGTCACCTTCCTCAAACGACCGTGGTCTTACCTTCTTGTTATACCGGGTTGAGATGAGTTGTTTAGATGCCAAATCTCAGCAATGTGTCGCGATCCTGACTTCATCAACCAAGTCCAACTCGACGGAAATTGCTTTACTGTTTTCGTCTTCGTTTTGAAGGGCTTTGATCCTTAACCAGGATAACTCCCAATTTCCACCGGGATCATGGCTTCACACCCGTACGTCAATCTAAAGGGTGTTTCTCTAGTTGTTGTTTGGATACAAGTCTGGTATCCCTATAGGACATAATGTAACTACTCCACCCAACTAGAAGTTGCGTCCTCCATCTACTTTTTCAACCCTTCTACAATGATTTTATTTGCTGCTTAAGCTTGTTCATTGGAATGTGGATGTTCTACAGATGCAAAGTGCTGTTGGATGTGGAAATTGGACACCAGCTTCGGTGAACCTTTATCAATGAACTAGGTTCCATTGTCTCTCGGTGGGTATCCCAAACCAGCATATAATGTTCTTCTGAAGAAACTTTTGCACCCGAGCCGACGTGATCGTGGCTACTGGTTCTGCCTCTATCCACTTGGTGAAATAGTCAATAGCCACTATGAGCCATCGCAACTGTCCTCCAGCTCTCTTGAATGGTCCCAATAAGTTCATGCCCCATTTGAAGAATGGCCATGGGGCCGAGATCGCTTGAAGCTGGGCAGGAGGCGATCAGATTGTGTTAGCATGCTTCTGGCAACTATCACATTCTTGGACATGATTCTTAGAGTCTGCTGCCATTGTGGGCCAAAAGTAACCAGCTCACACAGCTTTTCGAGCTAATGCCTTGGCTCCCATGTGGTGGCCATTGATCCCTTCATGAATCTCGGATAGGACATATCGGGCCTCATTTGAGGCAAGGCATTTCATCATTGGGGAATGAAAACCTTTTCGATATAACTGATCATCTACCATTGCATAGGAAGCCACGGTTCTCATCAGCTTCTTTGCTTCCATTGGCTCATCAGGGAGGATCCCTCGCTCTAGATAGTCGGCAATTGGTTTTCTCCAATTACTGGCTTCCGAAATTACCATCACACAACTTGGTTCTAACAAGCTTTGTTGAATGATAGTGCGGTGATTTTCGGGGCTCTTAGTGCTTGCTAACTTAGACAGAATATCAGCCCTAACATTCTCCCCTCTTGGGATATGTACCATGGTTACTTCATCAAAGTCGGCAATAATTTCCTTGACCTTTCCTAAATACTTGACCATCAACGAACCTTTAGCCTGGTAAGTTCCTTCGATCTGAGATGCCACCAACTGGGAATCCGTGGAAACATGAACTCTTTTAGCTCCATTTTCTTTGGCTTGAAGCAGACCATCAATTAGGGCCTCATACTCGGCCTGGTTGTTAGAGGTCAAGAAATTGAAACGGAGGGAGTATTCCAACGAGACTCCTTTTGGACTTTCTATGATAATCCTAGCTCAACTTCCCTTTGTGTTCGATGACCCATCAACAAATAGATTCCAAGTATCTTTCATCCCTCCCCCACTTGATGGGGTTAATTCCATTACGAAGTCCGCTAGTGCTTGCGACTTAATGGCACGCCAAGCTTCATAAACTATATCAAATTCAGATAATTCAATGGCCTAGCTAACCATCCGCCCAGCTAAATCCGGTTTATAAAGAATCTTTCGGATTGGCTAACTTGTGCAGACAACAATAGGATGACTTTGAAAATACGGACGAAGCCGCCTTGCCGCCATAAGTAGGGCAAACACCATATTTTCCAGCTTTTGGTATCTCTATTCTGAACCTTGTAAGACCCAACTTACAAAATATACCGGACTCTGGCCATCCTCGGTTTCCCTAACCAAAACCGCGTTTACTGCCTCTTCACCCACAAACAGATACAAAATCAAACTCTCTCCTATCTTAGGCCTAGTCAACACCAGTGGTGCAAATAAACACTGTTTTATCTTCATGAAAGCCGTGTCACACTTCGCGTTCTATCCGCCCGACGCTTCCTTTTTCAACAATTTGAAAAATGGGAGAGAGTTTTCCGCCGACTTAGGTAGAAATCGAGTCAATGCTGCCAATCTCCCAGTCAGCTGCTAGACCTCTTTTTTACTTTGCGGAGCTTTCATGTCCAACACGGTTGGACATTTGTCTGGGTTGACTTCAATGCCCTTGTGTGTTAGCAAAAAACCCAGGAATTTTCTGGCTGGGACACCAAAAGTACATTTTGCCGGGTTAAGGAGAATCCGGTATTCCCTTAGCTTATCAAATGTCTGTTGCAAATCCTACACATGACTTGTTGTCTTCAAGGACTTGATGATCATATCGTCTATGTATACTTCCACGTTCTTTCCCAACTGATCCTCGAACACCCGATTCATCATCCTTTGGTAAGTAGTTCCCGCGTTCTTCAGTCTGAAGGGCATCACATTATAGCAATAATTTGCCTTTTCGGTGATGAACGTCGTGTTCCACGTGCATGGCAATTTGATTGTAGCCGGAATATACGTCCATAAAAGAAAGTAATTGAAAGCCAGACGAGCTATCAACCAACTGATCTATGCTTGGCGTTGGAAAAGAATATTTAGGACACACCTTATTTAAGTCCTTATAATCTGTGCAGACTCTCCATTTGCTATTAGGCTTTTTGACCAAGACGACGTTAGCCAACCACGTGGTGTATTGCACTTCCCGGATGAACCCGGCTTCCAGCAATTCCTCCACATGTTTACAAAGCCTTTCGTCTGTCCTCACCAATTTTTCTTTTCTTTTGGGCTACCGGGGTGGATCCCGGACGAATTGCCAATTGATGGCAGCAAAAGTCTAGATCGACCCCTGGTATCTCGGACAGTCGCCGAGCAAACACGTCCTTATTATTCTTCAAGAAGCCTTCAAGCTCTGCTCGAGCCTCGGGATCCAATGCTTTGCCGATTTTAGTGACCTGCTCTAGTTCCACACCCAGAACGAGGTCCTCTAGCTCGCCATTCGGCTCCGTCTTTTGCATTTTTTCTTCCTCGCGTAAATCCAACTCAACCATATTTACTAACTTCCCTACCGCCTCGGCCTCAGAAGCCTTGCTTTTGCTTACTTGTTGTGGCCAAGTCAGATCACCTTTGGTTTCTTTAACCGTCTAGAAATAACATTGTCGATATTCCTTTTGATCTCCTTTGACAGTCACGACCTTACTCTTTTTGTTCACCATCTTCAACTTTTGATGCTTTGTGGATACCAGCATATCCCAGTTGTGAATTGTCAGCCTTCCCAAAATTATGTTATAAGGAGATGGGAAGTCGGCAACCACAAACCTGACCTTCTCCGACTTAAAGTCGTCTTCATTTCCCAATGCCAGTTTAATTAAGGTCTACATAACCTTTGGGACGAGTGTCCTGTCCATTGAAGCCCGTCAGAGTTGTCTTGCATGGCTTTAAAGCTTCTGAATCAAATTTCATGCGTTTGAACGCATCCCATAATATGATATCTACAGCACTTCTATTGTCCTCAAAGATCTTCTTAACCCGGCAATTCACTGAGGTTCCAGTAATCACCAACCCGTCGTGATGTCCTGGAGCGGCATCCTCTAGGTCCTTCTTGGTGAAACATAGCATGGGGGGATCTGGCTTGCCAAGTTCTTCTTTGAACCTCGGGTGATCCCGGATTGAGAGCACATCCCTGAGATATTTTCTCCTCTGACTCGCTGAGTCTCTGCAGCCCCCAAAACGCCGCTAATTACGTTGCAGTCATATTTAGCCTTTGGACACTCATCGTCACTGTCCTCAGCTTTCTTCCCCTGGTCTCTTCTTTTCTTCTCCGGGGGCGGCCTCTTGCTCCTGCCCCTATTTTGGCGCTTGTTACCCTATCTCCCTTGGGTCTAGATAACGTACTTCCAGAGTTTCCCTTCCCGGACAAACTTTTCTACTGCATCCCTAAGGTCCCAACATTGCTTGGTTGTGTGGTCGTGCTGATCGTGAAACTCACAAAACCGAGACCTATTTGCAGTGGCTTTACGCCCAAGGGGTCGAGGTCTTTTAACCTTCTTCATTTTCATCGCGCACACCTCCTTCCATAATTTCGCCTGAGATACCTTTAAAGGGGTATACCTTTCATACTTTGCCTCCGCCTTACCACCTCGGGACTTGTTATTTGTGTCACGTACACAAGAGTTTTTCTTATACCCATCATGTTGTTCCTTTCCCCTAGGCGGTGGGCTCTTAGCTCGTTCTTTTACTACCGGGCTTGCCATTTCCATCTGCTCCAAATCCAAATACTACTGAGATCGATCTCGGAAATCTGCCAAAGTATTGGCACGACACTTCATAATAGATTTCTTTAGCCAGGATGAAACATCCAAGCCAGCTATAGCACAATGTAGGTGTACGTCTTCTTTCAATCCTGGGACTTGTAAAGCCATGTTCTTAAAACGGTCCAAGTATTTATGTATCGTTTCCCCCGGTGTCTCTCTTACTTGGCCGAGTTGGAACTCAATTTTTGGCTGTCGTCTGCTCGTCGCAAAGTTCAGCAAAAACTTTTTCTCCAGGGTTTTCATATCCAGGATAGAAAAAAATGGTAGAGAATGAAACCATGTCTGCGTGGGCTCCCCGCAAGGTCCCCGCAAATAGCCGGGGTATTACATGCCCTGCTATCCCCTTCACCATAATCTCCATTTTGAAGTTATTGACATGGTTTTGTGGGTCTTGGCTCCTATCATACTTTGGCAATTCTCTTAAATCTAAACCTTTGGGATAAGTAGCGGCCATAATCTCGCTTGTGAATTGACTCGGGATTCGATCTCCGCCGTCTCCCCCGGTAAGAGTTGCAGATAGGCTATGCGATGGGATTATTGTGTGCTCCTTTCTAATATCCACATCCTCAGCTAGCTGCTTTCCCTTTACTCGAGCTAAGTCGGCATTAGTAACTCGGAGAGCGTCTGTATCTACTTCATTGACCGTTGTATCACTACTCCGACTAGGATTGCTAGGATCCTGTCTGACGTTGCGAATTGGACTCTCAAGTGTCCTTACGCATTCTTGCAGCAACTACATTTTTCCATTTTTTTCCTCAGGGGCCTTAACCCGGTCGGTGACGACCAAGTTCTTCCTCTGATGATTTTCACAGGGTTCTTCTGCGTTGATGTGCATAGAAGTCGAGGCCACAACCCGACTTGGGCCAACACCATTCTGGCCTGCATTCTGAACTTGCTTCTTTCTTTGCCCGATACGCTCCTCCAACATTTGTTGTATCCTTCTTTGTTCTTCCTGCCGCTATATGGCATTCTGGCGGTCCATATCCTCCTGAATAAGTCGGACATCCTCTTCTCTTTGAAGTCATTGTCGAGTCTCCATGTTTTCCATTCGTCGGACCAACGAACCCACTGTATTATGCAACAATCGTATGTCGGGATTGTCAATTTGAAATTCAGGAGGGGGTGAGGAATATTTTGCTGCTGAACCAATCGTAGCCTATGATGCAGGCCTCGACTCGGATAAGGGGAATTTGCAGTATCCTCCATCTCCACCTCTGTCCTCATGGTGACATGGTTAGGATCTGGAGCAACCGAAACTGAAAACTGGATCGTCTACTCCTGAAGCGGTTGTCGTGGCTGTCCTTCTGGCAGCTGATCCTGCCGAGGTGCCTAACTGTGACTCTTGGTGCTCGCTGCCATTTTCAGTGGTTATTTGTGGCTTTATATGGTTTGGGAATCAAAGTTCACTGTCCCCACGGACGGCGCCAATGTTCTAGTATCGAACACAAATGTCTAGGCTCGATGGACTAGGTGATGTTAATATAGGATCAAATGGCTCCTCAGAGATGTCTACGGATTAAACACCAAGAGGGGAGGTGATCGTTCAGTGATATCTATGAGAAATATATCAGAGAACGTCCTCAGAACACTGTGCTACACAGATGTGGCGTTTCGCCAAAGGGGTAGGGTGTGTGCACAGTGAGACTGAATAGAAGATAATGGAATAGTGAACGTAAGGAATGCACCTGGTGGGTAATCTCCTATTTATAGGGATTACCTAGGGTTTTGTTCCCATTACCTTGAATCCTTTCCTCCAGCAATGTGTGCCTCCCACATCCTGCGAGTGCCTGCTTCACTACTTGTACGTTCCTGGATTATAGGCATGCTCAAGGGATGATTAGCAATTTACCTGACTAGAAAGAGATTCCAACATAAAGTACTTCCATTGGGCCTTATATCTGTCAGTCCCATTATTCGAGTCTATAACATAAAGCTTGTATGAATGTGAACCCATTATTTGTGTATTAGTGTGTGGAGATATGGTAGGAGTTTGATCAGTTTGTCGCAACCAGTTATGTGTGCCATTCTTTGTGACACAACACCACATCTGCATTCTTACTCAAGTAGAAAAATATACTTACTTGAGTAGGTCACTTGAGTAATGGACTTAGACTACCCGAGTAAAGAATTCCTCTATCAAAATACCACTTCAGTAAGGATGCTACTCGGGTATATTATAAGTGCTACTCGAGTATGGTATTCAAGTAATGGTAAATTATTACTCGAGTAAATATGTATTCATTTTCAATTTGCCCTCTCTTTAAAGTTTACCTGAGTACAATTCCAGTGTTACTCGAGTAGGCTACTCGAGTAAGGGTAACTAATTACTCAAGTAGACTTATTTCAATTCTAAAATTGCTCTCTGCCTTAGATGTACTCGAGCAACAATCTACCCCTACTCGAGTAGATTACTCGAGTATGAGGAGTTGGTTACTCGAGCATTGGTTACTAATGCTTTCACTCAGGGTCTTGTTCCAGCAGAGATTCAATGTTACTTGAAAAGAGGATTGGTCTATTCAAGTAGTGTACTCGAGTAATCACATATCACTACTCAAGTAATCATGTTACAGAGGCCATTAAATTGAAACGCTGCGACGTTACCCAAGTAACATAGAAGTGTTACTCAAGTAAGGGTCTTCAAGATGTCAGACTCCTCGACTGTAATGTTAATCGTAATTTTAAACATTCTGCTATTTCTATTTAATCTCACTAAAACTTATTTATATCATATCTAATCACCTTTTTGAGTGAATTACAGATGTTTAACCACGCTTAATATCGGATTAACCGAAAACCCATTCAATGTGTCAGAAGCATTTATTGCTTGCAGAAAACAGAGCCTACAAACGAAATGAGGTTCATTGTAGAAGAAATCATTCCTTCGAGGCATACCCATTCTGGAAAATGGTCTGAGTCAATTTCTGTGCACATTACGTCAACAACAAACGAGTTAATGAAGCAACGGTCGACTGTACCAAACGGAAACCATCTGTGCCTAACGGAAGTTCGAAGAGTCATAATGGCTACATTCAAAGCTCTTCTCAACGGCATTAATGGGAGATGGTATAAATGCTCATCACATTCAATTCCTCCACTTACCGAAACTTTGCGCATTCAATTCGACTCAACTTCAAGTTTACTGTTTCATTAATTTCACTTGATATCTTCGAATATTTTTTGTACTTCAGTGATTATCACTTATCTACTCAGTGAGGAGTTGTTAAACACTTATTTGATTATTTATTTAATCTCAAGGTTGAGGAACTATGTGTGGGTGTACAATTACAACTTATAAGGGGGAGTGAGTCCTAGTGTGAAAGGATCATTTCCAGTATAGTGTGTGTAATTGTAACCGTGATTAATAGTTAGTGAAAAACCCAGAGTGCCTGGGGACTGAACATAGGTCAAGGAGTTGGATTGAACTAGTATAAATTCTTTGTATTCATTCTCTTTGTCTCTGTCTCTATATTTATTCTTCGTTTTTATTTTAGGAAAAAGATTTTCAAAATCCCCTATTCACCCCCTCTAGGTGATATTCTTTCTTCAAATTTCATGCTGATGGTTCTTTAGAACGATATAAAGCCCAATTAGTGGCAAATGGCTATACTCAAATTGAGCGGGTTGATTATTTTGATACTTTCTCACCTGTTGCAAAAATGACCACCGTGAGATTATTGGCTGCTATTTCTATTTCTAAGAATTGGTATTTTGAACAACTTGATGTTAACAATGCCTTTTTACATGGAGATCGACCTGTTAGTAAAACACAAATCTAACACATTGTTATTTTTTTTGGTTTTTTAAAACTTAAACCAACTCTGTTTCAAGTTCAATGTAAATAAAAGAAAAATGTAAAATCTAATGAGATCGGCCTGTTAAAAACCCTTGACTGGACGAGCCAAGAAATTGGTTTCGCGGTTTTGTTGGTCCAGTTGGGCCACCGAGTCAAGTTTTAATACCATGGTTTTTACTTTTTAGTACTATGAAGAGATATAAAATTAGGCCTAAAAGGTAATATGAACCAAGATGAAGGTCAACACCAAATTGAAGAACCATAAATAAGAATTAGAGGCCCAATTCAATGATGGAAACCAAGGTAGACATAGGGCTTGTTTGTTACGCCGATTTCACATGAAGGAATAGGAAGATGATGGGCTTCCCACTGAAAAATACGTTTGGTGTGCTGCTCTCCCGTCAGGTTGAAATCCCGTCAGGCGCCATCTTCCCATAAAGGTGGGAAAATTGAATACCTCAAAAAGTGGTAGGATGGTTAAAAGTTCCTGGGAGAGTGAATTTAGGGACAACAAAACCCTTGTACAAAGTGGACCACTTTAAAGAGCTTTGACGCAAGAGCACAACGAAGAAGGACGTCAACCTCAAATCGACATCAGTGGCAGTTGGAGGCGGAGCAAAAGTTCAACGCAGGGGCAAATAGATGTAAGTTCCAATGGGTCTGGTTAATTGTTTGGTGTGTTACCGTCTCTCAGTAATGATAGTTGAACCCCAATGCCCTGTTGCTTTTATGGTGAGTGAAGAAATGTTAAATAAGAGAGGCAGCTGCAATAGGGTATCAAGTAGCTATTTCCTTCTTCTACACGCGTCTCTGTTTGTGTTTTAGTGGTTTGGTTTTCTGTCTATAGGGTTGTGAAATTGTTGATGTAAACCTCAAGCCACTGTCAGATTTTACGTTTGAACATAGGCAATTGGGTGCCTATTACGTTCGAACGTAACTTTTTCGTTCGAACGTCCGAACGAACAGAGGGGCATTTTAAGAATTTCACCTCACCTTCCCACTTAACCAACACCCAATTCTCCATACCAAACAATTCATTTTCCCTCAACTTAAGTTTCATTCCTTAGTTTACCAAACAGCTCACATTTTTAAATTTCTTCTCAATCTTCCCTTCCATTCCTTTCCCTCCTCTAAGTTCCTTTTCCTTCTTAAATTTCCCCTACCAAATGGGCCCATAGTGTGAGTGGGCTAGGCATGAAGGGAAGAATGGGAAGCTAGAATTTTTTTCTGAAAATTTTAATTTGTTTTGTGTTATAATGGACTAAACTTTTAAGAATTTATTTAATGAAAAGTCCGGTTGTCTTTTTTTTTCTTTTTCTTTTTTCTTTTTTCCTAAGCACACGTGTCCTTTTCTACTGGAGGCGTTCCTATTCGAGATAATATCGGGTACTAAATGTGGACACATCTCTCAATGGGGATTCGAACAATGGTTTACTACATTGTAAGGGACTAACCCATTCTACGATACCTAACCTCCGTTCATGTCCAGTTATCATTTTCCATTCATGTCCAGTTATCATTTTGATTTGTGTGTTTGGCAAGTTTAAGAATTGCGGCTTAAAGCTCAAGTTTTCTTGCCCTTTCAGTATTAATTAACGGGCCTACGGTTTAAGTGTTTTTTTTTTTTTAAAATCAAGAGTGTCTCTATCAAGGCTTGAAGTGCAAAATATTTTCTCCTCTTAGACTTGCGTTCAATGGATTAGAAGATATGTAGAGCAATTCTCCATGAACAACATCCATCTACATGTTTAATTTGGCGCTCAAATAAAGTCTTCATTTCTCTAGTCACCATTTAATCATATCATATTAATGTAGTGAACCATTCAATCCAACATTTGCTCAAGGAATTTCCCACTTTTACTATTACTATAGTTACATTTTTTTTAGCTAACCTTATTTTGCTACATTTTAGTTCACTTTCTTTAACTTCGTTTTAAGCTTTTCAAGGGTATTAATATCATTTTGTCTTTGCTAAAAATAAAAACAGATATGTTGAAAATTTTAGGGTAATATCATCTTTAATTTCTCAAGTTTACCCTTTATTTTGATTTTGGTCTCTCAAATTTGAAATCATTAGTTTTAGTGCTTATAAGAGCGGTTCAAGTTTTTATTGAGTTATAGGAGTCGCGAAATGAAATTTAAGTGATCAAGATTAAAATAAGGACAAACTTAAGAAGTAAAGATTATATTAACAGAAAATTCTATCTTGAAGCACACAACTTTTTTCTGCGAGGATTTTGAATATACACTCGATTGACTAATCATCCTAGAAGACAAGCCTAACAATTCAAAGGAAAAACAAATTAAGGAAAGAAGTAAAAATAAGCGGTGCAAGATTACGACATAGGCGATGTTTCATTCCTCTCCTTCTGTACCCTCCCATCCCATGCATTATGATACGGCCATCCCATATATTATGATACGTACGGGTTCACATATGAGGTGCTTGTGGCCATATATACCCTCCAAGGCCAAAAGAGCTTTCATTCCTCTCCTTCTGTACCCTCCAAGACCGAACCAGCTTCATTCGTCTCCTTCGATGCCAGACCTTGTGCCAACCTCGTTACTGAATCGCCATAGGCGATCTTCCTTCAGTTTTCTCATCAATCGACTTGAAATTACAATCCCTATCACCATCGTGCTTTGCTTAGCTCCTGAGCTCACTTCTCAACACTCCATGATTGCTTTCACTATCCAGACTCTACTCTTCTTCCTCCAGATTGCGGCGAACTCTCCCTTCCAGGTTCGTCCGGTCACCACCATGGCTTCCGTCGTCGCCGTTTCCGGCTACTTCGCGTTGTTTCTGGTTGGGCGTTGTGTTCCCACTTACGGCCCTCAACTTAGGAAAGTGATGCTACATCTTGGATCCTTCGCGGTTGCTTCTTTGACTTCCCTTCTTTTCTCTCCCTCTCTCTGGGGGCTTCAGTTCGTTTTCTATTTTCTGCTTGGGGTCCCTGAGCTTCTCCCTTTCATAAAAAGCATATATAACCAATGTCTCCTCCGTCTCCGGCGCTGGCTGCTGCTGCGAAGGAGGGTGGCGTCACCTCTCTTGCCCATAGCCACCCAACACTGCTGATGAACAATGAGAAATATATATACATACATACATCTATACAGATATACATACATACATCTATATATATATATATATATATATATATATATATATATATATATATATATGTATTATAAAATACATATAAAGCCTGCTGCTGATTGTACTTGGGTGTACGGAATTGATGTTCTTAGTTCACACTTGGAGCTGCTTGTTGCATTTCTTCTTTTACCCACGAGTGTATTAGTCAAATTATTGTATTTCGTGTCTTCTCTTTTCTTTCTGTTTTTGGAGTCTTCTTTTGCAGTTATTAAATAAATTCCATTGGACATGATAATTTCTGTCTTTCTTCGACTTAAATATGGTTAATTATGGTTGCTTGCCTCAATCTCTTGACTTGGAAAGAATAATTTAATGAATTGTTTTAAGGGAGTAACTAGCCCGGGCCCATTATTAAATTCAGTGCATGAATTTAATAATGGGGCCAAAATTATAAATCTACTGTTTTTATTTATAAGTCTAGTTTGACCAAAAAATTGGTCCTATTTATAAGTATATTTTGACCAAATAAATGAGATTGTGACAATTTTGCCCATATTAATAATGATGAGAGAGATTGGCTAGCTATGTTGGGAAGAGAAAAAGATGATAGAGATTTGACAATAAATTTTAAAAGGTACCCATTCATAAATGAAGGTAAAGTTGGAAATTTGCTCTATAATCATTGAGATACCTAACTTTCCTTGGTATCTAAGATTTGGTCAAACTGGACTTATAAATAGGACCAGAGTGATATGTGTATATAAAAAAGGGTTAAGTACCAATTTTGCCCCTGAAGTATGCGCTCAGGAGCAATTTTGCCCCTTAAGTTTTCGGCGGAGCAATGTTGCCCCTGAAGTATCAAAACGGAGAAATTTTGCCATTCCGTTACAAACCCTAACGGTAAACTAACGTTCACTGTTAGGGTTTCTAACGGAGGGGCAACATTGCTCCATTTTTTATACTTCAGGGGCAACATTGCTCCATTTTTTATACTTCAGGGGCAACATTGCTACGTTTGAGGAGCAATGTTGCCCGAAGTATAAAAAGCGGGCAATGTTGCCCTTCGTTAGAAACCCTAACGGTCAGCGTTAGGTCAACTAACGTTGACCGTTAGGGTTTCTAAGGGAGGTCAACATTGCTCCGTTTTGATACTTTAAGGGCAACATTGCTCCGCCTAAAACTTAATGGGCAAAATTGCTCCTGGGCGCGTACTTCAGGGACAAAATTGATACTTAACCCATATAAAAAAATGGGCATATAAATCTACTATATATTTCTTTTTCATATAATCTTTTCTTTTTTTTTTTGGCCAGAATATATTTGTACTATTTTTCATTTAGGAATAAAATAAATTTCTAATAGATTAAAAAAATAATAAATCTCTTACTTTCCCTTTCACGGTGGCGATTGGCTTACGAACTAGCGTTTCATATCCCAATCCTCTCAAACTTGCATCAGACTGCTTTCGACGGCGGCGGACGATCTTCCTGCTCAGACCTCAGAGTGTAGCAGGGTCGACGGCGGAAAATTCCTCGGAGAAGCGACACCGGGATATTCGAACTCCCGCCTGACTTTTTTCACTCCTGCCACCTCCTTGCTTCTCCTCAATCGTCCGCTTCCCACAACCTTCAGAATTGCAATTACTCACTCCACGAAACCCTTGACCTTATTGAGAACGACGCTAATGGATCCCAAGCGTCATTGTTTCAATGCCCAGGTGGACTTGCAGGGATCAATTTGAGTCCCTTCAAGACCAGCGTTTGCATTTCAAGTCCGATATTCATCGGTTCAATAAAAGAATGATTTTCATTGCATTATTATTTTCGAAAATTTTAATTATCAGTATCTACTTCCAGAATATGCTTTTTTCTGATAATTTTTTTGGTAAAATCCGCATTTTCGTTTTTAAAAATACAAATCTACGTACCTCCCCCCCTGAAGAACATAATTCAAAACTTATTGATTGGTGTATAGATTTACAACTGGTTTCTATATGTTTGTTTGGGAGCTTAGTAGCTATTTGATAGTTTTTCTGCTGGAATGTAATGTTCATTTAACGTTTATGTTTGGCTGCATTGAATGTTGATCATAGGTGAAGTTGACAATGGCTGGAAATAATATTGTTAAGGAAGAAAATTTCGCGCTGTTGACATCTGATTCTATTAGAGACTATGATGTTTCGAGTATATCAGGATCTGAAGAAGATGATGATGATAACAAAATTGAAACTCAGAGACAAAATGTTCGTAACAAATCAAGTGAAGGTTTTAGGCAAAAGTTATTTATCTGCCTTACGACAGGGGAGAGAGTCTCTGTTTGGAAGTGCTTAATAATGAATATGGGTGAGAATATACTGAATGCGAACGAAGTGATCGAGAGGCTGAAGTCTTTGACTCTTGAGCCCAGGAATAATTCTCGCTTGAGAATTGTGCTGCTCGCATCTGGTAGGCACTTTGCAGGTTGTGTGTTTGATGGTGATGAGCTTGTGGCTCATAAGACATTCCACAGGTTAGAAATTTAGCATACATGTCTCTTAATTTTTAAATGATATGGAAACATAGCTGCAATTTTGACCTATGCGCAGTTGTCAAGCTTGTATATTGAAATCAACAAAGCTAAGCTTCTGCCTGACATTTATATGATGTAATGCAAATTAAGATTGTAAAGCTTGTCTGAATGTGAACCCATTACACCATTGTGTATTGGTGTGTGGAGATATGCTAGGAGTTTGATCAGTTAGTAGCAACCAGTTATGTGTGCCATTTTTTGTGACACAACACCACATCTGCATTCTTATTTCAGAAAGCCACGTGGGAGTGCTATGCTATCCCTTGAGAAAGAAAGAGAAATCTTTGGAACTCAAGGTTAGTTATAGTCCATTAGTCCATGATGTTAATTGACTGATTCGTATCCCATGGCCCAATATGAAAACTTCCACTCTGCACTATTGCAGTTTCACCTTCTCCATGTCTTCCTAGCTTTTACCATTCATGGTTATCTTTGTGTCATTTTGATTGATTTCTAGTATCAATAGATCTTTAGGATTTGCTTTATTTGGAGAATTGAAGTTATCTTTCTATTAGCCATCATTTTCTTATGTCCCCTTAGCCCTTTGGAACTGATAAAGTGATATGTAAGCATAATAAATAATTAAAAAATATAGCCGTTAGGCTAATTACAGTTGCAAAGTCAGTTAGTTAGGGCATTAGAAGGATAAGTTAGTTAGTTAGTTAGTTTGTTTTAGCCTTAGCTCGGTCATTAAGTCAGTCTAGCCTATAAATAAGGGTCTAATCCATATTGTAATGCAGATTATGATTGATGATGGAATAATAGATTTCTCTGTCTCTCTCTCTCGGTTCTGTTTCTCTCTTGATCTCTCTGTCTTCTTCTTCTTGCCCTCTATTTCTGGTTTTTTCCTCTTTCTTTCTTTCTATACAGAATTACAATTCTGCTACATAAAGCCTGTTAATCGATTATTTTCACCACTAAAATCACTAATTCCAGTCTTGATTCTGCGAACCCACCTATCAAACCTGAACCTAGATTTAATTTCTTTTCATTAGTATCTGTTGCTACCAAATTAGAAATACTTTATGCTTTAGCTGCCAAAGTAGCTGGCCCCAAAGGTAATACACAAAAGAATGGAAAAATCCAAAAACAGTAGAAACCATTTTCTGATTGTGATATAGAATGAAAAAATCAACTTTTTGGCATCATTGCAAGTCATCCTTTTGCACTCCCAAGAGCATAGAAAGAGTCGAACATGACAAAAGTACATTCTTTCACCTGAATGGAAAGTGTTAAAACTCCAAGATGTCCATTTCGTACCTTTGATTCCACTTGAACTATAATAGAGCTTTTTCAATAACTAGAGAGTTATGTGAATTTTGCTAAGAAAGACAAGCATAGGCTAGAATTCAATAGTAAGTTGGAGCCAACAATATGTCACAGGTTTATGCTCTAGAAGGGGAACAAGTAAAAAAATTAAAAGACAGGTTAGGCCTATAAATGCCGAACATCTACAATATGGTGGCTGATATTTGCACATAATCAGGAGCTAAGTTAAGGGAGATTTGATTGAGATATAATATCATTTGGAGAGTAAATAGAGAAATCTTGCAAGATCTGGAAATGTTTCCAGATCTGCTCATGCCAAGTATTTTCTCAATTTATGCTCATTCATTAATACCACTATTCATTCATTTAGCAAGATGCCTTGTGCAGAAGACAAATCAAACTCAAATTCCTGATTCCACAGATATTTCCAAACCTTTTTTTAATTAAAGGACAGTCTATATATATCAAAGGTAAAATGAGTTAAATCTATAATCATTCAGCCGTTAAATTCATAATCAGCCCAAATTAATATTTTTCTTTCTCACACTCGCTCTGAAAACAGAAATTTCACCTAGTTAAACTCCATTTTCTTGTCACCTTTGGAAGTATGATTAATTTGACCTAGTCAAAAGTCCATTTTCTTGTCACTTTTGCTGGTTAAAGAAGGACAATTCCCAGAGGTTTTGTCTAGATAATCAGGGTCTCAATCATATCATTGTATTTGATAAGTACCCAATTGTATATCATATGTCATTTTCAAGACCGCATCCAGATCTTTTTAGCCTTGCCATAAGGTCTTACCAATGCTCCCTCAACATTTCAGTTTATGATTAATGATTTACCTTGCTATTGCTTGTAAGTACAGGCTTTATGTTGTAGAGCCTGTGACCAAGCAGATGTTCGCAGAAGTTTCCAGTATTCCTTTTTCTTTCCACTTGCTTTTTTTTCATTTAACCAAATAGAATTCGTACTTAGCAGTGATTTGATTACTTGTTTTGTACAACTACATAACTGAGTTGTCAGATGAGGGTTAGGGCTGGTTACTGATTTGCCTGTGTAACATCCCAACTTTTCAAAAGCAGTATAATTTTTTTTTTCATCAAACATCATTTCAAATGATCAGAGTAGAGCACCGGAGCGATTGAGTAACTGATACTTGTATTTAGAATGTCGTAAGTCTGGCTAATTACAACAGATGCGATAACCGCGTGGTTCAAAAGTGAGATACAACACAAAGGAAAGCCTGTAGGAACAACAAAAGGAAATCGTCGGCGGAACTTCTACGCGGGCGCTTACTATTCTCCTCGGCCCTCGGTCCTCCCGATCCACGAAGCTATATGGAGAGGCGAGGTCCATTGCAATCGGACCCCGAGTAGCAGTTAACCTCATATCTACATATACGGTATATGGACTACGAGACAAACACGGGATCAATAGTGTAAAAGCACATAGTACAAGCATCTCCCAAACAGCGTATCCGTGACACATAGGCCCCTGCGGTGTAACCCTAGCAGCACCTAGGCCTCTTGATCCTGGCAGCACATAGGCCCCTAACAACTGCGTATCTGGCGGCACCTAGGCCTCTAACATGCGTATCCCATTACCCGCAATCATAACAACAGTACATAACATATAATTCACATAGCACATACACGCATACCATAAATATCGAGTTAAGGTTACGGTATGCGAGCGTACCTTCGTTGACGGAATTCAGCACGTTTACGGAAAAACAGTACTTTTGACGAAAGTATTTCGACAGGTTCGTGATTACGGATATCCCGAGCTTATTGCGAATTTCCCAGGACTCCTCCCCGAGCTTCTCTCTCTAACTTCTCTCTAGGATCTCAACTTTGGTGTGAAAATGAAGAGGAAGGGGGTATTTATAGAAATCCGGATGGCATTTCGGTAGTTAATTCAAACTTTACCAGAACGAACACCGACCGCCGGATCGCACTTCGCCACGTGTCAGGATCCTCACCATGCCACTTGTCCCATTCGTCCTTCCCTCCTTAGGTGGCATGTTGTGACATCATCAATGATGATGTCACACGGTACTTCGCTCTGGCGGATGAAAGGTTAACTAAGTTTGAAGATCTTCTCTTCCTTACTAGAAATGTCTATTCTAATCTAAATCTTGATTCCATACGGGGCATTAGTGTTCAGTAGAAGTTTCTCGAAAGGCGTGCCGACACTGAACAATTTACGGAATCATCAACTTCGGACAAAAATTCACCGATTCCAAATATGTCCAGATAATTTCAAACTCATTTCTAGATGTTGAGTTAGAATTTATTTTCTTGAGATCCAAAATGTGAGTATACGCATTTTTTCCTATTTCGTCTTATTAGGAAAATGCTCTATCGGTGTCGAATTAACTTAGGAAGAGTTCAACGGAAGATAGAAATTCACTGATCAATATTTTACATTGACTTTGAAATTCCTATTCCTGGTTCTCTAGATAGGGTCCGTTTCCTATTTATTCCATTACTATACACTACAATTAATTATATTATAAAATAATATAACTTTAATTAATTATATTATAAAAAATTATAACTCACAAACTAAGTTTCTATTTATTTTATTTTTTTTCTTTTTTTTTTCTGCCCTTTTTTTTTAATTTCGTTTTTTTTTATATTTGATTAATTATTTAATTAATTAAATAATTATTTTTACATAATTTTTACAAAATTTTCCTATTGGTCTATTCTTGCATTTAGGCTTAAAAATACCAAAACTCAACTATTTTTTCCCAAAATTTCCAATTAATTAACAAATATGTTTTTACTAATTTTAAGCCAAAAACCACTAATTTTAGGGTTTTACATAATTATCTTTGAATTTTCCTTCGTTTATGTTTAAGTAATTAGCCAATAATTACCTAATTACTTTCTTATCAATAGTTGATAATTTTCTTAATTAGCATGCCCCATTACCTCATAACTTTTGTATTGACATCTTTGTTTTCATATCTCCTGCATTATCTTAGCATTTACGGGGGTATTCAGGTCATTTCAATACTTTTTGGACATTCTTATACAATTTCTCCAAGTTTGTAATTTAATAAATTACCTAAATTTGGGACAATATCCTTCCCTATTTTAAAAAGATATTTACTTGCATTTTTTATAGTTTTCACAGGGTATTTATAACCCATAATGTATTTAGGGATCTATTTGCAAATTATCTAATTTCAAGAGAAATTACCCTAACAACAAGGTAAACTCAATACAAGGTGTTTGAGACCTCATATTCACCTATTTTCAATAGGTACATTTCCCAATTTTTGATATTTACCCTAAGTCAGATTTTAGGGTATTACAGGCTGCCTGTTTGCTTAAAAATCAACAAGGCTTTTTGACATCAGCCTTGCTAAATGTTTGGGTTAATACTATTTTTATTCCTTTATAATTTGTTCAAATTTTGGCTTCAGTCCCTATAGTTTCAAATAATTGGTTTTGGTCTCTATAGTTTCATAAAAATTTGGTTTAAGTTTAACGAGTGGTCCTTATACTTTTAATGAGTTTTATTTTAGGGTATTAGATATACAAAAAATGAGCCTCACTAAAAAAAATACTTTAAGATGCTAGATGAACAAAAAAAGTATTCTAAAATAATGAGTACTATTGAACAAATATTTTAGATTATTGGATGCACAAAAAATGTAATTTTAAATATTATATGTTACTGAAAAAATATTTAAAGTGTTGGATGTACCTTAAACAAATGTTATGTGCTTTCTTTCTTTTTATTTTTCTGGGGGAATTGTTCAGTACATATATGCACACACGCTTACACCGGTGGCCCCCAGCCTTGACGTTAACATGTAAGAAGTTATTCTTAAGATTAGGGACGGTATTTTTTCTTTAAGATGTGTCAATTATTTAAGCAATCATATAATATACTTACGTTACATAGGGAGTGTGTGCGTAGCGAGTGCATGCCCCTGACGCACACTGTAGAGTAATAATTATATTGTATTTTAATTTAATGGATTCATTTTAATTTGACTTCAATTTGATTATATTTTAATAAAATTCTTATATAACTATAATTAAGATAATGATTATATTATAACTATAAATTATAAATGGAATAAACAGACCCTGAGTTTTTCTTAAAATATTTTGATTTTAATAAGGGAAAATTTGATTTAAATACCAAATGAATTTGTAAAACCCCCAGAAGTCCTCTAAATTTGCAAAATGACTGAGAGGTGATAAAGACTTTTGAGGATTATGCAATTTCGTGGGAAAAGACCAGACTTTATTAAGGACGATGATTGCATAACCCTCAAAAGTCATTATCACTTCTCAATCTTTTTGCAAATTCGGAAGACTTCTGGGGGTTTTACAAATTCATTTGGTATTTAAATGGAATTTTCCCTTTTAATAAATCATGATATAAATATCTTATTATCATATTAATAGGTGTTGATTCTAGTGAAAGAGGCATTAACTACTTAAATATGAAGTCTAGAGTTCGATTTCATGTGAGTGTATTGTGTAAAACTTGATAGTAATTAAATATGACACAATCACCGAGTGAAATAAGAAAAAAAATATTATTAACATTCGGACATGTATATTTTATAATTATTTTAGTTTCTTAGGTAATATATTTTCATTACTATTTTTATTTTAAAATAAAATATAATTTCATTTTAATTTGAGTTTAATCTTTAATTTGATTGTGTTCATAAATTTATTTATCATGGCATTAATTGAAAACATAGATTAAAAATTGAATAAGAAATAGTATTATCTCTCTACTTTTTTTTTTTCTCCCCTCCCTTAATTTTCTCTTTATCCAAAAATAGTGTTAAAAAAATAAATGAGGTTATATGTAAATGTAATTAGTCCAAATACTTGTATGTATTTTGGGCTTAAAATTAAATAGAGGGTGTTATATTAAAGATCAATAATAGAGCGGGGGTGAGCAATCAATTAATTCAGTTACAAAATTTTCAAACATTACCCATATTTTTTTGGGCAGTTAAATATTATTCATATTAATCACACTAATTAAGCTCCAACATCAAATTAATTTGTACTCTCTCAGTATCCTTATATGGGCATATACGAGTATGTGTGTGTGTATATATATATATATATAATACTCCATCCAGTCCTAATTATAAGACAAAGTTGACTTTTTCGGAGAAATTTAGGAAGTCAAATAAATTATTTTAAAGTATTTTTATTTTATTTTTTCTCCAGACTAATTAGTTTGACTAATAAACTAATATATAATCTAAGGATATATAACATATGATATAATTAAGTAACTTATTTAGTTTCTTTAATCTCTCCAAAAAAAAAGTCAACCCAGTCTTATAATAAGGTTCGAAGGTAGTAGTCAAAAACGATATCAAAACATTTTATAAAATGGACGAAAATATTTTATTACACATTATACAAAACATTTTGTAAGAAAAAAGAAAAAAAAAAAAGAAAACCTTCTCTAGGCTTTCATGTACGCAAAATGAAACATAATTTAGTCCACAAGAAGACTTGACGTTCATTATGGAAGCGGTATTAGAAGAAATGTGACGAGCTTAACGACAAATTAATCAAATTCTTAAAATATCATGTCATATCTTGTTTAATTCAATCTTAATTAACATCAAGGGGGCGTCGGTCAATATTTAGAAGAGACGTGTACCAGATTTAAATTTTTAGAAATAATAGTGAGGTTATTACATGTAATTGGTCCAAAGACTTGTATGTATTTTGGCATTAAAATTCATAGAAGGTATTGTATTAAGAATCAATGGTAGAGTTGAGGGGGTGATCAATCGGTTAATTCAGTTCAATTTATTAAAAAAACCCAATAAATTGAAAAATAAAAAAAGTAAATTTCAAAAACCGATCTGAATTGAGTAGTTATTTTAATTAACTGGATAGATAAATTTATATAAAACCTCCGCTAAGCAAATTTGAATGCTTTAAATTTAATAGTGAGTTTTGCATTATAACACTACAAAAACAGTCATGGGACATTTTTTATCGCAAAATTGATTTGTGACAGATATCTGTCCATCGTAAAAAATGGCATTGCAAACCATTTTTTACAAAGGAAAATCAAATTTCCGTCGCAAATTTCAGAAAGTTGTGACATAATTCTTTTTCGTCGCAATTGCGATAGAATCCAATTCCATCGCAAGTTTGAGAAATTTGCGACGGAACAGAATTCCATCGCAAATTACAAAATTTTGCGACGAAATTCTTTTTTGTAACAAATTTCATTTTATTAATAAAAAAATAAAAAAACATAAAAAAAATTACGATATAAAAAACGTAGTAACAATCATAAAGAGTTTACATAGAGAAAACAAAATATAAATAATAATGTTGCGAACAATATGTACTAAAAAATAGTCTAAACAGCAGCAATATGATCATCATCATCACCAAGAGTCGACCCCATACCCTTGTCTTTCATTAGGGGTTGGAGTACAAGCTGCATTTGCCTCATCATCTCCTGTGTTTGGTGTAGCTCATTTGCTTGCTAACTCATCTGCTGCTGTATCTGGCTTAGCTGAGCTGCTTGCTCCTGCACCAACGCCTTTATCTTCTTCAACTCATGCAAAAACAACATTAGGAAGTAAATTTATTTTTTGTACTTCATTTAAATGGACTTAGGAATGAAAATGTAACAATCAATATCAAATGTATTACGTTTACCTGCAGAAACACCTTCACTGTCGGATGAGGAGGGCTTCGTAGGCTTTAATCGGCTAGCAGAGGCACCCACCCTGAAGAGTCTCCCTTTCTTGTTAAATCCGCCTACAGCCTAAATGAATAGACTCTCATTATCGGACTGAGAGGATGCCGGGTCGCTCTCACTCTGCGAGTCTCTCTCTTGTGATAGCTTATGATAGGTTTCCTACAAGCACAAAAATGCATCACAAATAAGGCATGTAAAATGAAATAAATATGTTGGTGCTTGAAATAAATAATAAATACAATAAATGTCTCACCGCTAATTGTTGCGACTTGATGTTAATCCAGCCTTCCCACTACCTAGTACTTTCAGACTCTTTGGAATGGGTCCGCTCAAAGGCAGCCCAATCAATCATTTCTGCAGGAACTTCCCCAGACTCTTCCTGCAAACACAAATGATGACAGTTAATTAATTACTTCAAAGTATAAAATATTGAATATTGAAATAGAAAATAAGGTGTACTTACAATTTTTCGTCGATCCTCACTAAATGGAATGAAGCCGCCAGTATATGACGGTCCATTCATTTGGGCCTTATTTGATTTATTTTTCTCACATTTCTCCTTAAATTTGGGTGGCCCATATTTGAAATAATTGCTTTGTAGTCTCAGGTTGAATCCAATCTTGCTTGCCTATATTATTTTTCAATTTATAAAACTTATCAGACAACCACCGGCTTCCCTTGTAATACTAAGCTTTTTTCAAATTTTCCCAATGGTCAAGCAACCACCTAAACTTTGTTTGAAAATCAATAATGAACAATTAGTGCTCAAAATTATAAAAGTACTTAATCAGTTTGCATTTTGATGAGAAGGAATTAATAACCATAAAGTGCATAACTTACCAAGAACTCACTGAACCAAGCCTCCTGAACACCCTAAGGAATCTCTGTCCAATTGGCCCAAGGCTGATTGTAATTATAGAATATTTGGGCCCCCATAAAATCTATCACCATGCTATAAGGCTCAAACTTGAAGACAGAGGAAATGATAAAAAATATTATCATACAAACTAAAGGTAAAAAATCGTAACATTACTAGTAACTTTACATGACTTACTCTTGGTTGCCGACAGGACGATCCATACCAACCCTGTCTCCAGATCAATTGATCCCCAGACTGGTGTATCGGAGGAACTAGCTTCCTTGACTTGGCTCCGAGGCGATACAATGTTCTGAAGGAAGAAATGTGAAGTATTGAAAATGTTAATACATAGATGCTTAAAGAAAACAAAATATATGTAAATCAATTAGAAATCATAAAGTAAACCTGCTCTGCCCCTTGCTGTGGATAAGTGGGAGTGACAGGCACACCTGTACCGCCCATAACAGAGTCGGTAGTACACGGTGAAGATGACATATAAAGTGGTGGCAACTCTAGGGAAGAGAGCTAAGCCCTCTGCCTACAAAGGGGCAGATGATGTCGCCCCACCCGCTCTGATAGGATGGGGCTAGGCTCTATCACCACTACGACCACTACCTGTGTTAGTTCTCTATATGTTTTGATGATTAATAACAATTGTAAACATGTACGAAGGCTTTTAAAATGACAAAAGAGTCAATATCACTTTGTCACCGCAAAACTCGAGCCTGACTAAGCAAACTCGAGTTTTCTGCAAACAGAGCTCTTCGGATATTTTCAAGATAACGAACTCGAGCACGAGTAAATAGACTCGAGCCTAAACCCTCATGATATAAATAAAGAGTTTACAAAAACAAGTAAACTCGAGCCTGTATAGACAAGCTCGAGTTTTCCCATGGCGGGAAGTTTTCTAATTAAATTGAATCTCTTTAAACTCCAGAGTTTATTCTTTTTGAGTAGAGTTCACTTGTTTCTATGGCTATAAATTAATGAACACTCGAGCCCAAGTATATGGACTCAAGCCTAATGCTTTTGTGTAGAGTTTACTCTATGGTTTGACAAACGAAGAAGAGTTTACAAAATAGGTAAACTCGAGCACTGTTATTACAAGCTCGAGTTTTCCCTTGTGAAGAGCTTCCAAGTTTTCCCTTCTTTGCAAACTCCAGAGTTTAAGCACAAACCTCCAGTTCACTTCAATAAGTCATAGAATAAATTAAGTTGAACTCGAGCCTAAGAATAATGAACTCGAGCCCTTCATCTGAAGAAAGAAAAGCAAGTGTACAAACTCCGAGTTTATACTCGTGCTCCGATCCACTCTAATCTTGCACCAAAACTCTTAGGCATGAATAGTGTTAAACTCGAGCCTAAACACTAATGGACTCGAGCACCTTAACGTGAGAGATATTACTCCAGTGTTATTCGACAAAAGCTTAGAGAATATTCGAACTCGAGCCTACCTTAGTGAACTCGAGTTCACATGATGAAACAGAATACAAACTCGAGTTTACATCAAACTCCGAGTTTGCTAGCTCGAAGATAAACCAGATACTCTAAAAGCCTTACGAACTCGAGCCCGACTTAGAGAACTCGAGTTTAAGACGGAAGCAAAAATGATCGTTCGATTTCATCCCGATTCTTTTGAACTGCAAAACTTACCATGTTTATACGAATTGATGGCATTTATTTAGTGTATTCAAACGTATTTAACTACTCTATATTGAGAATGTTTCGGTATTAAAATCGGATCAAACGAATCATTAAACGCGAAGAATCGGAAGAATGATTTCACGCGTCCGAGAATTGAATCAGTGAAGTTCGGGACCCAACGGCTATAATCCTCATCAAACTGAATTTCAATTGAAGAACATACTAAGTTGAGAAGTAACGTCACATTGCAACTCACCACTATATAAAGAGCTGATTACAAACTTAGAAGACCACCGAAAGATAAAGCAGAAACGAAAAGCAAGCTCAAGAATTCTTATACATTCAGTTTTCTTTCTGTAGAGGATAATCCTTGAGTACGAGTGTGTATACGAGTTAAAGTGATAGTAGAAAAACCCGGAGAATCGGGACTGGACGTAGGTCAAGAATTTAGACCGAACCAGGGATAAACTTTCTGTGTCAAGCTCTTCTTCCCTATCTCTTTACGTTTAGCTTCAGCTTGGGTGCAAAGTTATTATAAAAGTTTTAAAATCCCCAATTCACCCCCCTCTTGGTGATTTCCTTTCGTTTTCAACCTGAACGCCCTGTTGAATGCTCCATCTCTAAACACTTATAAACATTATGTCAAGTACTTCCCTATATTGTTCAACATATCCTCTATAAAAATTTAAAACATTTAAGTCATTGTTAATAGATATACTATTTATTCATCCAATTTATAGGGTTTTTCAGGATAGCCTATGCTTGTTTGCTAATTTCTATTGTTGAAATCTAAATGTACTTTAAAAATACAATTATTTTAAATATACATTTTTGAATTTGTATGTTTCCATTCTCCATAGTATAGGTTCATAAGCATATATCTCATACTCATTCATATATAGAAGGTTGATATATATACAGTCACTCTTTATTATTTAAATTAAATTGTTCTCTTTTAAAAATTCAAAATATACACCACATTAACTTCTCCTAATCAAGTATTTGAAAGATGAATTATAATTATCCTCATTTCGATTTTGTAAAATATATTGTAACATTAAATACATATTTGTCTAATTTAAAGCATGTGAAACTTATAACTTTAATATAAATTAAATAACAACAAATTGCTATATGCCTATATCTTCCTACATTTTTAAGACCGAATATAGCACTAAATTATTTTACAATTGCAAATGACAAAAGCCAACATAAAATCAAACACTTTAACATTTGAATCGGGAGAAATTATCAAAATTTAATTCAAAACATAGATCACTATGCATTGATTTAATTTAACACATAATTTTTCATTATTTTATTCATGCATTCAAATTAGATTGGTTTTGAGCATTTTCTTTATTTGATTGTAATGATCAAATGAACCGATCCCTAATGAATTAGTTATTTTTCTAGTTCCATCAAGCATTTCAGTTCAATTTTCCCTTCACAGACAAGCACAAATATATACAACTTTACAAATTAAAAGTGACGACAAACCGTGTAAACTATGCAACAAAAACATAACCACCTTACTTGGAGAAGTGTGACGCAACAGCACGGTGAAGAAAGGAGCGGAAGCGACTGGAGAACGAGAGAGAATAGCGGGGAACGGCCGGAAACTAGCATGAGACGTGAGGCAGAAATGGACCGGCAGGAGGAGATGTCGACTGGCGCTGGAAGCAAGACAGGGTCGGATGAGCGGAGGAGGAGAGAAGAGACGGGGGTCGGTGGCAAATGCGAAAGTGATGACACGAAATTGAAATGTCAAGATAAATTAAGTGATTTTGTGATGGAACCTGTGTCTGTCGCAAAATCACTTAATTTTGCGACGGACCCCGGAGTTCACTGCAAAAAGAAGAGCTTTTTGCGACGGACTCCGGGGTTCGTCACAAAGAGGAGGTAAACCGACGCCTCTTTCGGCGCCGATTTGCGACGAACCCCGGAGTCCATCGCAAAAAGAAGAGCTTTTCATGATGGATTATGGGGTGCGTTGCAAAGAGGAGCTCGCCAGTTTGCGATGGACCCCGAAGTCCGTCGCAAAAACCAGAGCTTTTTGCGACAGACTTTGGGGTCCATCGTAAAGAGGAGGTAAACCAAAACCTTTTTTGGCGTCAGTTTGTGACGGACCCAGGAGTCCATCGCAAAAAGAAGAGCTTTTTGCGACAGATTCTGGGGTCATTCGCAAAAACCAAAGCTTTTTGCGACGTACTCCGTGGTCCGTCGCAAAGAGGAGCAAAATCGGTGCCCCTTTCGGCGCTGATTTGCGATGGACCCCGGTGTCCGTCGCACAATGCTCTTCTTTTTGCGACGGACGACGGGGTTTGTCGCAAAAAGGCGCTAAATCGGTGCCTCTTTAGGCGCCAGTTTTCGATGAACCTCTTAGTTCGTCGCAGAAATCGCTCTTTTTACAATAGACTATTGGGTCCGTTGCAAAAAGCTAAGCGCGTAAATCGGCACCTTGATAGGCGTTAGTTTGCGACAGATATAATTTTCGTCGCAAAACGCATTTGCGTTTTGCGATGGATACTTTAATCCGTCTCAAAACTTTGTATTTGCAATGGATTCTTATATCTGTCGCTATTTTACCATTTTCTAGTAGTGTAAGATTCCAAGAAGGGAATGAGAGACCTTAAATAAGTTTAAACTCCGAAAATTAAAGCCAATTTTCTTTGTTTTAAAAGTATTAAGTCTTTAAACTATAGGATAATTAAGTTTAAACTCTTAAGCCATCGAGGCCTCACTTATGCATATAAAACTCATTTCACTTTTTATAAGAGATTAAAGAACTTAAATAAATTACTTTAAAGTACTTATACTCATCGTTTTTTTTTTTGTCAAACTAATTTGTTTGACTTATAAACTAATTATAATATAATGATACACACATGATATGATTGAATAATTTTTTTAACTTAATTAATTTCTCTAAAAACATTAATAGAGTCTTATATTAAAGACCGAAGGAAGTATAACTATTGAATCATAGTATATCATTATCCATCAATACTAAATCGTTATAATTAAATTACAAAAAAATATTTTTCGGTTTTTCCCACCAAACAAAATTCCATACATTACATTTACGTTGTTACAAGAAGATGAAATTTTACACTCATTTTTCTTTCACGAAAAGAATCTATGAACTAAAAAATGCAGAAACCGCATATTTCATTGCATTCTCTCCATGAAAAAAACCAGTCCAATGGAGTTTCTACTGGATCTTCTAGAATCTACAAAATAAAACTTCACCTCGTACATACATGGTGACGTATCCATAGTACTCTCTCTCACCACCTTTTATATATGTGGGCATGTAGCCAACAAATTGTTACGGACTCAAATATGAGCCCCATCTAAGGTGTGGCCCAACAAGGGACAATTAACATGACACAGACATGACAGCACAATGTTTGGGCTTGGAGGCAGTAATTCCTATAAATAGGAGATTAACCTAAAAGGTACACACATTATATGCTCTCTCTAATTTACTATTCAACTGTCACTGTGCACACACACCACCCCTTTTGACGAAAGCCTTTATATTCGTGCACAGTGATATTCTATTCTCATAGGTGTCTCATCCATAGATACCTAGGAGAGAGCTACTTGATCCAATATCAATATATTAGTCCATCGAGGCCAGCCATCTGTTGTTCTCATACAGAATATTGGCACCGACCATGGGGACTCAATAAATTTTGATTCCCGCGACCAAATGATGGTCAATGATTTCAATATACTTGTTTATGGATTATTACCATGGTGGATTAATGAAGCTCGTTGTTATTGGTGGAGAGTCTCTGGATATGCTTGAGAGCTGGGTTGTGGAATTGTTTGGAGCCGTGGAAAGAAGGTCAACAATCAAAGCCAGAATTCAAAGTGGAAGGTCCTGTTTGGAAAGTTGGAAAAATATATTGGCTAGAAGCTGTTAAAGATATTCACATCCTTGACTTGTCAAACATCAAAATGCCCAGCAGGTGGTTGAGATCAGAAGGAATGATTCACATTCTATAAAGTATTAGATCAATTTTTGTCTTATATTGCAGGAGGTTTTGAGAAATAATCTTCACCTTTTTTAACTGATGATGAAAAAGAGTATCTAGAGGTACTCACTTTGCTCTTGAATGATAGTCAGAAATAATCTTCATTCTGATGATGGTGCGCAGGAAACTCTTGAAATGATGCACAAGCAAGATCCTAAAGAGCTTCTTCACGTTTTATCTCCTATAAATCTACAACCTTCTCAGTTGAGATATCTTCACTATATTTCCAAGAGAAACTTGGGTTTTAGGTGGCTTCCTTCAGACACACCCTTGCATTTAGCCTGTCTAATTCTCAAAAACCTTCCTTTATTTGATGATGGAAAAGGTTGTCGCCCTCTCCATTTGTAGGGTCAAATATTCTGATGTTCAATCGTGAAGAACTTGATATTTTGTGGGAGGCAAAGGATAATTTCCCCAAGGATTTTAAAGCAGAGATCCAACCGAGGTAGGGTATGCTTCACCCGAGGAATTTTATGAGGTCGAAGAGATCTTTACCAGTGCAGTTGATCCATGGGAAGGTAAAGGTGAACATGATTCTCCTGTGGTTCAGGGCAATGCAGTTGATGGTAGAGAGAGAAAAAAAGAAAAGAAAAAAGAAAAGAGATAGGATTGTTAAACAAAAGGGAAAGACAATTAAGTCAACTTCTATGGCAAATTCTACTGATGTAATGCATCATGTTGAAACAGAGGATCTATTATACAAACGCTGATGATACATTTACTTTGTGCATCGATTGTACTCTGACAAGTCTGACTCTAAGATTCTGCATTATAAGAATCTTCTAACAAATCAGAGAAAAGGTGAACTCAGTATGCGAGATTACCTTGCAAATTTAAAATCCATCTGTGATCACTTAGCACTTCTTGGTGAGCCTGTTTCTGATGCTACTAGAATCTCTCATATCCTGAATGGTCTAACTATGGAGTTCGAATCTGTCATTGCAATTATAAATGTTGCCAAACAAACTTTTGATCTTGACACAGTCACAACAATGCTAGTTGATTCTGAGGCTAGACAGAAGACATTCATCACTAACTCTGTATCTCAAGCTCACTATACTTCAGTACCTGCGAAGTATATAGATCACTCTGCAGATCAATCGATGGCCTTCACTGCACAGCCTTCTGGCTATTCTCCAAACACTGGTCATCAAACTATAGGACGTGGACAACAAACTATACCACCATATCGCTCAAATTTCACTGGTTTTAGAGGAAGAGGCCGTGGCCGTGGAGCCTATTTTCAGCCTAAACCATCATGCCAGATCTGTTACAAGATTGGACATCTAGCTGATGTCTGTTATTTTCGATATGAACCAACTAATCCTGCTAGAACCACTGCACAGGTTAATTACACTGATGTTGGTGCTTCACCTCAAATGATGGGATCTGATGCTAGCCAATACTATGATGCCAGTCAATATACCAATTGGCAATCACAGTACACTGAAGTTCCGCTGTCTGATTCTTCATATGTTTCATCTACATATCAGCCTGTGATCAATTCGGCAACTAGTGCTAATCCTGCATCTCAGGCCTCTGGCTCCACTATGCAGAATAACTCTACTACCTTAAGCAATCAGTCTGCTTCCACTAATTCTTATCCTGCTCAAGCTTTTGTAGCCTCACCTCAAGCCTTTGTTGCCTCACCTGAGGTCATTGCTGACGATGCATGGTATATTGATTCTGGTGCAACACAACATGTCTCTAATTCGGTTAAGTCTCTTCAAACAGCAGCACCTCCTAAAGGTAAAAGTGCAGTTGTTGTTGGTGGTGGTTCTAAACTACCTGTTTCACATGTTGGTACTGCATGTGTATCTTCTTCTGTCTCATCTTCACTACTTTTGAGCAATGTATTATGTGTTCCAACCATGCAAAAGAATCTGGTTTCTGTAGCTCAGGCAACCAAAGACAATGCTGTTTCAATTGAATTTTTCCCTCATACATGTCTTGTTAAGGATCTGCAGACCAGGAGAGTACTCATGCATGGAACTGAATGTGGTGGTATGTACAAGCTTCATAATGGTTCATCACGATCTGCACAACATCATGATGCTGGACAGTCCAATTTTCACCAACATCTCCCACAGTCAAGCTCCTGCTATTATACAAACGCTGATGATACATTTACTTTGTGGCATCAAAGACTTGGTCATCCTCACAAAGAAACCGTTAAGCATGTACTTCAGTTCCTTAACATTCCTGTTGGAAAATCTTGCTCAGATTTCGCTTGTACTGCTTGTAAACTTGGAAAAAGTCACAAATTACCCTTTGTTTCATCATCTACTGTATACACCAAACCTCTGCAATTAATAACAATGGATCTTTGGGGTCCAGCTCCTTTTGCTTCAAATGGTTTTGTCTATGATATTGCATTTATGGATGCTTATAGTAGATTTACATGGATATACCTTCTGCATAAAAAATCTGAAGCTCTTGCTAAGTTCAAGGAGTTTAAACTCATGGTTGAAAACAGATTTGGAACTACCATTCAGCAAGTACAAAGTGACAATGGTGGAGAATTTCTTCCTTTTACTCCATTCTTGAACAATTGTGGTATCCAACATAGACTCACTTGTCCCTACACCTCTGAGCAAAATGGGTTAGTTGAAAGAAAACATAGGTCCATAGTTGAGACTGGTCTGACCTTACTAGCCAAAGCTTCACTTCCCTTATTTTATTGGGGTGATGCTTTTATGTCTGCTACATTCTTGATCAATCGATTGCCCACAACTGCTCTTCAAGGGTCTACACCATATGAGACACTCTTTGGCACCTCTCCAGATTATTCATTGCTAAGAGTTTTTGGGTGTGAATGCTTCCCATTTTTGCGCCCTTACAATCAGTATAAGTTAGAGTTCAGATCTGCCTCTTGTCTTTTTCTGGGTTACTCAACAAGTCACAAGGGCTATAAATGTCTTAATCGATTAACTGGAAAGGTCTACATCACTAGACATGTTCAGTTTCATGAACATATATTTCCTGCCCAGTCACAATTCAATATTCGATCTGTCTCCACTCAGTCAAATTCACCACCTAGCTTTCATCCACCTTTTGTCTCACTACCTTCATCTCCCATAAACACTCAGCTCCAGTCACCAACATCTGTTATAACAGCACCAACATCAGTTATGCCGGCACCTGCAATTACCACTCCTAATACATCACCTACTTCTCAGCCATCCCCAAATACCACTTCCGCTGTCTCTCCACATGTCTCTCCAATACACTCTCCCATAAACAATCATTCTATGACCACTAGAAGTAAATCAGGTGTTTTTAAGCCAAAAATATTCACTGTAGCTGAGGACACTCCCATCCCTAAAAACATTGAAGAGGCCTTAGCTGATCCCCATTGGAAACAAGCTGTTCAAGAGGAGTATAATGCTCTTATCCAATTTCAGACCTGGAAACTTGTCCCTTGGCCGAAGGACAGAAAAGTTATTGGATGTAGATGGCTTTGTCGATTGAAAACTCATGCAGATGGTTCAATAGCTCGATACAAAGGGCGTCTGGTTGCAAAAGGGTACTCTCAGGAAGCTGGAGCAGATTATTATGATACGTTCAGTCCTGTCGTGAAGGCCACAACCATCAGAATTTTGCTTACCCTTGCTGTGACAAAGGGTTGGAGACTTCATCAAGTTGATTTCAATAATGCTTTCCTCAATGGTGACCTAGGTGAAGATGTTTTCATGGAGCAACCACCAGGCTTCATTCAACATGATGAGAAAGGAAATGTATTAGTTTGCAAACTCAACAAAGCTCTCTATGGTTTAAAACAAGCACCTAGAGCATGGTTCACTAAGCTAAGTACCTACTTAACTACTCTTGGCTTCACTGCTTCCAGAGCTGATTCTTGTCTCTTTGTTAACAAGACTGATGATAATATTACTTATCTTCTTGTCTATGTGGATGATCTAGTGATTACTGGATCAAATGAAAAAATCATTCAGGAACTTATAACTCAAATGAGTATAGTTTTCTCATTAAAAGATCTTGGTGAACTATCATTCTTCTTAGGTATTGAGTTCCACAGATCATCCAGTGGTATTCATCTCACCCAAAAGAAGTACATTCATAATTTACTGTCCAAGACTCATATGCTTGAGGCCCATGCTTTTGCTTCACCCATGGCAGCTAACATCCAGTTATTTGCTCATGACAGTGATCCTTTTCCTGAACCTAAGATGTATCGCAGTGTGATAGGATCCCTTCAATACCTTTGCTATACCCGACCTGACATTGCTTTTACAGTAAACAAACTTAGCCAATTTCTACAAGATCCAACCATGAAGCAGTGGGAATGTGTAAAACGACTTCTTAGATACCTCAATGGCACCAGCACCCATGGTCTACTTATAAAACCAGTACAGCATTTCAGCATCCAAACATATTCGGATTCTGACTGGGGAGGTATTTCTGGGAAGAAAAATAAAGATGGTTCTACAGATGAGGTTTTAGTCCTTCCTGAGAATAAGCGATCTACCAGTGGTTATTGCATATTCCTTGGAGCAAATCCTGTTTTATGGATGTCTAGAAAACAACAAGTAGTGTCCAGATCTGCCACTGAAGCTGAGTATCGAAGTGTTGCTGATTCAATTCAAGATATCATGTGGGTCCTGTCTCTCTTAAAGGAAATGAGCATTGAAGTCATTAAAATACCATTCATATGGTGTGATAACACAGGAACAGTTGCTTTGGCCTCAAATCCTGTTCTACACTCAAAGACCAAGCATGTAGAACTGGATGTACACTTCATTAGAGAAAAGGTTGCTGCTGGCATTGTAACAGTTGGCCATGTTCCATCATCTTATCAAGTTGCTGACATTCTAACTAAGCCGCAGGTCTACAGTATGTTTTCATTCTGTCGTGACAAACTTAATATCCTATCTCGCGATGAAGTGCACAATGGTGAACCAAGATAATTTGATCTTCAGTGGAGGGAATATTAGTGACTGTATTAGCTTAGTTGAATTAGTTTGTTAAGCTGCCAGCTGTAACTGATACACGCATGTATGTCAAGTGTAGGCAAGTTGTTATGCCAGCTGTATTTTCTGTTATGCCTATAGCTATCATGTTAAACGATATCATCTTCATTATAAATACTGTACTGCGCACTCTGATTAATACAAGAAGTTAGAGTTCAGTTGAATCCTTCTATCTTCTCTATATTTGGCAGATGTCTCTATGGATTTGCATGGACAATATGCAGATATATGAAACAAATATGAGGAGGAAGATCACCAACCAATAGAAATGAAACTAGATTCTGGGGTAGGGTAGGATTGATTTGATTTTCCAGACAAAAAGCTGACAAGTTACTTTCACATGCAACAAGAAAAGCACCATCAGCGAACTCAAAGCTATTGGCAAATAGTAAATATGAAGGTTGTCTTGTGTTGGCTCAGCAGGCAACTTGCTTTCAACCTCAAATTTTTCAAGATGTTTATATTCGAAGATGGAGAAAAGTGAACATGCTTTGATTAGCTAGCGGTACAACTCCACCAATGAATGGTTAGTTTCAAAAAATTTCATTTTGATCCCTAACCTATTTTATCATGAATTTCATCTGCTTGTTGTGACGCTTCCAATCCATCAAAGCATCCAATGGTATAGACCCATCTAATGCTACGGAAAAGAAGCAAAAGAAGAGCCCACCTCCAAAAATAAAAGAAGGCGGACCCCGGTTAAACTGAATACAGTTAAAATCCGGGCTCCATGTAAAGTTTTGTGGCAAAGGAGAAAAAGGCAGACCCCGGTTAAACTGAATATAGTTAAAATCTGAGCTCCATGTAAAGTTTTGCAGCAAAGGAGAAACAGGCGGACCCCGATTAAATTGAATGCAGTTAAAATTTGGGCTCCGTGTAAAGTTTTGCGGCAAAGGAGAAAAAGGCAGACCTTGGTTAAACTGAATACAGTTAAAATCCGGGCTTCGTGTAAAGTTTTGTGACAATGGAGAAAAAGGTAGACCCCGATTAAACTGAATAAAGTTAAAATTCAGGCTCCGTGTAAAGTTTTACGGCAAAGGATAAAAAGGCAGACCCCATTTAAACTGAATACAGTTAAAGTTTTAATTTCTTAAAATACCTTCTTTAATTATTATTGCATTTGAACTACTTTTGATGGAAATCTCCGTGTATTATGTGCACTTAATAGAGATAACTCGAAGGAAAAAAAAATTGGAGACGAAGGAAATCTTTTAACTAGCTTATAAATTTAGGACTACATGGAGTAAATAATATTATTTTCTGTCCCTAATATAAGAGCTAATTGGAGGGTTGGATTCGGTCCTAAATATTATACCTCAAGCCATTTTAACTCTCACATGTGCATCATTATTTATTAAACTATCCTTATTAATTGCACATGTAATATCAATAGGTACTTTCAATGCAAATTATTTAAGAGGGTGTTTTAGGAAAAATAACACAATATTTTTATTTATTTATAGAAAACTAGTTTAACTAATTAATTTCATCACCTCCAATTGATTCAATTGATCTCTTATTTATGTATATATTAATTAAGAAAAGAGGTAGTATACTTGTTTTAATTTGGTGTATTCCAAATAAAATGTTCAGATAAATAATTAATCTTGTTTAAACGATGATGAGAATGACATTTTTACGTAATGAAAATCACAGCAAATTCCATCTTCATAAAGTGGCAATAATAGTAATTGGTGTTTGGTGAGAATGTACGTAGCATCTTAGAAGGCTTTTTTAGGGTGTGTTTGGTTTGAGGGGAAGAGAGGAGAGTTTCCCTCCCTCTTTGGTGTGAAAATTCAGATATGCTAATAAATTATATAACTTTTCGCATCACTTTCTGTACAAGCATTTCACATCATGGTCATATTTGACTTTTCACACTAAGGAGGAAAGGAAACTCCCTTTCGCTCAAACTAAACACACCCTAAAGCTTACGCTTATTTTCCAACCTTAACTTTTTTACCTAAAATCCAAACTAGACATTTCTCTTTCGGAACAAATAAACGCTCCCAGGCAAACAAGAAGGCACATCACTCCCTCCTTCTCCTGTGTGAGAGCTTTTCTCCCTTTCCTCAAGTGAGTGTCTGTAAGGTTCCCTATGAGCCATTTCGGCCAACGTTGAGTTGAGCGTTCTTGTGTTCCTTTTCTTTGTTATTTCTCAATAGCTGGTGTGGGTGTCGTGGTTGGAGAGCGATAGGGTATATTGGTCATAGATATGGAGGAAGGACAGGGTAGTAGTTTGAGGAAGCCAAAACTTGTCTTGAATTTGGGTTGAAGGTTTCAGAAGCAAAGAAGGGCATTGGTAGGAAAGATTTTGACTGGGAAAAATCTAAATATCCCAATAGTTGTCTCTATGATTAAGAAATGATGGCAAATAGATGAAGAAATGGAAGTGCATGAACTTGACTGGAATCATTTGATTTTTCTCTTTCGTTTTAACAAGTATGAAGATTATGCTCGGATACTTAAAAGGAAGACCTTGGTCGATACAAGGTCACCTATTAAACCTTCAGAATTGGGAAGACTATATGGTGCTTAAAGAGGTCGACTTTAGTTGTGCCCCCTTTTGGTTATAGTTTCATGGCCTCCCTTTGGAGGCTTTCGAGGATTCTAACGCTAAAATTCTAAGAGATACAGTGGGGGAGACTATGATGTATGAGAAACTAATGGTGGAAGGGAAATTGGTCAGGAGTTTTTTATGAGGGTTCGGTCCCTTCTTCGTTTGGATGCTACTTTGACTACGAGCTTCTGGGTGTCGAGGGAGGGTAAGGATCCAATCTAGGTTTCAGTACGATATGAGCAACTGCAAAACTTTTGTTATAGATGTGGCCAAATCGGACATGAAAGTAGAGGCTGCAAGGACACAAATATTCTACAGGTCGAAGGGGATGTGTATGTATATGATAGTTGACAAAGTACATCCGTAGTTCGTACCTTCATACCTTTGAGGACATTTTGGAGGTTTGCAAGGAGGGGTGGCTGGAGGCCAAAATATCTTATAAGAAAATCAATCTCACACCTTTCGCCGGAATTTAGCTCCGATCAGCAAGATTGTACTGGTGGAAAGACAGCACTCCAAGAGGGACCCAAGTTCAACCAATAGAAATAAAGATCTCGGTAACAGAGTCAATTACTTAATTAGTTTATTTGTTTACTTTTCTATTGTAAATATTTGTTGTAACTAACATTTTGTTGTAACCAAATATAGCACATTGTAGTAGTTTCCTCTCTCTATATAAAGAGAATGATTGTACATTGTCAGATTCATTAATGAGAATATAATATTTCTCTTAGACTTTCTTTTCCTAGTTTATATTTTTCTTTGTTTTGGTATCAGTTTCCAAAACTCAGACTTCCGCTTTCATCCTCTCGACCTTCTTCCTCCCTGTCTTCATTCTTTAGAGCCATCTCCTCTGTGCTCGTCTTCTTGCTCCTTTCCAGTTTTGATTTTCGGCATCCCTCCGGCGATCTTGTGATCTCCGCTCAGTGATCTTTGATCTGTTTTTTGATTTTTCCTCTGGTGATCTTATTGATCGTTTCTTCTGAAAATGAGCATGCCAGCTTTCATTCTTTCCCTGATTTCAATTAGTGTTTTTTAGACCTGTGGTATTTCGATATGTGATTCTTGGATCTATAATTTTCGGGCATTCTGTTTATGCTCACTTTCTCTGTTACTGAACCCTGAAAAGGCGATTTCCAATTTCTCTGTCTCTTTCTCTGTTGGTTTGTAACTATTTGATTTCTTCTCATATCTAAGATTTTGAATTTCTTCTTATGGCTACCGATAGCTCATCTAGCATATTTTCCTTATCACCATCTCAATATCCGACGAGTTGCTTCTTCCTACATCCGAATGAGAATCTGTCCTTAGTGCTTGTCTCACCACCTTTGATAGGTTCAAACTACCATCATTGGGCTCGTGCTATGTCGATTGCTTTGATGAGTAAGAACATGCATCAATTTATTGATGGCTCCTTGATGATTCTGGCTATCTTTGATCCTCTGTTCCCGGTGCGGCAGCAGCGTAACACTATGGTTTTGACTTGGTTTCTCTGATTGATCTCTCCTTCAATTAGTCAGAGTGTTATTTGGCTTAATAGAGCATTGGATGTATGGAATGATTTAAAGGAAAGATTTAGTCAAGGTGATGCTTTCCGCGTCGCAGAGCTTCAGGATGAATTGTTTCAAATCAGGCAAGGAGATCTTTATGTCTCTAATTATTTTACAAAATTCAAAATAGTATGGGATGAATTGCTCAATTTTCGTCCGATTATTGATTGTTCATGTTCATCAAAGGAATACTTTTGTCAGGATTATGTTATTAGATTTTTGAAGGGCCTTAATGATCGTTTTGCTACTGTACGTTCTCAAATTTTACTCATGGATCCCCTTCCTTCTATTAACAAAGTCTTTTCTAGGTTGCTCAACAAGAACAAGATCTCAAAGGCTCTTTAGAGCAGACTGTATGTTTCACTCATGCAGATTCAAATATGGGAACCAATTCCTCAAAACCTCCATATCAGTCTAAATCCAACAATAATTCCAAGTTGTGCACTTACTGTGGCAAACCAAGGCACACTGTTGAAACCTATTATAAGAAGCATGGGTTTCCTCATGGCTATAAGACTCACAATAGAGCTTCAGTAAATAATGTGGTATCATCTTCTCTTGAATCATCAACTGGTATTTTATCTTCAACACCTATTGTTGATAATCCATCTATTAGTCAATATTAGTATAACCAATTAATTGCTCTATTACAACCTTCAACTGTTGTTGCTCATGGTTTGAATGTATATGTTTCTAGTTTTCCATCTACTAACAATTCTTGTGTCAATCAGCTTTATGCTCTTACCTTGATTTCAAATATCGATTCATAGCGTATGTATACAACTTTGGTGTAACACCCCAAATTCCATACATCAAATTGTGTCGGTTGACACTTGGTTTTAGAAAAACTGACAGAGTTTGAGGTGCTACATCAGAGTAATGCGGAAACGGAGAGCATGTACTAAAAATTTGAACAATTGAATAACTGATATAAAATACTCAGGCATATGCTGATGCCCGACGTATACTAGTATATTACAAATTTCCCGAAGGAATATTCATGTGATACAATATACAGAGCATTTGTATAATTACAACTTTATAGTAACTATACAATCTAGACCAAGCCTTAACTAGACTTGGGGCAATGAACCTAACTCGGTTAATCAAACAGATTGACCAGGTAAGTGTCTATCATGGGAGTCTCACCGAGTTCACGGTGACTGATTGACTGACCCACATAGACTAGCCTTGCCTTCGGTACCAAACTGTTCGAAGTAACTTTATTAGATCCATGCCAGAAAGTAGGCTCTGTTAACTTCTTCCGGCTCTTGTCTCGACCGGTGCATTTTTACGGCTTTGCCCCTTGGTTCCTCTTTATAGCTCCATCTACCGATGCCTTTTCTGTTCCTTGATCCATTCCTGTACTATTAGTTAAGACTGAGGTCCAATGCCCATCGGACCTCAGGTAACGGTTAACCTCATGCTTATGTAAACAATATATGGATGACAGTTATTCACAACATTACAGCAGAATATCAATACATAAGCACACAGCAAATGTATACCAACAGTACATGAGCACACAACAGATGTATGATTGAGGCCCTTTTTGTCTTTAGCCTTGGGGTCCACAATCAAAAATTAACCAAGGATTGCGTATAGGCAAACCTAGGATCGTTCTCTATCTCGAGGAGCCTTTTATTGAATCCTAAGTAATCTAAATGACATGCAAATGCAACTAAACAAGGGGGAAAATTGGTTTTGGATTTTTAAATTGATAAACTAAAATAAGAATGCAATTAAATTAAATGCTAAACTATTATTTTTGGTATTTTCTTTATAAAATGGAATGGAGTATGAAAATGAGTATGAATGCTCTTGGAAATGGAATAGTGACTATCATAGTTCAATTAAATATAGGAGTAAATTTTCACTAAGTCTAGATGAAAAACCCCAAGATACCACTTGAGTCCAATATTCCCAATTAATAGTAGCTCCTACTACCATATCAAACTATTATCTCTTGAGATATTGTTTAAAACCACTTAGTGTATGATTAGGATTAAATTAATGCAACTTGGTTCCTCTTCATATGAATGCGACCACGCCACTAAATTAATCCAATTCAATCATACTATCTAACAATACCACGTAGACAACACAATATCATTGAATTAATAAGGAAATACATATATATAAATCCAACAAGCTACAAAATTCAATCCAATCACAAAGGTTCAAACCACAAAGTTATCCAACTGGGTAAACTAAGTCTCAACATTACAAACAATATTCCTAAAACTAGGAAATTAAAATGTAATCAAGAGAAAATAGATTAAACAAAATACTCCCCTGTTAAAGCTTTGAAACTCCAGTACACATCCTCATCTCCAAGAAGCAAGGGAAATCAGCCACTCATAGCAAATAAAGGACCACACACAATCTGCAAATTCCGGCCAAGATGGTGGCGGACGGTGATGATGGAGGAATGGTGGTGCAACGATGAAGGAGGGTGTCGATGCTCTGGTTCGTTCTCCACGCTCACGGCGCTCACTCCCAAGCTCGCTGGGCCTCTGCTCTGTGATCTGTGACTCCGGCGGTGTAACGGTGAGGAATAGAAGACGAAAGTGGTGTGTTGCAAGTCGCCGACGACGATGGATGAAGGACAGGAGGTCACCGGCGACCTTTGACGGAGACGAGTCAGGGAAGGTTGAAGATGGTCCAAGTCGAAGCTCTCAAGGCGTGAAGGTCCGAATCTCGTTTTTTTGTCTCCGTTCTCCTTCGTTCGCGGCGCTGGATCCCTCATTTTTTAATATCCATTCAGGTTCTCTTCTCGGGTCCATTCTGAATCTGACCTAGCCCTGGTCAAAATGCAAGTTTTGACCAGGGACTAAAGTGAGAACTTTTAAAAGTTCTGGAGAGGGACTAGATTGCGAATGTGAAAACTATTTTTGGGTCAAAATTGAATTTTCAAACTATATGGGTACTTTTCTATAATTTGTCTTTGGCCCTTTTCTTCATTAATTTCCAATTTTTTAGAAATTATTGGGGCCTTTCTTGTAATTTTTCCCAGTTCTCAAAACATTAATTTTGACCCCAATTGACATTTTCCGAATTCTTCAATTTTCTTCCAAAACACCTATAATGCAAGATTAAACACAATGTAGCAACAAAAGTCCAAGAAATCATTTGCATGAATAATTAATAAATTATGACCATTTTGCCCCTAATTTCACTTAATTCAATACAAATGTTCATACCTCAAATTAATGCTTAATCATGCAATAATGTCATAGAAAATGCATTAAGAATCCCAATTTAGTTATAAAATATCATATAAAAATATGGTTCGATCAATTCCCCCACACTTAAACCTTTGTACTCCTGAACAAAGGCAGTTGAGTACACAATTCCAAGTCGAAATCACTAATGCATTTGAAATATGAGCCATTTCATAATTAGAAAGTAATGGATTAATTAATCAAATTCTTCAAGCCAACACCAGTGATAATCAAGCGATGTAAAGAAATTAGCTGACTACACCACTCAAAATATTAGAATGAAGCACAAGAGAACTCTCAAGATATTAGTGTTTCACTCATCTCACCTCATTGATTGGGATAATTTCACTTTAGCTCACTTAATCAACACCTTACCATAGGCTTGTAACAACTCTAACATCTCCACTACTAATAGCAATTAATGTAATGAATCAAGAGGATTTAAAAGGCTTGTAACGTTGGATGAAGGCTAAATGGAATGAATTAATTAGAAAAAGAAAATATTTGATATGCAAGTCACAGTTAATAACCAAGTTCATAGCATTTAAATAACTTTACAAACTTTTGCCAATTCTTTTGAAAATTCATGAACAAATGCCTTCATTTTTTTTTTCAATACCTTTCTTTCTTTCTCTTTCTTTTTTTCTTTTTCTTTTCAAACTATACTCACTCTCTTTTATATATATATATATATATATATAGACACACACACACACACACACACACACACATGACATTTCAAATTTTTTATTGACAATTCTCTTTTGATTTTTAGAATACTATGAACACTATGAGTAATGACATGCATATAATTAACATAGGAAAGGCTCAACGGGGGTAAGCAAATGGAAGATGAATGTAGGTTTGTGTTTAGGTAAAAATGGTTTAGAATTGAATGCCTCTTTCATTTTCATCACAATAACGCAAATACCGTTTTGAGAAAGAGTTGAAACAAGTTCTAGAAGGTGAAAAACCAAGTGAACATGCACACATGAAAGGACTTTAAGGCTCAAATATCCTTCCAGCAAGGTTTTTTTCTCTAATGCTCACTCTAACAAAATCAATTGCATGGTGAACTAACCACAAAACATCTACTTAACTATTCCAAGTGCTAACCTTACAAATACAACCAATCAAAACATTACAATCAGTTAAAATATTGCTCAACTCTTAAATGCACAAAGGATATATAAACGCTCATTTTCAAAATAAAGAGTAAGCAAAAATCTAAATGTGAGTCTATTTCTCTTTCCATTCACTTGAAAAGAAAAACATGGTTTTAAAAAGTTGCCAAAACACTAGACACTACTACAAAAAAGGGTTACTACTTCCCTAAAAAACGTCCTTATTTTTAAAAAGGATGTTAAAAGTAAACGTAGTGGCATTCTTGTAATTGTATAATTGAATTCTAAGCATTTGGCGTCCTAGACTAATCTTCAGGACGCTTTTAATTAGATAAGGCGTCCTAAAATTATTTAAGAACGCCAAATATTAAATTTTTAGCGCCAATAATTACCGCCATGGCGCGCTTTTTTCGCAAAATGTTTTTGGCGCTAAGGGAATTTTTTTTAGGCGTCCTGAAACATATTCAGGATGCCTTTAACTAATTTTAGGCATCCTGATATAAAATTAGGACGCCTTTATTTGTTTTAAGGCGTCCTGATTTTGTACCAGGACGCCTTTATTTGTTTTTGGGCGTCCTGATTCATATTTCAGGACGCCTTAATTCGAATATCTACTATTATTTCCTCTGCACTTCCATTTTAGTCGAAATCCCACTCACGACGAAAGCCCTAATCGCTATCAGCCACTCTCCCCCAATCGCGATTGTCGTCCATCGACAGTCCGTCGGTCTCATCTCCGTCTTCCCTCTTCGCGGTAGTGTCCGTCATCGGCTCTCGTGCGTTGTCTCGTCCATCACCATCGCCGATCTCCTCTCCTTCTTCCCTCCTCGCTTCCCTCTCGCTGCGGCTCTAACGGTACGCAATCAAAACCTTAATTAATGCTTTTGCTTAGCTTATGTTGCCATTCTTCGAGGCTTTTATCAATGGTTTCTTTGTCTACACTTGGTTTCTATATTATATTGATCTTTGGTTTTGTAGCTAGACTTGGTATTGCTGCTGGTTTTCGAGTTTACATATGTAGGGGGCTCTTGATGTTATATATAAGGAAGTGCAAAAAAACTCATGACTTACCTTAATGTTCAACTTCTTTGCTTTGTTTTTGCCTTCTTTATTGCTTGATGCTTCATTCTTGTTCTTTCTTTAATTTTCTTGTGTATGTGCCGACCTTGGGCAGCGAGGGAGCATTTGGTCTTAAATATTAGTTAGATTATTTAATGTGCATTGAAGTAGTGATAATTTCGAGATTTCCTTAGTTAGTAATTAAGTTTTGTTGAATTATGTTGAAATGGTTTGTTGTTGAAATTTTGGGATGTCTTCTTGTTAAGGGAAATCTTTGCTGAATTTTTTTAAAAGATTGAGAATATGAATCATGCATGTCATTCTTGAAGTTGACTGTTGTTGGAAATGTCTTAGGTGATAATAAAATAGGTCATAGTTGGATGAATGCTTTGAGAACTAGTGAAGAATATGAGAATGGGGTTGAAGAGTTTATTGAATTTGCTAGAAGGAATGTGGCTACAAAAAATGGGATGTATTATTGTCCATGTGTTAATTGTTTAAATGGGATTCGAAGGGATATTCCTGATATAAGGGATCACCTAATTTGTGATGGAATAAACCTTCGATACACAACGTGGATATGGCATGGTGAGGAAGTAAGTACCAGTTCGTCCCACCAAAATGAACTAGAGGTAGATGATGATGATGATGGAATGGAGAGGATGATTCATGATGTTGGGGTAGAATCTTTTGCACAATCGCATGAATATGATAGCGTTCGGAGTGATGCAGAGACACCTTTGTTCCCTGGGTGTACTAAGTATACACGGTTGACTGGGACCTTACAATTGGTCAACTTAAAGGCAACTTGTGGGTGGACCGATAGCAGTTTCACGTCGCTGCTTGAATTGTTGTGTGATATGTTGCCAGATGATAATGTATTTCCAAATCGTATGTATGAAGCGAAGAAAATCTTGTCTACCATGGGCATGGAGTATGAAAAGATACACAGCTGCCCTAATGACTGCATATTGTACATAAATGAGTATGAAGGCCTTAGTAATTGTCCGAAGTGTAAAACTTCAAGATACAAAGTGACAAAAAAAGGTGGTGGTTCTGGAGATAAGACAACAAAAAGGCAACCTTTGAAGGCATTGTGGTATCTTCCAATAATACCGCGGTTTAAGCGTCTGTTTACTAGTGAGGCAACGGCGAAGAAGTTGATATGGCATTCTGATGAGAGAGTATCTGATGGAAAATATCTTCTGGCGGTTCTCCTTGTAATATACAACTTACCTCCCTGGCTATGTATGAAACGCAAGTTCGTGATGCTTTCTATTATGATTTCTAGACCAAAACAGCCCGGGAACAATATCGATGTGTACTTGGCGCCTTTGATTGAGGATTTGAAGAAGTTGTGGGAGGAAGGCGTAGATGTGTTTGATGCATATAAGAAGGAGTCCTTCAAGTTGCGTGCAATGATATTTACCACGATAAACGACTTTCCTGCATACGGAAATTTGTCAGGGTACAGTGTGAAGGGGCATAAAGCATGTCCAATATGTGAAGCAGACACAGACTTCCATCAACTAAAGCACGGGAAAAAATGGTCTACCTCGGTCACAGGAGGTTTCTTCATCAGTTCCACCCGTATCGTAAGTTAAGAAAGCGTTTTAACGGCCAACCGGAACTTAGAACGACTCCAAAGGCATTGACCGGAGAGGAAGTTTATAGCCGGGTGAAGCATATCAATGTCATATTGGGTAAGAAGAAAAGGATTGTGGGTCGGAAGAATATATGGAAGAAGAGGTCAATTTTCTTTGATCTTCCATATTGGCGTAGTCTTGATGTGAGACACAGTCTCGATGTGATGCATGTGGAGAAAAATGTTTGCGATAGCCTTGTCAGTACTCTTTTGCACATACCAGGGAAGACTAAGGATGGAATTAATGCGAGACTAGACCTGGTTGATATGGGAATAAGAGAACGGTTACATCCACAAGTAATAGAAGATGGTAAGAGGGCATACATGGAGCCATTTCCTCCTGCATTTTTGATATAATGGTGCATTTAATAGTGCACTTGGTAAGGGAGGTAAGGCTGTGTGGTCCAGTTTACCTAAGGTGGATGTACCCTTTCGAGTGATACATGAAAATATTAAAAGGATATTCTAAAAATCCTTATCGACCGGAAGCCTCAATAGTTGAGAGATATGTAGTTGAGGAGGCTATGGACTTCTGCAAGGATTATCTATCAGGGGCGACGATACAATCTCAGCATGACGAGGGGATAAGCGAGGGAACTCGAGGAGTCAGACTGAAGAATATGCCTCGTGAAGAGGTGTTGCAAGCACACTTGTACATCCTGAATAATATGGAAGTGGTTCAACCATACATTGATGAACACAGGAAGAGTTTGAAGAATATGAATCCAAGGAAGAACGACATGCAGATAGCTAATGAGCAAAATAAGACATTCATAAAGTGGTTCCAGCAAAAGGTATTGCACGAGACCGGTGTGTCGGATACAATTGAGTGGTTAGCACAGGGGCCTTCTTTTCAGTCATCACATGGAGTGGTTATGATATAAACGGATATTCTTTCTACACAAAAGACCAAGATGACGAAGTTACGTGCAAAATAGTGGGGTGATGGTTGAAGCTGAATCCATGCACTTTTCGAGTTCGAAGGACAAAAACCCGGTTTTAGCATCAATGGCTTATTATGGAGTTATTGAAGAAATATGGGAGATGAGCTACAACAAGTTCAAAGTTGCTTTATTCAAATGTAAGTGGGTTAGCAATAATGCTGTTGTCATAGATCCTAAATTTGGATTTGTCTTAGTTGACCTTCAACGACTTGGTCATAGAGATGAGCCATTCATTCTAGCAAGTCAGGCGAAGCAAGTGTTTTATGTTACAGACCTGGCGATAAAAAAAGTCTATTGTGCTTCAAAGTAAAAAATAGAAGTATGGTGAAGAATGCCTGAACCTTGATGATACACTCCCTTTCTCAACAAATCCACCTATAACACGTGAAGTAGAATTGATAGATGATGAAGAATATGATGCAAGAAAGGATCATTGTGAAGGAATATGGGAAACCATATGAAGATTGCACACTTATGTACGTGATAGCTCCATGATTCTCAAATGCATTTGATATTTTTGTAGGTTGCACACTTGAATTTATGGCTTGTTTTCCAATTTACAGTTTTTTGATAGTGTTGCTCCGTTCTTGGATGAAGAAGTTGATACTGTTCGAGATGTGTTTTGGCTAGACATCTTTATGTGAATTTGACATTGTTGTTGGCTGGTACCCGGTAGTGCACTAGTTCAAATGTTTAGTGCGAATTTGACATTATATTGTGTTCATCCTTATGTATTTCATTTTGACATTATATTGTTGTTGATATGGTCATCATGAATTTCATCATGTATTTCAAATTTTACTGTGCACTAGTTTTTATATGTTTCACGGTTAAATCAGCCTGATATATGTTATTGAAGGAAGATTATTTTTAAACTGTGGTTATCTAGTGGATTGTAAATATTGTATTCTTGTTTTGCAGACAATTTGGGAATTTATATTAATAAAACGTATCATTTTAAAAATAAAAACTCAAATAAAACGTCCGGAAAGTAAAAAAAGGACGCCTCATATTGAACAAAAACAAACTAAACAAGGCGTCCTGAAAATAATTCAGGTCGCCTCATATGAGGCGTCCTTAATTAAATTCAGGTCGCCCAATAGCATGCAGATATATCGCCCATAGCAAACGTAAACATATCAACAGTACATAAACATATCACAGAGCTATCAACTACCACATACAATACACCTAGCACATACATGCATACCATAAACATCAGATTAGTGTTACAGTACGCGGACGTACCTTCGTTGACGGAAATTCGGTACTGCTGTCGGTATACGGCACGACAGTAGGTCAAAACGTAATCAGGGATATCCTATCAATATAACAACGTACTTGTTAAGGATCTATCATTACGACGGACATTTTTAGTCAAAATGACCATTTTACCCCTGACCCCCTAATTGGCGGAATTTCGCCAGCACTTCGTTACTTTGACCCTAATCTTCCAAAATTTCAACATAACTCCTACTCGAACATAATTTTGAAATATAAATCATATTAATTAATGATTTACATCATAACAGGAATTTTAGGTAAAAATTACCATTTTGCCCCTGATGCCCCTAATCGGCGGAATTTCGCCAGAGCTTCGCTACTTTAACTCTAATCTTCCAAAATTTTTCCAGAACTCTAACCCCATCATGATTTTCGAAATAATGACTAAAATACCCCTATCATATGATATCTAATCATACTTGGAAGATTAAAGACTAATATACCATTTCTACTCTAACTACCGAAAGAACTACGAACGCTTAAGTACCGAAAAAAACTTACCCAGAGCTTTGCTGCTTTTTCCCCCAGAGCTCCTCTCTCTAAAACCTCTCTCTAGAACTGAAATTCACTTCTTGAAATGGTGTGAGAATTGAAGAGACCAAAGGGGTCTATTTATTGAAAAACTTGAGGACATAATGGTCATTTCCAATTTAATCTAAACCATTGGATTCAAGCACTTTTTTAAGCTCCAATCCTAGCCCTCCAAGAGCCTTGGTCGACATAAGGGGCTTATGTGGCAGCCATGTGATGTCATCTGGATGATGTCACAGGTTGCTTTATGCCCTGGTCCGACAGAAATTCTCCGATCGGTGTCCGATTCGCGTAATCGCGTAAAATCTTAGAAATCTGGAATCACAACTTTGAAGACCTTCTCTTTCTCTTCAAAAGTATCTAGGTTAACTTAATTTATGATTCCATTAAGGGTTCCAACGGTTCAGCCGAAGTTTCTCGAAAAACGTGCCGGTTACGAAATCAATTTCCGGAAACGTCAACCTCTGGACAAAAATCACTAGTGGAAAAAAGGCTTTTAAGACCGGACAAAAAAGGTACATTAGGACCGGACCCGCGAGCAGTCTTGTTCCAGGCGGTATTAAAAGTCGACCTTTAAGACCGGACTTTTACACGGTCTTAAAGATGTTCTTTAAGACCGGACATTTTAAACCTTCGGTCTTAAAAGTCTTACTAAATAAATATCGACCGCTTTTTAAAGATCCAAATATTAATACCGGACAAATATCAATCCGGTCCTAAAGATAGAGGACTCTAAGACCGGAGGACTAATTACCCGGTCTTAAAAGACTGACTTTCAAGACCGAATTTTTTCAATGGACCGGTCTTAAAAGACCAACTTTTAAGACCGGCTTAACACCTTTAAGAGCGGTGTTATATATACATCCGGTCTTAATATTTGAACATTTAAGAGCGTATTTTTATTTGCGGTCTAAATTTTCCCGTATTTTTCCACTGTTCTGTTCTTCTGATCAATATATATACACAAATCCACCATCCAAAACAGCACATAAAAATCGATATACTTTAAGCTACAAGCTATGAACATGAATAAATTGAATTGGGAAAAAGAATACAAATATTATCCACCATGAGTTATGTGGCCTCTTAATTAAGTCTAAAACAACTAAAGTAATTTATACAATAAGCTAACATATAACTAATTACAAAGGCAATGAGTTACAATACATGCGGCACGTAATTCAACATACAAATGTAGTCAATATATTATTCACCATGCCTTCATTTGATTCCCACCCAACAACGTAACATGCATCCTCTTTTATAACATGCCCCTTTGAAACAGATCCCGCCACAAAAACAAAACAAGAACAAATTCATATTCAATGATGACATTGTTTAATTAAGAACATAGAAGGAATATAATAATAGTTAAAACCTTAAAGTTTTCTAAGAATTCTGCATATGAATATTAATTACCTTATGAATTGACACTTTTATAAAGTGATATCCTCCCATATCCCTTCTTGATGATCATTTCTTATGCCGGGTTCATTATCCGCTTCATCTTCTTCGTTCATGTCCTAGACCCCTTGTAAAAGGAGTACTCTCGGGAAGATCACCATAATTTGAATGACTTTCCTCATCAATATCAATGACCCTCTTTCCTTGGAGAGCTACGAGACCACATTTTATTTTCTTGATCGGTGATATAGAACACTTGTTTTGCATGATCTGCCATAATAAAAGGTTCATCTCCAAAACTTCTACTATTGACATCGACTAAAGTGAATCCTAGTCGATCGATCGAACACCATTATTGACATTAACCCACTTGCATTTGAAGATGGGAAATCTAACTTTGACATAGTCCACCTCCCAAATCTCTTCAATAACCCCATAATATGGCATGACGCCAATTTAGGCCTCTTGTCTTTCGAACTCGGAGAAGTGCATAGATTCAGCCTCTAACATAACACCACTGTTGCAGGATGTGCTCCTATCATCTAGGGACTTCGTGTAAAATGTATAACCATTGATCACATACGAATTCCAACTTATGACATCAACCTCGGGACCACGTGCTAACCATTTCATTGTCTCGAAACACATTCAGATCCCTCGACCTTTTGTTTGAACCGGTTTGCAAAAGTTACATTTATGCTCCCTAATCAACCTTTGTTCGGTCATTCGATGGTTCTCTTTCCTTACTGACCTCTTTATGTGCGAGATATGCTGGCTTGAACTTCATCAACATTATTCAAGATGTATAAGTGGACTTGTGACAATTCATCACGATCCACACTCTTTACCGAAGCCCCACGTCTACCCCCTTGAGCATGCTGACGTTTTGGAAGCCCAATATGTCTTACTTTGGCCAAATAATTTTGACAAAATTCCATGGCCTCTTGAAACATATTTCGAACAATTGATGCTTCCGGCGGTACGCGTTCTTCACATACCCTTTTAGGAATTTCATAGATCTTTCAATAGGGTACATCCACCGTAAATGGATAGGGCCGCACAACTTTATCTCCTCACTAGACGAATAATGAGATGAACCATGATGTCAAAAAATGAAGGAACAAAAAGCTTCTCAAGGTGGCACAAGATAAGATATCCTTCATTCTCCAATTCATCCAACTTTTCAATCTTGAAAACTTTACTACAAACCGCATTGAAGAAGAAACAAAGTCTAGTCAAAACGACCTGAAGATCATATTCGGCAATCCCTCGAATAGCTACTGGGTAGTAGCTGTTGCATCAAGACATGACAGTCATGAGACTTTTGGCCTACTAATTTCAAGTCCTTCATCGAGACAAGCCTCTTAAAATTTGAAGAATACCCAGAGGAACTTTTGTGCCATGTAAACACTCACAAAGCTTCGTTTCTCATCCTTAGACAAAGTATGAGAAGCGGGGGACAATAAGTTCTCTTCCCATATGGCCTTGGATGCAAGTCTTCGCGTATTCCCATTGCTTGCAAATCCAATCTTGCCTTCACACCATCCTTCGAACTACCTTGTATGTTGAGAAGCGTGCCCACAATACTATCACATACGTTCTTCTCCACATGCATGACATCAATACGGTGTCTCACATCAAGATTGCGCCAATAGGGAAGATCAAAGAATACAGATCTCTTCTTCCATATATTTGTTTCTTTTCTACTCTTTCCGGGCTTACCGAAGATGACACTGATATTTTTAACCTTTTCATACACTTGCTCCCAGTCAATGCCACCGGAGCTTCTTCATACTCTTGGCCACCAAAAAGGCCTTCTTTAATCGACGATATGGGTGGCCCCGTCTAAGAAATCTCCTATGTCCAAGATACACCGTCTTTCTTCCATGTTGAAGTTGATGGTAGCATGTGCCTTCTTCACAAACCGGACATGCTTTATGGCCTTTTACACTATACCACGACAAGTTCCCATATCTTTGGGAAGTCGTTTATAGTACAAAATATCATGGCTCTCATTCTAAAGACCTCCTTCTTGAAAGAGTCAAAAACATCGACACCTTCTTCCCATAACTCCTTCAAGTCTTCGATCAAGGGCTCTAGGTAAACATCTATGTCATTTCCGGGTTGTTTTGGTCCCGAAATCAACATAGACAGCATGATGTACTTTCGTTTCATGCATAACATAGGAGATAAGTTGTAAACAATCAGGACTACGGGCCATGAGCTATGTATCTGCTAAGGCTTCCATAGGGATTCATTCCATCCGTGCTAAGGGCAAGCTGAGGTTCCTAGGTTCTTCGCCGAAGTTCGGAAATAATTGATCGATCTTCTTCCATTGAGAAGAATCGGCCGGATGTCGAAGCTGTCCATCCAAAATCCTCTCATCTGCATGCCACCTCGATTTTTGCATCATTTTCATTCGCAAACAACCGCTTGAACCTTGGTATGATTGGAAGATACCACAACACTTTTGCAGGCCCCTTATCGACTTGTACCGTGGGGTTTCACATATCGGACAACTCGCTTCTCTTCAAACTCTTTTCTATATAATACACAATCATTCGGGCATGCATGGATCTTTTTGTACTCCATCCCAGTGGACAAAGTATCTTCTTAGCATCATAGTAGCGATGCGGCAACACGTTATCATCCGGAAGCATGTCCTTCAAAGCCTCAAGCAATTCGAAAAACTCTTGTCGCTCCATCCATGACGTGCCTTCAAGCTTACCAATTTCAATACGGCGTTCAACAATTGGTATTTTTACACCACGGTATAGCGGTGTCTCGCATCACCGCACATATTACCATATGCATGTGATCGCTCAAAAGCCTCTTCTCCTACATCACGGATAATGTCCTCTATGCGATCATCCATATCCGTGTCATTATCATCAAAGGCCACTTCCCATGTTGTTTCCCACTTGATGGCACTTGTTCACCATGCCATACCCATCTTGTATAAGTCTTACAAAATCCGTGACAAATTAAATGTGTGCGTATAACTTCAGGACATAGTCGACACTCATTCAAACATTTTACACAAGGGCAATAATACTTCCCCCATCATCATGGGCATTTTGTTTAGAAAATTCTATAAATTCCCTAACTCCATTCTGATATTCAATACTCGTTCGTAAAGCATCTATCCAACTGTGATCCATAGTAGAATTCCTATATATTATTTAGACGAATTAAGAATTACTTTTGGTCATAAATGCATCACAATGAATTCAAGAACCAAAATAAATGCAAGACGAGGAAATTAAATGCGGGGATGAAGGTCTTGTGGACTAACTTTTCGTAGCATATGCGTTTGTTGAGTCGTCTTACTTCTCCGCTCACGAACGTTGATGTTGCGACAAGACAAGCAAGAGTAACCTAAAAACACTTGTTGGTCGGTTGGGTAGGTCTAAAGTGCAAATATAATCTTCAAAAAACAATATTCGTTAACAACGAGAGAATACCCATAACAACATTACACCGATTTCGTTAAACCCATGAAAAACCAAGAACGATAAGTCGGAAAGTAATAAAGTTTTAACCGAAACATCTCTTACGGCTTCTTCTATAGACGTTTAGCTAAGGAACCAGAGAACCAGAGAGTGATTGTCGAGAAAGGTACGCGAAGCGGCGACGAAGGCGAGATGGAAATTTCGAGTCGGAACACGAGTATTCACTTTCGGCGCGACAAGAGATCAGAGAGGGAAATTTAATTTTTCCGCGCGACAAAGATACCTTATTTAGCTTTTTGGATTTTATTAATACCGGTTATTAATTAAATGTCCGGTCCTAAAGATACAACTAACATTTTAAGACCGGAGTTTTAAAATTATCCGGTCCTAAAATTTTATTAGACTTTTAAGTTTTAAGGCCAGGAGGTTTATAAAACATCCGGTCCTAAAATTCAAATTATCTTTAGATCCGTTACTTATAAAATAAAATGTCCTGGTCTTAATGGCCTTCGTGATTGGTATATTAAATCAATAAAATAAATGATATTTTTGGACAAAAAATAAAGCAAAATTGGAGAATAAGTTTCTTTAATGAATTCTTGGAGAAGAGCCAAAAAATTCATAGTGTTCTTAATGTTTCTTACATTACTTGAATATATACACAACAACAAAAAAACAAAAGAAAAACAAGCTGAATAATATCATCCACAAGAATCGGATGAACAACCTCGGCGATTTCGGCGTGAAGAGCATTAATTTCCCACGGAGATCGGCAAGTTGTTGTCTTATTCTCTCCACCCGCAATATGAATGGATCATTACGGGAGAGCGGAGAGGGGTCGAGGTAGGCGCGCTGGGGCCAACGAGGTTGGAGAGGGGATTACGAACATCCGCATGGCCGCCTTCAAGATGAGGGATGGACTCGGCAAGGACAAGGATCGGCGTAAGGATCGAGGGGGTGCGGCATGAGCAATCTCTTCATCATCCGAAGAAATAACAATGGGTCCAACGACCCGAGAGTCTTCGGAAACAATACGGCCTTGCCGTCGCCGGAGGAGCGCACCATATAATGATCTAGCCATGGCACGAGAGTGAGGCGTGTATGCACCCCTACGAGCGGTTTGCTTGTATCTAACCATGGTTTGAGGATTTGAGAAGTTGGGGCGAGAGCTAGGAAGTGAGGAGTTAACAAGGACAAAGAGGTAGTGTGTGGAGTATATAAGGACGGATGGCGGGAGAGATAAACATCGATGATGAATTCGTCATTTTACTTTTATACAAACTTTTAAGACCGGACTTTTATCTTATATCCGGTCCTAATTTTAATTCAATTACTTTTAAGACCGTCCTTTTATCACATATCCGGTCCTAAAACTCATTTAAGACAGATATATTACTTGGTATCCGGTCCTAAAACTAATTTTTAATTCAATTACTTTTGAAACCGTCCTTTTATCAAATATCCGGTCCTAAAACTCATTTAAGACCGATATATTACTTTGTATCCGGTCCTAAAACTCATTTATTTTTATATTTCAATTTATTTTTTTCAAGTAAAAATCTTTGGTTAAAAATATTACTTTTAAGAACGGATCTCACACGGTATCCGGTATTAAAAGTTCATTCTTTTCAAGAGTCCCTTTCCCATTGTTGAAATGAATTCGAGTCTCTTCGGCTTCCACATAAACTTCCCAACTAGGCGTCTCCTCGTATTCGAGCAAATATGCGTCTCCTCGTTAATGTTTCCGGCGTTTCACATTCTTCGGGATGGGTTCTCTATTTAAACCCGTTGTTACTTTCTTAACATTCATCTCCATCTCCTCCTAGAACCTCCACCGTAATGGCTTCTCCACCACGACGAGGTCCTCCTTCGGGCGAAATCACGAGGCACCTCCATATCCTCCTCCGTTGCCTCCGAAACCGAACTTCGGCGAATCTTTGGAGCACTGATAGCCGCGTCGATCATATAGACCGAAGCTTGGGCAAACTGTTTCAGTCTATCACGCCGTCAACAACAAGGCGAAAGCGGTACTCGACGCCAATGACGTTGAGTACCATACCTCTGATGACGACGTCTCAGACCATTCCCTCCCCTCCGACAACGATGGGGAGGATTAGAATTTTAAGTTTTTTTTTTGTACTGCTGCCTTACGAGGCAGCAGAAAAAAAAAATTAAAAAAAAAATTTATTTCCCAATCGCCTTCCTTGTTTGTCTTTAACTTTATGTTTTTTTTTCTCCGACAACAAGAACAAACAAAACATTGTCCTATTCGTGGTGATCAATCTTAAAAATTTACAGAATAAAGTTAACAGTTGCGACCATACAAAACAAAACAAAAAAACATTATTTACCTTTTTCGAATAAAAACAAACAGAGTGACGACTATTCTCAAGTTTGGACCATCGTTGTCTTCCCTCTACTTTTCCGGATGTGATGAAAATTTTCGGTGTCGTTTTCGTTATCTTCTTTCTTTTCCGACAAAAGAAAAGGGACACCGATGACGTTCTTCACATCCGGAAAAGTAGAAACGAGAACAACGAAGCACAAAACTTGAGAAGAACGCCGTAAACATGGTTGCCTTGAACCCTAACGATATGTCGAAAATCGAGTCACCAACTCTATTTAAATGAAGAATATTAGGACCGGACGTATAATAAATCCTCGGTCCTAAAAATTAAGCCTTATTTTAAAATTTAAAGTTAGGAGCGGACAACTAACAAATATACGGTCCTAAAGGTTTCGGCAATCTATTAAATAAAATGAAGACTTTTAAGACGACTACTAACAAATATACGGTCCTAATATTTTAGCCGTATATTTTCTATACTTTTAGGACTGGATATTTGACATACATACGGTCCTAAAAGTCTCTACCCATATTTTTTAGAATTAGTCGAAGACTTTTAGGACCGGATATTTGTTAAATATACGGTCTTAAAATGGACGAAGACCTTTAGGACCGTACTTTTAACAAATATACGGTCCTAAAGGTCTCTACCCAAATTTTTTAGAATTAGACGAAGACTTTTAGGACCGGATATTTGTTAAATATACGGTCTTAAAATGGACGAAGACCTTTAGGACCGTACTTTTAACAAATATACGGTCCTAAAGGTCTCTACCCAAATTTTTTAGAATTAGACGAAGACTTTTAGGACCGTATATTTGTTAAATATACGGTCTTAAAATGTACGAAGACCTTTAGGACCGTACTTTTAACAAATATACGGTCCTAAACGTCTCTACCCAAATTTTTTAGATTTAGACGAAGACTTTTAGGACAGTATATTTATTAAATATCCGGTCTCAAAATGGACGAAGACCTTTAGGACCGCACTTTTAACAAATATCCGTTCCTAAAATCGCGAATACTTTTCAGAGCCTCATCTGGCTCATTTTCAACATCCGCCTGTACCTCAAATTTCAAGCACTAAATAGCTTTATCCACCATCCCATTCATTCGAAACCCAAAATGGACACACACAAATTGTTCGAAAAAATAAACAAATTTATTATTGAATTACATTGCTATATTTACAAATGAATGAATTAGCTAGTCGAAAAAATAAACAAATGTACGAAGGCTATTGTTGCTACAAAGATCATATATTATTTACAAATGAATTAATTTAGGACATTAATTATTGTCCTGACTTGGATTTTCTAAGACTAGTTTATACAGATATTCACAAAAAACCTCGCGTATGTGCTCGATTTCATCATCATCAAATGGCTCTTCACAGGCAAACCTCTGTAACATCAAAGACAGAAACAGAAATAACATATTATGTGCATATTTCATATGTAACATTAAGCCATCGATGGTAAATTCAGCCATAACATCTTACCCTTAAAGTGACTTTAGTGTTTCCTCCGTCACAATATCATATAAGTGTTTCATGACGTACAGGCCACATAAGTTCGATCCTTCCGGTTGCCGACGGTCTAAAAATAACAATAAATATATATAAGAGCATATATAGCTTATTGACCAACTTCGAAAGGCAATTATGTCATGTCCAATTATGTACTAACCTTAATTTTGTGCCATTTAGGATCGTGGTGAGCACCACGCTTTTTTTTACCTCAACACGGAAGGTCTTCATGGCACTATCATCAAAATCACAAATTTATCAGTAATGTTCACTTTGAAAATTCTAAATGAGATTTCGAGACAAGACAATCAAAATGACATTCTTACTTGGTGATCATCGGCTTCAACGTAGTCGATGGATCGCGTGAGTGGAGCATAAGAAGATAACATAATGCAACTCCATGTTCATGACGACCAACCGCCAGTGGTTGCTGAAAATTCACAAAATAAAGTACTCGGTGATATATATATATGTAGCATAATTATATTAAGTGAATTGCGGAGACAAGTATATATGTACCCGAGCCAATGTGGAAACAAGTACACCTTTCTTTGCACTTTACACAACCTATTTGATATGTACTCTGTCTCAATTCCAGAGGTAGTGTTGTGCTTGCATACACCGGGCACAAGAATCCAAAATCCGAAATTCTGCCCTCTTGAACCAGTTTCTCGTGCATGCACCTACAAGAATGACATCGATGAGGGAATTAGTATATATGTATATATGTGTGTCTAAACGGTGCATTTCAATTATGTAATCAAGGAAGAAGATACTTACTTCATAAATATTTGAACACATGGACTAGTAACCTCCTTTCCAGAAGCGGCATGGACTCTACATCTTCATTATCAATGTAAACCGGTCGAGGATGAGGGAGGCCTATTACTTCATCGACGTGCCACGATTTATCTTTAAACCATTTTTGGGCTACCAAATCTTGTATTTTTTCCTTGGCCGTCAAATTAGCAGTAGGGGGTGGAGAAGGTTGCTCGACTCGACTCGTCCAACAATGCAGCTCCCTCTAGTGCTCTGCCTGCTGCATAGGTTCACCAAGGTGTCAAGGGATCCACACTGGTCTCGGCCGAGAGCTCGGGAGGAACTTCATTTTCTCCATCTCCTCCTTCATCTTGCTCATCTCGATTGAAACATCCTCAATGTAGCATCTTTCGCCGATTCCTCACTTAATTTGGCCAATGCGTCGATCCATCTCCTCCCTGGGTAACCATACTTTGTCTCGTGGCGTTTGGATTTACCAAAGTATTGCTTTAGGCCTACCCGTCCTCCAATCCCCTTACACGCCCGAGTGATCTGGTTTTCGGCCGCAGCGGTCGAACATCATTCCTCCCGTCCGACGCAAAAGATCCCTCTGCCTCTTTCTTTTTAAGATCTTCTGTAAGATACGAGATAACGAGAAGCTTAGTGATGAAACATGTTTAGTAAGTAAAAAATAACAATATCGATACTTACAATTCGTTCAAAGCAACTTCATCTTCCAATCTCTTCCGTTTGGCTGCCATCAAATCTTTTTCGGCCTTTTCATATCCGCCGCGAGAAGCCCTGTGTGGGCAATCATTCTTTCTCCCAATCTCCTGATATTTTTCCCTTATTTTATGTGAATCAGGATTGAAAACAACTATATATCAATTATGAATTCCACCATGTCACTAACAGAAATTAGAGAACTTACGCTTGATATGAACGTCAAACATTAGTCAAATTCACTTCATCAAGTTTCAACATTTTACTTAAGGAAGATGTAGCATTGTAGAAGAAATTGGGAAAACCAAAGGAAAGGGAGTTTCAGAAATGCTGCCAACTCAGTCAATTCATTCATTCATCATAAATGGTTCCTACACATATTAGAATAACTAACTAACTAACAGCAACGTCTAACCATGGCCATTACACAGTTTACATATCAGACTTGCATGGAACGAGGACATGCTCCTCTCATGCAGGACAAAGGCAGCAAATGTATACTTCTATTCACACACCAAACCATTTAACTAACAGATTAGATGTACACAATAACATTCACATATCCTCACGGGTTAATAAGCAAACAAAAGTGCAAACAAAACTAAATATAACTCACGAGCTTCAGGAGTGGTCCGCTTCGAACAAATTGTTGCCAAGTTTGTTCATCAAGAAATTTGTACTTGTCCCGGGGTTGATGGTCGGGCTTCTCCTCGGCAAAAATATAAGTGTTAGCAGAAAGGTCTTAAACTTCCTGAACCGCTCAGCACAATAAGACAATGTTGAGTCTTTCAACTTCTCAGACTCAGGGACGATGAATGTAAGCCGGATAGTGTCCCACATAGGATCCTTTATTGTTTTTTGGTCCACATTTTTCCACTCATCAGAAAATGCTAACCTTGCTGCGTACTAGAGCGCCGACAAAACTAGTATATGTGCTTTTATTAGGACCGAAAGGTTGCAAATTTTCATCAAAATGAATCTCGAGCTTCGTCCCAGAATTCCGACTAAGGGATACTTCCATCATTCGTGTGCCGCTTCTACCACGGCGTGCACGGCGCTGAGGAGGCTCAATGTGAGATGAAGAGGGTTCGTTTGTCCGACCCTCCCGGTCAAACCAAGATCCGGAGTTTCAAGAACACGAGTGGAATCATTTTCACCGTTCATTTTCAAGACAAGAAGAGAGGAATGCCTGAGAAAATGAGGGAGTAACAGAGGCTAACGGTACGCAGGGCGAGGAAGAGAGGTAATGGAACAGGAAGGGTTTCGCAACGTGAACAGGGGTTCTTCAGTGAGAGTGTGAGAGTGACAAAAGCTTCCGCGAAGTTAACGTTTGGCGCTTCATTTTTAAGACCTGGACAAATACACATATATGGTCTTAAAAGATAACCTTTAAGACCGATCTCTATATATGTCCTGGTCTTAAAATTAATTAATTTTTATTCAAACTTTAGTACTGGCCAAATTTTTTGTCCGGTCTTAAAAGTCTTACTTTTAAGACCTAGGTCATTCTGTAACAATGGTCTTAACATTTATTACTTTTTATTTAAACTTTAGTACGGACAAATTTTAAGTTCGGTCTTAAAATCAAAGTTTTAAGACCGGCTTTTATATATGTTCGGTCTTTAAACTTTAATACCTTTATATTTATATTTTTCCGTATTATTTTGGAGTGTAGAAAATATAAGTCTGCCTTGATGAGATTTCTCCATAAAAGTATTTGATATTTCAATTTTTTTATTAACATTTTTAAGACCGGTTGTTATTTTAACAGGTCTGGATAAGATCTATGAAAAATTGATCAGAATAAGAAGTTCTTTATATTTACAAATATGCCACCGGTCACAGGTCGATACTTAGTCCTTCATTGTGTAAGAAGTTCTTTTTATTTACAAAAATGTCACCGGTCACACCATTAAGACCGGTGCTTCGATTATCCGCTCTAAATGAGGCGGTCTTATAGCCCTTCATTGTTTAAGAAGTTCTTTTTATTTACAAAACTGCCACCGGTCACACCTTTAAGACCGGTGCGTCGATTATCCGCTCCAAATGAGGCAGTCTTAAAGCCCTTTTTTGCACTAGTGAATCCACTGATTCCAAATATGTCCAGGAAATTCTCAACTCATTCCCAGATGTTGAGTTATGATTTATTTTCTTCGAATCCTAATTTTATGCCTATCTGCCTTTTTCTCAGATTTTTCCTATTTCGTCTTATTATTAACTTCTTCTACCGATCTCAGAAACGACTCCAGGTACAGCTCAATTCAGGATAAAAATCCACTCATCAATATTATATTTTGACTTTAGAAATCCTGTTCCTGGTTCTCTAGATAGGATCCGTTTCCTATAGATAATTATTTACTTTTTACTATTTTTGCTTTATTTATTTTTAAATAAGAGTTTATTTATAACACTCTTCTTCATTTCCTTTTCATTTTTTTTCTTTTTCACAAAAAAGATGTCAGCCCTCACATCTTTTTTTTAATATATTTTTTTATTTTATTTTTTAATTAATTATTTAATTATTATTTTAATTATTTTTACATAATTTTTCATAATTTTTTCCTATTGGTCCATAATTGTATTTAGGCTTAAAATTACTTAATCTCAAATATTTTTCTCAATATTTTCCAATTAATTAGAAAATATATTTATGCTAATTTTTAGCCATAACCCACTAATTATAGAGTTCTACATAATTTATCACAATTATTCCCTTGTTCAAGCTTAAATAATTAACCCATAATTATTTAATCCATCACTTATTATTTGTTGATAATTTTCTTATCTAGAACTAATTACTTCCTCTCAAAATCTGAACTAACATAGCTATTTTATCTCCCATGTAAAATATCAACAATTATGGAGTTAGTTATGATCTCCAAATACTTTATAATTGTTATTTTACAATTCTTCCAAGCTTATAATTTATTAAATTACCAAAATTAGAGTCAATATATTCTCTCAATTTTAATAATTATTTTACTACCTTTCAGGATTTTTCACAATTTTTCTAAGTTATTTATGTCCTACAAGGGCTTTTTCGTCATTTGGCACTTTATTATTTTCCTCCTAATTTCTAAGAGATTCTTCCTTTAATTCCCACAGTATTTTCCTTAGAAAATAAGATCATTATGATATTTTCCCTAATTCAAATTTTAGGGTATTACATTTCTCCCCCCGTTAAATAAAATTTCGTCCTCGAAATTTGCACTATATCATCTCAACTCCACACTATCTAAACTTCGGGCTATACGCGTCGTATCTATACTTTGTCTGCCAGCTGCTCCTTTCGGTGATCGAGAATTCACTTTGGTTTGACCATAAAGATCTTGTCATTTCGTACTTTGATATATGATGTTTTCCGTTGTTCCCATACACCACGGTCAAAACCACAGATATCAAAACGAGATACTTTAAATGTTTCCATGGCTCCCATACACCATGATAACACAAAATACCTCATACTCTATGACACGATCACGGTCGAATTGTAATATCTAAGAAACTTGGAACGCGTCACTGAGGTTTAGTCAATTTCGACGGTAAGGCTATCTAAAACTTCGAACGGTCCTTCGTCATACGGACTATATGTTCGTCTTTGAAGTGCTCTATTGACACCGGTCACCAAGGATATTCGCAGAAACATATGATCATCGACTTCAAACCACGGAGCCAGGTTTCGATCCTTTCCTTCGTTAGATTGTACTCAAAGAAATCAACAATTAGTACTATACTGCACATAGACGGTATCGTGCTGCACCTAGACTCTATCGCACGTAGTATTTTCTGCTCTACACGTAGGCTTTGTCGTACGTAGTTTTCACAGTATAAACAAATAGACACTCGCAACGTTTCTTTCGTCAGATTGTCGTTGGTTCTCTATATTCGAAAACGGGTACAGAAATACATCTCAGAAGTTTTACATGAGTTAAATACTGCATGTACTAAGATAGATTCACCTCCCAGTACAAACTGGAGATTTTCAGAATTTGCGTCAGGACTGATTTCAAGATCTATCATCTCCGGGTAGTCGAAGTTGTCGTCGGTAGGCGACATTAACAGGGTTATCAGGATTATCAGGGACTGATATCAATATAAGCACAAGTGATGAATTCACCGGCTCCGGTTTAGAGTAATGTACTGACAAAGGGTGGTACACCGGTTCAGGATAGTATACCGGTTCAAAATGGTATACCGAGATGAGGTGGTACACCGACCTTAGGCTATATCAGTACTCATTTTCAAAACATGCTCCAAAATTTTTGAAAAGGCTTAGAACCTAACTCCGTTAACCGAACAAAATGGCCAGGTAAGTGTCTACCATGGGGGCCTCACCGAGTTCACGGCGACTGATTGGCAAACCCACGTAGACTAGCCTTGCCTTCGACACCAAACTGTCCGTAATAACATAGTTAAATTCATGCCAGGACTACTGCTCTGATACCAAAATGTAACATCCCAACTTTTCACAAGCAGTATAATTTTTTTTTCCAAAACATCATTTCAAATCATCAGAGTAGAGCAACAGAGCGATTGAGTAACTGATATGTATATATAAAACGCCGTAAGTCTGGCTGGTTACAACAGCGGTACAGAAACCGCGTGGTTCTAAAGTATATAACAAAAGAAAGGCTGTATACATATATCGCCCAATAGCATGCAGATATACCGCCCATAGCAAATGTAAACATATCAACAGTACATAAACATATCACAGAGCTATCAAATACCACATACAATACACCTAGCACATACATGCATACCATAAACATTAGATTAGTGTTACAAAGACGCGACGTACCTTCGTTGACGGAAATTCGGTACTGCTGTCGGTATACGGCACGACAATAGGTCAAAACGTAATTAGGGATATCCTATCAATATAACAACGTACTTGTTAAGGATCTATCATTACGACAGACATTTTTAGTCAAAATGACCATTTTACCCCTGACCCCCTAATTGGCGGAATTTCACCAGCACTTCGTTACTTTGACCCAATCTTCCAAAATTTCAACATAACTCCTACTCCAACATAATTTCAAAATATAAATCATATTAATTAATGATTTACATCATAACAGGCATTTTAGGTAAAAATTACCATTTTGCCCCTGATGCCTCTAATCTACGGATTTCGCCAGAGCTTTCGCTACTTTAACTCTAATCTTCCAAAATTTTGTCAGAACTCTGACCCCATCATGATTTTCGAAATAATGACTAAAATACCCCTATCATATGATATCTAATCATACTTGGAAGATTAAAGACTAATATACCATTTCTACTCTAACTACCGAAAGAACTACGAACGCTTAAGTACCGAAAAACTTACCCAGAGCTTTGCTGCTTTTTCCCCCAGAGCTTCTCTCTCTAAAACCTCTCTCTAGAACCGAAATTCACTTCTTGAAATGGTGTGAGAATTGAAGAGACCAAAGGGGTCTATTTATAGAAAAACTTGAGGACATAATGGTCATTTCCAATTTAATCTAAACCATTGGATTCAAGCACTTTTTAAGCTCCAATCCTAGCCCTCCAAGAGCCTTGGTCGACATAAGGGGCTTATGTGGCAGCCATGTGATGTCATCTGGATGATGTCACAGGTTGCTTTATGCCCTGGTCCGACAGAAGTTCTCCGATCGGTGTCCGATTCGCGTAATCGCGTAAAATCTTAGAAATCTGGAATCACAACTTTGAAGACCTTCTCTTTCTCTTCAAAATTATCTAGGTTAACTTAATTTTTGATTCCATTCAGGGTTCCAACGGTTCAGCCGAAGTTTCTCGAAAAACGTGCTTTTAAAATCAGTTTTATTTTTGGTCCCTACACTTGAACTCAGACCAAGTCTTATGAAACTATAAGGATCAAAACCAACGATTTGAAACTATAAAATCAAAACCAAAATTCAATCAAATGTAACTTTGCAAGGACCAATAATGATATCAACCCTAAATGTCACTTAGAAACTGGATTTGGTTTATGAATATTAGTTTGTGCTTGTGTAGATATATTGTGAGGGCCAAGGCAGGGAAAAAGCCGTCAATATCATAAAAAAAATAAAAAATAAAGATCATGAAGTAATTTTTTTTCAGTATCCTTAAAAGTATCCTGTTGGTACCCTGAAATATTTTTTCAATATCGTAAAATAAATTTTCAAGATCATTAAGTATTTTTTTTAGTTTCCTTAAGTATCTTTTTAATACTCGTCAATGTTCTTAAATATTTTTTCAAGATCAGTTATTACCCTCAAATATTTTTTAATATCCTAAAATAAATTTTTAAGATCATAAAGTATTTTCTAGTACCAATTAGTATCCTTAGTATTTTAACTTTGTATAAAATTTATGTAATTTTTGGTATTCATTAATGTTTATAATATTTAAAATACAACATTATCCTTTATATGCAATTATACCAAAAGTTAATGTCCTTGTTGGTAAATTTGACCTTAAAAAAGCTATTCTGATAACACTATCATTTTTATCCAAAAGTTATTCTCTAAAAGCCATGTTTATCTCGTAAATTCCAAAAGATATTCTCCAAAAGCCATTTTTACCTCGTAAGGCCAAAAAGCTATTCTTCAAATGCGAAATCCAAATACGCCCAAGTCAAAATTCTACCCACGCTTGTGAGTTGCCACAATCACAAGTCACAACCTAGTACATGTGCTGTGGTTCTGATAGATATTGTCTTTCAAACTCTTTAATATATTCCCTCTGATCTTTATTACTACCTCCGGTTCTAATTATAGAAACACTTTTATAGTGCAAAAAGTGTTCCTATAATTAGGACCAAAGGGAGTATATGACATCAACTAACAATTTTCACAAAGCAATAAAAATAGTTAAAATCAAGGATTAAGGTGCAGATTTGCCAACAAACTATTACCCGAAGAGCATCTGACACAAAAAACAACTGAGGGTACCATAATTACCAATCAACATTTAAAAAGTGAAAAAAAGTACCAAATAACTATTAAAAAAACAACTATCACAATTACGTTAAAATATGAGGCACTGGCGTAGGACCGTGGCGCAGACGCTGGAGAAAAGAGCGGTTAATTAAGCCTTCTTATTGGATAAGGCAAACACCAACAGAGATGGGACCCATGTGAGCAGGCGATGTGGCAGTGACAGCTGCTACTTGTGGTATCGGAGGGATGGAACCAGGGTGCAAGGTGCGTACCGATCGAAAGTTGTGGACTGCTGGATTTGGTTTTGGTGCGTTATTCTCGCCCTGAAGCTGCATACGGGCCTTGATGAATTCAAGAGGGTGAGTGGGACACCCAACAACAATGGAAGCTTTGGAGACGTCGACGTCGCTGACACTGTGACAGTCAATGGAAGATGAAGACACCAAGACAGTGACGGGGTAATAGTTCGTTGGCTAGTCTGCACCTAATTGTGTTTTTTTCACTTTTTAATTGTTGATTGGTAATTATGGTATCCTCAATTGTTTTTCGTGTCAGATGTTCCTTGAGTAATAGTTTGTTAGTAAATCTGCACCTTAACTCTAAAATCAATAAAGTTGTTTTATAATTTAAGTAACTTCAATATTACCCTTACTCATTCTACTAAATTCTAATATTATGTAATATTAATTATTTCTCTCACCCACTACCCTTATTAATTAGGGAAAATTCCATTAAAATACCATTTGAATTTGCAAAACCCCCAAAATTTTTCCGAATTTGTAAAAAGACTGAGAGGTACCAAGGACCTATGAGGGATATGCAAATTCGCGTGAAATTACCCTTTCGTCCTTAGTTTTAAAAAAAATCAAAAACCCCTCGCCGGCCCCGCCAGAGGGCCGGCGACGGCTAGGTGCCGGCCGGCCGGCGGTGGGGTTTTTTTTGGGGGTGGAGGGTTTTTTTTTTTGTGGGGGGCGGGGGTGGGGGTTTAAAAAAAATTAATTTTTGAAAGTGAGGAGGTGGGGTTCGAACCCCCCACCTCTCAAAGAGGAGCCCATGTAGCCAACCAGTTGGGCTACTTGGCTCCGATCCTTTGATATATATAGACACACACACACACACACACACACAATAATAAATATATATATTCTTCTTAACATTTTTTCAATTGTATTTACAAATCCTGAAATGAAAATTACCATTCCACAAACGAGAATTACCATTCCAGAAACGAGAATTACCACTTTTTCTACAGGGTTCCTTTTTTTTTTTTACCATTTCATGCATGTTTTGTCAAACCAAAAAAAATTGCACTATTACCATTCCACAAACGAAAATTACCATTCCACAAACGAGAATTACCATTCCACAAACGATTGTAATTCTCGTTTGTGGAATGGTAATTTTCGTTTGTGGAATGGTAATAGTGCAATTTTTTTTGGTTTTACAAAACATGCATGAAATGGTAAAAAAAAGGGAACCCTGTAGAAAAAGTGGTAACTCTCATTTCTGGAATGGTAATTCTCGTTTGTGGAATGGTAATTGTGCAATTTTTTTGGTTTTACAAAACATGCATGAAATGGTAAAAAAAAAAGGGAACCCTGTAGAAAAAGTGGTAATTCTCGTTTCTGGAATGGTAATTCTCGTTTGTGGAATGGTAATTTTCGTTTGGGGAATGGTAATTGTGCAATTTTTTTGGTTTTACAAAACATGCATGAAATGGTAAAAAAAAGGAACCCTGTAGAAAAAGTGGTAATTCTCGTTTCTGGAATGGTAATTTTCGTTTGTGGAATGGTAATAGTACAAATTTTTTGGTTTTACAAAACATGCATGAAATGGTAAGAAAAAAAAGGGAACCCTGTAGAAAAAGTGGTAATTCTCGTTTCTGGAATGATAATTCTTGTTTGTGGAATGGTAATTTTCGTTTCAGGATTTGTAAATACAATTGAAAAAATGTTAAGAAAAATATATATATTTATTATTGTATATATATATCAAAGGAGCCAAGTAGCCAAACTGGTTGGCCACATGGCTCCTCTTTGAGAGGTGGGGGTTCGAACCCCACCTCCTCACTTTCAAAAATTAATTTTTTTCAAACCCCCCCCCCCAAAAAAAAAACCCCACCGCTGGCCAGCACCCAGCAGCCGGGGGTGGCCGGCGGCCGGCAAGGGGTCTTTTTTTATTTTTTTGATTTTTTTAAAACTAAGGGTAAAATGGTAATTTCACGTGAATTTGCATATCCCTCATAGGTCCTTGGTACCTCTCAGTCTTTTTACAAATTCGGAAGACTTTTGGAGGTTTTGCAAATTCAAATGGTATAATTTAATGGAATTTTCCCTATTAATTATCGGCATACATGAAAAAAATAATTAATACGCTTTAGAAACAAGCAATTGCCTTATAAAAATGACCAAATACAATTGTTAGTTAGTGCCTTATAATAAGGACTAAAGGGAGTAAGAACCAAACTCTTAGTATAATAACTAGTTGACTTTTTTTAAAAAAGATTAAAAGAAAGCTAAATAAATTAATTTAAAGTTTTATATTTATGTTTTTTTTCCCTCTAAACTAATTTGCATTACTTATAAATTTTCTATTGATCTACAATATATACTATGATTAATATCTTTAATTTTCTCAATTTTTTTTTAAAGTTAATTGATTATTATATTAACGACAAATTTTCTTTTTTGAAAAAAGTTCAGACGGACAGTACGTAGAACTTTGTAGGGAAAGCCATAATTTGGTTACCTAGTCTTATTTTATATCTCTAGAGATAATTAAATTTTTTAAAAGAATTAAGGAAGTTAAATTAGTACTTTAAAGTATCAAATGATATATGACATATACTATGATTATTTAAATTATTTAGTTTTCTTAATATCTTCAAGAAGAGTCAATTATGTATTATATTAAGAATCGGAAGAGTAATTTTATGACATGCACATGTGTGAGGGGCCTGGGAGCTAGGGGTGGAAGGTAGTTATGGCCAGCTGGGGCCTTGGCCCTAGCTGACTTTCTAAAATTTTCTAGAATTTGTTAAAATTTATGTATTGATTATATAATATTTTATTTTGGCCACTAATTTGGCCTCAACTAATCTCTTATCAAGGTTTCAACTGGCCTTCTAAAATATTTTAAAATATATGTATTTATTATATAATATTTTATTATGGCCAATAATTTAACCTAATTAATCTCTTATCTTTTCTATAATTTTCACTATCTCCCTCTCTCTTTTTTTTTTTTCCTTTTTTTTTAACATTTTTTCCTGGCTTCCTCCACAAGCCACACTTGACGCTTCCATTCTTCCCCCACATCTCCTCTGCTCTGACTCTGACTCCTCTCACTGCTCTCCACGACTCAACCGTCGGTGTCCACCCTCAGTCTCCCTCTTCCTCCGATTTGGCAAATCTCCAATGATCCGACCGTCTGACATCTACACTACCTAACCAGCGACCACCGTGACTGTCCGACCAGGTATTTTTCCCTCTTTATTCCTCTTCAAGGGCTAGTGGCTATTGGCTATAAGGAGATAAGAGCAAGTAAAAGAAAAAAGGGGAGGGGGGAACAAACTTTCCTCTTTTTTTTTTCTTTTTTTTTTTTTTTTTTTTTAAGAATATGGTTAATATTGCTAATTGTTAATTGGTGAGTTTTGCTTCGTAACTTTTCCTTTTCAAATACTCATAATTTCAGTTGTTAGGCCGCAGGCTCAGGATTTAGGAAGTAGGGTTTGGTTCTGGTCTAATAACTGACAATTTTACTTTCTAATTTGCTAATTGAATATTGTTGCCCAAGGATTTTTAAGCAATTTTTTATGCTGTAACGATAAACAGAAAAGGCTGAGCTGAGGGGTGGCTGATTTCCCTGTGTTTAGGTCTTGTTATTGTTTTAGTGTATTATCTCAGTTTGCTTTCATTGTATTTGTCGCAGTTGTGTATTTGTTTCCTAGTCTCTGTATCAGTTATGCCTTTCTTGCAATGTGTTGGATCTGTCATCAGGGGCGGAGCCAGAAATTACAATTAGGGGGCGAATTTTACAGAATAGGACCCAAGTGTTCATAAAATTACATTTCAACCCTACATACATTTCAACATTTTCATTTTAGTCCCTTCACAAAACAAATAATAAGGACTAAAGTGAAAATTTTAAAATTTTTATGAGACTAAAATATAATTTTTAAAAAATTTGGGCAGCATTCTATAATTTTAGGGAGGCGGGGGCCACCCCTAGCACCCCCTGCCTCCGCCCCTGTCTGTCATGTAATCTTTTCTGCAGTAATAGAAGTATCTTTTGAACAAAAAAAAAAAAAGGCTGAGAGAGATAGAATATTGTTGATCAGATTATGGTTAATATTGCTAATTGAATATTGTTGACCCTTGACCAGATTCTGCTATCCCTATCTCTTTTTAATTTGCTAATTGAATATTGTTGCCCAAGGATTCTACCATCGTCTCTTTGTAAAACTGCTGGTTGTAGTATAGTTGTTTGTGTTGGTTTTGATTAGTTTTGATGATGTCTTATATAGATGTCATTCTAAAGAGCAAAAAGGTTGCATACTACATTTATCTTCTACTTTGACTAATTCTTATATTTAATGTAGATGCAAAAGTTTTGTAATGGAGAATGTTGATTGAAGAAAGAAGTTCTTGCACAATATAATGAGAATATTATAATATCAAGGAAGCAAGAAGTTATCAAATGATTTTGGGGATAATCTAGAAGGAGAGAAGAAATTGAAGAAGGAAGAACTTGCAATGCAATGGAATATATTTATTCAAGTTCTTATATTGATGCTAGAAGTCTCCAAGATCATATGGAAGCTGGAATGGATCAATTCAGAGTTAAAACCAGCAAGAAATCAGTTCCAGGATGAGCAAACTCGAGTTCATATCTATAACCTCGAGTTCCCTACTTCGCTACAATGGTTTGCTCCTCTGGTATGAGCAAACTCAAGCTGTATCCTCAAACCTCCAGTTTGGGACTCCAAACTCGAGTTCATAACTAGCAAACTCGAGCCTGTAATGTCTTCAGCAACTCTGGCGTCTCTGGACAAGCCAAACTCGAGCCTATAAGTACAAACTCGAGTTTACAGAGCGGTCTTCAGCATTTCAGCAATACTGTTTCACGTTTCACTCGGGTGACGTTCGGTAATTTGATGATATCTACTAAACCAGAGATCGGATTGAGGTGAAACCAGTGGCATATGAAACTAGACTCCCAATGCGTCATGTGGATATAAAATTCAAGCCAAAAGGAGTTCATATGAAGGAGCTATGAATTTATGAATTTGGTAGTGAAATTCACGCCACTCAGCAGACCAACCTTCAATGTTTTGAGTGTATCGCACAAAATACAAATCCAATTGAGCGGAAATTGGTGGCATTGGAAAGAATACTCAAAGGGCTTTCCATAGAGAGCCGAGTCCACTAAAACGGAGTTCGGACCAGGGAGATATGGCCCTCGAAAGTGGAATGTATTTTCAGGATGTTGGAAGTTTGCTATCAAGTGAACCAAACTCGAGCCTATTAGTTGGCAGACTCGAGTTCACGGGTTACAGAGAGCTACCAGGTCGCGAAAATCATCCAAACTCGAGCCTATTAGTTGGAGCTTGACAGAACATCACACTAGTGCAAAAAAGGGATTTAAGACCGCCTCATTTAGAGCGGATCATTGACTCCCCCGTCTTAAAGGTGTGACCGGTGGCAGTTTTGTAAATAAAAAGAACTTCTTATACAATGAAGGGCTATAAGGACGCCTCATTTAGAGCGGATAATCAAAGCACCGGTCTTAATGGTGTGACCGGTGGCAGTTTTGTAAATAAAAAGAACTTCTTACACAATGAAGGACGCCTCATTAAGACCGGACTAAGTAACGACCGGTCCTAAAGCATATATAATAGCCGGTCTGAAAACTTTGACTTTTAAGACCGGACTTAAAATTTGTCCGCTACTAAAGTTTAAATAAAAAATTAATAAATGTTAAGACCATAGTTACAGAATGACCGGTCTTAAAAGTTAGACTTTTAAGACCGGACAAAAAATTTGGCCAGTACTAAAGTTTGAATAAAAAATTAATTAATTTTAAGACCGGACATATAGAGAGATCGGTCTTAAAGGTTATCTTATAAGACCGTATATATGTATTTGTCTGGTCTTAAAAATTAAGCGCCAAATAAACGTTACTTCGCGCGGAAGCTTTTGTCACTCTCACTGAAGAACCCCTGTTCACGTTGCGAAACCCTTCCCGTTGCATTACCTCTCTTCCTCGCCCGCGTACCGTTAGCCTCTGTTACTCCCTCATTTTCTCAGGCATTCCTCTCTTACTATCTTGAAAATGAACGGTGAAAACGATTCCACTCGTGTTCCTGAAACTCCAGATACTGGTTTGACTGGTGAGGGTCGGACGAACGAACCCTCTTCATCTCACATTGAGCCTCCTCAGCGCCGTGCACGCCGTGGTAGAAGCGACACATGAATGATGGAAGTATCCCTTAGTCGGAATTCTGGGACGAAGCTCGAGATTCTTTTTGATGAAAATTTGCAACCTTTCGGTCCTAATAAAAGCACATATACTAGTTTTGTCGGCGCTCTAGTACGCAGCAAGGTTAGCATTTTGACAGATGAGTGGAAAAATGTGGACCAAAAAACAATAAAGGATCCTATGTGGGACACTATCCGGCTTACATTCACCGTCCCTGATTTTGAGAAGTTGAAAGACTCAACATTGTCTTATTGTCTTGAGCGGTTCGGAAGTTTAAGACCTTTCGGCTAACACTTATATTTTTGCCGAGGTGAAGCCCGACCATCAACCCCAGGACAAGTACAAATTTCTTGATGAACAAACTTGGCAACAATTTGTTCGAAGCGGACCACTCCTGAAGCTCTGGTGAGTTTATATTTAGTTTTGTTTGCACTTTTGTTTGCTTATTAACCTATGCGGATATGTGAATTGTTATTGTGTACATCTAATCCTGTTAGTTAAATGGTTTGGTGTGTGAATAGAAGTATACATTTGCTGCATTTGTCCTGCATGAGAGGAGCATGTCCTAGTTCCATGCAAGTCTGATATGTAAACTGTGTAATGGCCATGGTTAGACGTTGTTTGTTAGTTAGTAAGTATGTTAACCGTGTAATGGTTTCGGTGCAAGTAGTTAGTTAGTTATTCTAATATGTGTAGGAACCATTTATGATGAATGAATGAATTGACCGAGTTGGCGGCATTTCGCAACTCCCTTTCCTTTGGTTTTCCCAATTTCTTCTACAATGCTACATCTTCCTTAAGTAAAATGTTGAAACTTGATGAAGTGAATTTGACTAATGTTTGACGTTCATATCAAGCGAAGTTCTCTAATTTCTGTTAGTGACATGGCTGGAATTCATAATTGATATATAGTTGTTTTCAATCCTGATTCAAAGAAAATAAGGGAAAAATATCAGGAGATTGGGAGAAAGAATGATTGCCCACACAGGGCTTCTCGCGTCGGATATGAAAAGGCCGAAAAAGATTTGATGGTAGCCAAACGGAAGAGATTGGAAGATGAAGCTGAATCCAATCCTTCTACGGTAGTTGACCAGCTGCCATCTCCAATACGTCGCGAGGAGCCGTGGTTGTATATTCGGCAAAAGCCAAGCGGCGCCTACACGAGTGAAAAACTCGTGTAGTTGCCGAACGAATTGTAAGTATCGATATTGTTATTTTTACTTACTAAACATGTTTCATCACTAAGCTTCTCGTTATCCGTATCTTACAGAAGATCTTAAAAGAAAGAGGCGAGAGGGATCTTTGCGTCGGACGGGAGGAATGATGTTCGACCGCCGCGACCGGAAAACCGATCACTCGGGCGTGTAAGGGGATTGGAGGACGGGTAGGCCTAAAGCAATACTTTGGTAAATCCAAACGCCACGAGACAAAGTATGGTTACCCTAGGAGGAGATGGATCGACGCTTGCCAAATTAAGTGAGGAATCGGCGGCGAAAGATGCCGCATTGAGGATGTTTCAATCTGAGATGAGCAAGATGAAGGAGGAGATGGAGAAAATGAAGTTCCTCCCGAGCTCTCGGCCGAGACCAGTGTGGATCCCTTGACACCTTCACCTGCACCTATGCGGCAGCAGAGCACTAGAGGAGCTGCATTGTTGGACAATCGAGCAACCTTGTCATCTCGTATGTGGAGGATCGTGATGGTCATAGACAATTGGTTGCTAAAGGGACTGTCCACAACTTGGGATCAACTCGTACACCACGAACAAATGGGCGATGATGAAGTCGAGTGTCGCTTGAAGAGGTGATCTTTGATGCACCTGTCCCTCTCCCAGCTGATGAGCTGAAGCTTGTGAGTGATGTCAAGGGAACCTTCATCTCTTGGCCGGTGAAGCTTGTAGATGTCTCTACTCCTCCTCAAGCTCCACCCCCTCATCAAGCTTCACCCCTCCTCAATCTCCATCCCCTCCTCAAGCTCCACCCCTCCTCAAGTTCCATCCCCTACTGCTAACTTGACGGCCAAGGAAAAAATAAAAGATTTGGTAGCCAAAAAATGGTTTAAAGATAAATCGTGGCCTGTCGATGAAGTAGTAGGCATCCCAAATCTTGAACCGGTTTACTTTGATAATGAAGATGTAGAGACCATGCTACTTCCTGGAAAGCAGTGCCAAGAAAGGTGTACTTGTTTCCATACCGGCTCGGTACATATATATCACAATTCTTGTCTCGCAATTCACTTAATTATGCTACATATATATATATATATATATCCGAGTACTTTACTTTGTGAATTTTCAGCAACCACTGGCGCTTGGTCGTCATGAACATGGAGTCGCATTATGTTATCTTCTTATGCTCCATTCACCTGGATCCATCGCCTGTGTTGAAGCTGATCATCAACGAGTAAGAATGTCATTTTGAAAGATCTTGTCGAAATCTCTGTTGTGAATTTTCAAAGAACATTACTGATAAATTTGTGATTTTTATGATAGTGGCATGAAGACCTTCCAAGTTGATGTAAAAAAAAAAGCGTGGGGTTCAGATCACAGATCCTAAATGACACAAAATTAAGGTTAGTACATATTTGGACATGGCATAATTGCCTTCTGAAGTTGGTCAGTAAGCTATATATGCTCTTATATATATTTATTGTTATTTTTAGACCCGTCGGCAACCGCAAGAATCGAACTTATGTGGCCCGTACGTCATGAAACACATATATGATATTGTGACGGAGGGAAAGACTAAATTCACTTTAAGGGTAAAATGTTATGGTTGAATTCAGATTTGTGTGTGTCCATTTTGGGTTTCTGAATGAATGGGATGGTGGATAAAGCTATTTAGTGCTTGAAATTTGAGGTATAGGCGGATGTTGAAAATGAGCCAGAAGAGGCTCAAAAGTATTCGCGACTTTTAGGACCGTATATTTGTTAAAAGTACGGTCCTAAAGGTCTTCGTCCATTTTAAGACCGTATATTTAATAAATATCCGGTCCTAAAAGTCTTCGTCTAATTCTAAAAAATATGGGTAGAGACTTTTAGGACCGTATATATGTCAAATATCCGGTCCTAAAAGTCTAGAAAATATACGGCTAAAATATTAGGACCGTATATTTGTTAGTTGTCAGGTCTTAAAAGTCTTCGTTTTATTTAATAGTTTGCCGAAACATTTAGGACCGTATATTTGTTAGTTGTCCGCTCCTAACTTTAAATTTTAAAATAATGCTTAATTTTGAGGACCGAGGATTTATTTTAGGTCCGGTCCTAATATTCTTCATTTAAATAGAGTTGGTGACTCGGTTTTCAGACATATCGTTAGGGTTCAAGACAACCATGTTTCTGGCGTTCTTCTCAAGTTTTGTGCTTCGTTGTCCTCGTTTCTACTTAGCCTGGATGTGAAGATCATCATCGGTGTCCCTTTTCTTTGTCCTTTTTTTTTTCGGAAAAAGAAAAAAGATAACGAAAAGGACACTGAAAATGTTCACAACAGGATAAGTAAAGAGGACGACAACGATGGTCCAAACTTGAGAAGAGTCGTCACTCTATTTGTTTTTATTCGAAAAAGGTAAATAATGTTTTTTTGTTTTGTTTTGTATGGTCGCAACTGTTAACTTTATTCTGCAAATTTTTAAGATTGATCACCACGAAGAGGACAATGTTTTGTTTGTTCTTGTTGTCGGAGAAAAAGAACATAAAGTTAAAGACAAACAAGGAAGGCGATTGGGAAATAAAAATTTTATTTAATAATATTTTTTTTCTGCTGCCTTGTGAGGCAGCAGTACAAAAAAAAACTAAAAATTTCTAATCCTCCCCATCGTTGTCGGAGGGGAGGGAAGTGTCGGAGACGTCGTCATCAGAGGTATGGTACTCAACGTCATTGGCGTCGAGTACCGCGTTCAGCTTGTTGTTGACGGCGTGATAGATCTGAAACAGTTGGCCCAAACTTCGGTCTATATGATCGACGCGAGCTATCAGGTGTTCCAGCATCTGCCAGAGGTTCGGGTTCGGAGGCAACGGAGGAGGATATGGAGGTGCCTCAGGATTTCGCCCAGCAGGAGGACCTCGTCGTGGTGGAGAAGCCATTACGGTGGAGGTTCTAGGAGGAGATGGAGATGAATGTGAAGAAAGTAACAACGGGTTTAAATAGAGAACCCATCCTGAAGAATGTGAAACGCCGGAAACATTAACGAGGAGACGCATATTTGTTCAGAATACGAGGAGACGCCTAGTTGGGAAGTTTATGTGGAAGCCGAAGAGACTCGAATCATTCATTTCAACATGGGAAGGGACTCTTGATTGAAAAGAATGAACTTTTAATACCGGATACCGTAAGATCCGTTCTTAAAAGTAATATTTTTAACCAAAAATTCTTACTTGAAAAAATAAATTGAAATATATAATAATAAATGAGTTTTAGGACCGGATACAAAGTAAAATATCGGTCTCAAAAATGATTTTAGAACCGGATATATGATAAAAGGACGGTCTTAAAAGTAATTGAATTAAAAATTAGTTTTAGGACCGGATACAAGATAAAAGTTCGGTCTTAAAAGTTTGTTAAAAGTAAATGACTATTAGGACCGGATATTTTGAACAAATACGCTCTTAAAGTAGAAACATTAAATTCATTATATACCAATTGACGAATTCATCATCGATGTTTATCTCTCCTGCTATCTGTCCTTATATACTCCACACACTACCTCTTTGTCCTTGTTAACTCCTCACTTACTAGCTCTCTGCCTCAACTTCTCAAATCCTCAAACCATGGTTAGATACAAACAAACTGCTCGTAGGGGTGCATACACGCCTCAAACTCATGCCATGGTTAGATCATTATATGGTGCGCCTCCTCCAAAGAACGATGCGTCGTATTGTTTCCGAAGACTCTCGGGTCGTTGGACCCATTGTTATTTCTTCGGATGATGAAGAGATTGCTCATGCCGCACCCCCCCTCGATCCTTCGCCGATCCTGTCCTTGCCGAGTCCATCCGTCATCTTGAAGCCGGCCATGCGGATGTTCGTAATCCCCTCTCCAACCTCGTTGGCCCAGCGCGCCTACCTCGACCCCTCTCCGCTCTCCTGTAATGATCCATTCATATTGCGGGTGGAGAGAATAAGACAACAACTTGCTTATCTCCGGCGGGAAATTAATGTTCTTCACGCCGAAATCGCCGAGGTTGTTCAGTCAGATTCTTGTGGATGATAATATTCAGCTTGTTTTTCTTTTGTTTTTTTGTTGTTGTGTATATATTCTGAAGTAATCTAAGAAACATTAAGAACACTATATGAATTTTTGGCTGTTCTCCAGTAATTCATTAAAGAAACTTATTCTCCAATTTTCCTTTATTTTTTGTCCAAAAAAATATCCTTTATTTTATTTATTTAATATTGCAATCACAAAGGCCATTAAGACCGGACATTTTATAAGTAACGGATCTAAAGAGTATTTGAATTTTAGGACCGGATGTTTTATAAACCTCCGGTCTTAAAACTTAAAAGACTAATAAAAATTTAGGACCGGATACTTTTAAAACTCCGGTCTTAAAATGTTAGTTGTATCTTTAGGACCAGACATTTAATTAATAATCGGTATTTATAAAATCCAAAAAGCTAAATAAGGTATCTTTGTCGCGCGGAAAAATTAAATTTCCCTCTCTGCTCTCTTGTCTTGCCTAAAGTGAATACTCGTGTTCCGACTCGAAATTTCCCTCTCGCTTCGTCGTCGCTTCGCGTACCTCTCTCGACAATCACTCTCTGGTTCCTTAGCTAAACGTCTATAGACGAAGTCGTAAGAGATGTTTCGGTTAAAACTTTATTATTTTCCACTTATCGTTATTTGTTTTTCATGTGTTTAACGAAATCAGTGTAACGTTGTTATGGGTATTCTCTGTTGTTAATGAATATTGTTTTTGAAGATTATATTTGCACTTTAGACCTACCCAACCGACCAACAAGTGTTTTTAGGTTACTCTTGCTTGTCTTGTCTGCAACTTCAACGTTCGTGAGCGGAGAAGTAAGACGACTCAACAAACGCATTTGAATTTATATGCTACAAAGTTAGTCCACAAGACCTTCATCCCCGCATTTAATTTCCTCGTCCTGCATTTATTTTGGTTCTTGGATTCACTGTGATGCATTTATGACCAAAAGTGATTCTTAATTTGTTATGCATTTAATGGGCAAGTTCCTCCGTAAAAGTGATTCTTTGAGACAATATATATATTTGGAGTTTGCTTATTTTATATGCAAGTTTCAATTTTTTCGGATTATGTATGATCAATGATTTTCGTCTAATAATATATAGGAATTCTACTATGGATCATAGTTGGATAGATGCTTTACGAACGAGTGTTGAATATCAGAATGGGGTTAGGGAATTTATAGAATTTGCTAAACAAAATGCCCATGATGATGGGGGGAAGTATTATTGCCCTTGTGTAAAATGTTTGAATGAGTGTCGACTATGTCCTGAAGTTATACGCACACATTTAATTTGTCACGGATTTTGTAAGACTTATACAGTATGGGTATGGCATGGTGAACAAGTGCCATCAAGTGGGAAAAAACATGGGAAGTGGCCTTTGATGATAATGACACGGATATGGATGATCGCATAGAGGACATTATCCGTGATGTAGGAGAAGAGGCTTTTGAGCGATCACATGCATATGGTAATATGTGCGGTGATGCGAGACACCGCTATACCGTGGGTGTAAAAATACCAATTGTTGAACGCCGTATTGAAATTGGTAAGCTTGAAGGCACGTCATGGATGGAGCGACAAGAGTTTTTCAGAATTGCTTGAGGCTTTGAAGGACATGCTTCCGAATGATAACGTGTTGCCGCATCGCTACTATGATGCTAAGAAGATACTTTGTCCACTGGGGATGGAGTACAAAAAGATCCATGCATGCCCGAATGATTGTGTATTGTATAGAAAAGAGTTTGAAGAGAAGCAGAGTTGTCCGATATGTGAAACCCCACGGTACAAGTCAGATAAGGGGCCTGCAAAAGTGTTGTGGTATCTTCCAATCATACCAAGGTTCAAGCGGTTGTTTGCAAATGAAAATGATGCAAAAAATATGAGGTGGCATGCAAGATGAGAGGATTTCGGATGGACAGCTTCGACATCCGCCGATTCTTCTCAATGGAAGAAGATCGATCAATTATTTCGAACTTCGGCGAAGAACCTAGGAACCTCGGCTTGCCCTTAGCACGGATGGCATGAATCCCTATGGAGGCCTTAGCAGCATACATAGCTCATGGCCCGTACTCCTGATTGGGAAATGACATAGATGTTTACCTGGAGCCCTTGATCGAAGACTTGAAGGAGTTGTGGGAAGAAGGTGTCGATGTTTTTGACTCTTTCAAGAAGGAGGTCTTTAAAATGAGAGCCATGATATTTTGTACTATAAACGAATTCCCAACATATGGGAACTTGTCGTATAGTGTAAAAGGCCATAAAGCATGTACGGTTTGTGAAGAAGGCACATGCTACCATCAACTTCAACATGGAAGAAAGACGGTGTATCTTGGACATAGGAGATTTCTTAGACGGGGCCACCCATATCGTCGATTAAAGAAGGCCTTTTTTGGTGGCCAAGAGTATGAAGAAGCTCCGGTGGCATTGACTGGGGAGCAAGTGTATGAAAAGGTTAAAAATATCGTGTCATCTTCTTGTAAGCTCCGGAAAGAGTAGAAAAGAAACAAATATATGGAAGAAGAGATCTGTATTCTTTGATCTTCCCTATTGGCGCAATCTTGATGTGAGACACTCGTATTGATGTCATGCATGTGGAGAAGAACGTATGTGATAGTATTGTGGGCACGCTTCTCAACATACAAGGTAGTTCAAGGATGGTGTGAAGGCAAGATTGGATTTGCAAGCAATGGGAATACGCGAAGACTTGCATCCAAGGCCATATGGGAAGAGAACTTATTGTCCCCCGGCTTCTCATACTTTGTCTAAGGATGAGAAACGAAGCTTTTGTGAGTGTTTACATGGCACAAAAGTTCCCTTGGGGTATTCTTCAAATTTTAAGAGGCTTGTCTCGATGAAGGACTTGAAATTAGTAGGCCAAAAGTCTCATGACTGTCATGTCTTGATGCAACAAACTACTCCCGTAGCTATTCGAGGGATCGCCGAATATGATCTTCGGGTCGTTTTGACTAGACTTTGTTTCTTCTTCAATGCGGTTTGTAGTAAAGTTTTCAAGATTGAAAAGTTGGATGAATTGGAGAATGAAGGATATCTTATCTTGTGCCACCTTGAAAAGCTTTTTGTTCCTTCATTTTTTGACATCATGGTTCATCTCGTTGTTCATCTAGTGAGGGAGATAAAGTTGTGCGGCCCTATCCATTTACGGTGGATGTACCCTATTGAAAGATCTATGAAATTCCTAAAAGGGTATGTAAAGAACGCGTACCGGCTAGAAGCATCAATTGTTAAAAAATATGTTTCTGAAGAGGCAATGGAATTCTGTCAAATTTATTTGGCAAAAGTAAGACATATTGGGCTTCCAAAACGTCGGCATGCCGAAGGGGTAGACGTGGGGCTTCGGTAAAGAGTGTGGATGCCGATGAATTGTCACAAGTCCACTTATACATCTTGAATAATGTTGATGAAGTTCAAGCCAAGATATCTGCACATAAAGAGGCTGTAAGGAAAGAAAACCATCGAATGACCGAACAAATGTTGATTAGGGAGCATAACAGAACTTTTGCAAAATGGTTCAAAAAAAAGGTCGAGGGATCTGAATGTGTTTCTGACACAATGAAATGGTTAGCACGTGGTCCTGAGGTTGAAGTCATAAGTTGGAATTCGTATGTGATCAATGGTTATACATTTTACACGAAGTCCCTAGATGATAGGAGCACATCCGAATGGTGGTGTTATGTTAGAGGCTGAATCTATGCACTTCTCCAGTTCGAAAGACAAGAGGCCTAAATTGGCAATCATGCCATATTATGGGGTTATTGAAGAGATTTGGGAGGTGGACTATGTCAAAATTAGATTTCCAATCTTCAAATGCAAGTGGGTTAATGTCAATAATGGTGTTCAGATCGATCGGCTAGGATTTACTTTAGTCGATGTCAATAGTAGAAGTTTTGGAGATGAACCTTTTCCAGGACATGAACGAAGAAGATGAAGCGGATAATGAACCCGGCATAAGAAATGATCAACAAGAAGGGATATGGGAGGATATCACTTTATAAAAGAGTCAATTCATAAGGTAATATTCATATGCAGAATTCTTAGAAAACTTTAAGGTTTTAACTATATATATTATATATTCCTTCTATGTTACGTTCTTAATTAAACAATATAATGTCACGCGACTATGAATTTGTTCTTGTTTTGTTTTTGTGTGGGGATCCGATTCAAAGGGGCATTTTATAAAAGAGGATGCATGTTACGTTGTTGGGTGGGAATCAGATGAAGGCATGGTGAATAATATATTGGACTACATGTATGTTGACTTACGTGCTGTATTGTAACTCATTGTGATTGTAATTAGTTATATATCTTAGCTTATTGTATAAATTACTTTAGCTGTTGTAGACTTAAGACCACATAACTCATGGTGGATAATTATTTGTATTCTTTTTCCCAATTCAATTTATTCATGTTCATAGCTTGTAGCTTAAAGTATATCGACTTTTATGTGCTGTTTTGGATGGTGGATTTTTGTGTATTATATATGATCAGGAAAAAAAATTCGGGAAAATTTAGAGCGCAAATAAATAAGACGGTCTTAAATATTCAATTGTTAAGACCGGATGTATATCTATGACCGCTCTTAAAGGTATTAAGCCGGTCTTAAAAGTTGGTCTTTTAAGACCGGTCCATTTATAAGTGCGGTCTAAAAGTTCAATTTTTAAGACCGGATGTATATAACATCCGGTCTTGAAAGTCAGTCTTTTTAAGACCGGGATCCTAGGATATTACTATTTTTAGGATCGGGTTTATTTTTGTCCGGTCTTAATATTCGGATCTTTTAAGAGCGGTCTAGTTTTTGTCCGGTCTTAAAGTTTGAGTTTTAGGACCGAACAAAAAATATTTCAGATCTATTTAGTACGAATTTTAAGACCGAAGGTTTAAAATGTCCGGTCTTAATAGGGAGACTTTTAATACCGCCTGGAACAAGACCTGTCGCGGGTCTGCTCCTAATATACCTGTTTCGTCTAGTCTTAAAATCCTTTTTTCCACTAGTGTCAATCTTGACAGAAATCAAGATCTATCAAAAGTGTGAAGATGAACTTTGCTGCACATTTTCAGAAATGGGAAAGATGACAAATTTCAACGAGGAACTTGAACAAATGCTCGTCTGTGATGTTCTCCAATACATTCAGACGATGAAATAGAAGCCTTAACGGATTCATCATTCAAAGTTTCTATTATGACAGATTTGAATTTGCTTTAAAGTCAAATAAAGTAAATTGATGACAGCCTGGAAAGAATCAAAAGCATTAATCTTATGCGTCAAATAGAGGATCAGTCAAAATAGAGGAATTCCTCCGATCGACGAAGAAGGTGCGCATACGACCAGAAGGTGAGACGGAGAACGATGATGGAACAAGCAAGGTCTCGGATGTAGTCATGATGGATAACGGAATTGGTTCTGGAACATCCTATCGGAATAAACTACTCAATTTTAATCATGCGGGGCAGGCCGCTCCGACTAGGAAGGAGGTTGTACTTACTGATAGCGATTTTCACATTAGCAGAGAAGGAGATGTTCCGTCAATTGATTTCTCAAATGAAATTAGGGCGGTACTGGTTAGAGGCATGGAGCGCACTCTAGTTATCAAACTGCTAGGCCGATCTACCACATATCACCACCTGCTAGCGAAGACTACTTTCCTGTGGCAACTAAAAGGCTCTTTTTAACTGATTGATATGGAAAGAGGATTCTACCTGGCCACTTTCGACCTAGAAGAAGACTACACGAAGGCCCTTACTGGAGGCCCTTGGATGGTGTCCGGCGCCTACCTGACTGTTCAACCATGGTCTTTGGATTTCAACCCCATCTCCCCCATTTCCAAAGTGGTGCCCTGGATCCGTATCCCTGGGTTATCGTTCAGGTACTACCACAAGAGTACATTAAGAGCGATTGGTATGTTACTGGGTGAGGTTGTCAAAATTGATTATATGACTGAGGCATGCGGCAAGGTAAGTACGCTCACATTGCCGTCCTTTTCGACTTGCAGAAACCCCTAGTTCCATGGATCAAGGTGGATGGGAGGACATATGGAGTAGAGTATGAAGGGTTACCATTGATATGTTATGAGTGTGGCAACTATGGCCACGTGAAGCAGAGTTGTAAAGGAAAAGACCAGCTGGCTGCAGGGACAGCTCCCCAAGAACAAAGCCTGTCGTCTCAGGCTCCTGAATCTGCTCACCCTGACCGGAACGAGATCAGCAGTGCAAAGGAAGGTATGCCGGAGACACCGTCGTCTCCGTTCGGAGAATGGATGCAGGTCAAATATTCTAAAAACGGAAATAAACGGAATGGGGGGAGAGTAGGGAAGATGGAGGGATCCACTATGAATGGGGGATCTCGTTTTAATGTTTTATTTGAAGAGGAGGATTTAGCGGCCCCTTCAGTGCCACGATCGCAGACCACCAATGGGAAGCAAAAATTGACTAACCAAGGGAATTACTCGGTTCCCATTTCTGATGGTCAGAAGCTGCACTTAATGACTCAAAGACATGTGGAGCCCTTAAACCTCTACCCCAAGGCCCTAAGTATAGTAAGAGTGGACCGGCCCAACCAACAAAGGTGTACAGGCCGAAGGAGAAAAATGAACTAATTCCACTACCCACAGCTCAAAACACCATGAAATCAGACACCCACCTAAGTCGTTCCCTCACTACGGTTCCAACATCCAAGTCGGACATTGTAGGGGAAGGAGTCCCAAGCGCTGAAACCACTAAGCCCAGGGGTGAAGAGAAGGAGGCTAGGCTTGTGACCGTTCTGAAGCCTGGATTTATTGCAGTTGAACAGGAATCCTCATTGGACCGAAGCAAGCATGTGGTGGTGGCTCTTCAAAGTGATCGGCTGGCCCTGGAAGACATTAGTGAACAAAATAGCAGTATCCTACCAGATTCCGATGGGGACATGAGATGTCCGAATGAAGTCAGGAGCGGTATGGAGAATTTGAATAAATTATTAACAAACCAGAACAGAATATCGTCTGGAGTTAAACTTCTTCCTACCAACTCGCGGACCCAAAAGGTGAAAGAGAAGCACCAAGTGTCGTACATTTCCAAAGATGCTCTACTTACTCTGAAGGAAGAATTAGACTCTCCGATGATTTTGTCAGTAACCCAAGGGTGTGGTCAAGCTCCTGACGCTGAGACTCTAAATCGAGATGATGATGCGTCGGGGTCGGGCATGGTTGCCTGATTTCTTTCACCACTGTTCTTATGGATTTACAACTCTTCATTTGGAACTGCTAAGGGGCAGCTAGTAAGAGCTTCTTCAGAACATTTATGCATTTTATGAAGGAACACAAACCTGCGATGGTAGTCCTGGTGGAGCCTCGCATCTCAGGTATGAAAGCGGATTGTTTCATTAAACTCTCCGGTTTTTATCGCTCATACAGGTTGGAGGCTCGAGGGTTCTCCGGTGGAATTTGGGTGCTATGGAAGGAGTCTCTAAATGTATCGATGGAAGGCTGCCATAACCTGTGCATCCACATGCGAATTGTTCCCCAAGGAGGCATGAAACCTTTCCTAGTCACGGCGGTATATGGAAGCCCTAACAATACATTACGACAGGAACTCTGGCAGACAGTATCGATGATTGAAGCGACAGTGTCTCTCCCGTGGCTTATTGCAAGGTATTTCAATGCCATTCTCAGCAGTGGTGATCGAGTAGGGGGCGCTGACACACGAGCTCGTGGTTGTCCCCTGTTTCGGAATTTTATATTTAATAGTGGTCTTATGGATTTGGGTTTCTCAGGGCCTAAGTTCACATGGCGTAGAGGTACCCTCCTTCAACGCTTAGACTAAGCTTTGGGAAATGCTTCTTGGCTGAGCCAATTTAGCCATTCACGAGTTAAGCATCTCCCGAAGTTGAATTCAGACCACCGTCCCCTTCGTATTGAGGTATGCCGGGCTATAGGTTCCCCTCAGCAGCATGCTCCTTTTAGATACCTTGCGGCCTGGACTACTTCTGCGTCCTTCGGAAGGGTAGTTGAAGACAGTTGGCAGACTCTAGGCCCTATCACAGTTGCGGTCAATAATTTCACGGTGGCGGTTAAAAAGTGGAATACCGAGGTGTTTGGAAACATCAACAGAAAGAAACGCAGACTTGTGGCAAGGTTAGGGGGATCCAAAGAGCTCAGGAAACCAATCCCTCCCCTCAGCTAGACCTGCTGGAAGGTGAATTAAGGAAGGAGTTTGAGTCTGTCTATGAGCAAGAAGAGGTAACCTGGGCGCAGCGAGTGAGAGGTGATTGGGTCAAGTTTGGTGATCGTAACACGGCATATTGCCATGCAAAGGCAACCCAACGGAGTCGTCGGAAGGTAATATCCACCCTTCGGGGGGACTCAGGGGAATGGTGCTCGGATGAGGCAACACTCCGGATCTGGATGCTCCAATTCTATAAAACTCTTTATTCTAAGGAGGGGGTGTTCGCCCCTCTGTATCCAGGAAGAGGCCTTTTCCCGGAAGCAGAGGCAACAATGCTGAGCTCCCTTGTTGCACCCATCGCTAGAGGTGAAGTGCACACAGCTCTCTTTCAGATGAAGCCTTTAAAGGCCCCAGGTATTGACGGGTTGCATGCTGCTTTCTTTCAATCCCAATGGCAGGTGGTGGGGCCCTCGGTTTATCACATGGTCACAACCTTTTTTGAAGATGGTCTCCTAGAACCTACACTAAATGAGACACTCATCACTCTTGTCCCTAAAGTTGCGGTACCTGAATATATTAAGGAGTTTCGGCCTATCAGCTTATGCACTGTTCTATACAAAACTATAACCAAAGTCTTAGCCAATCGCCTCAAGAAATGGTTACCCCGGTTAGTCCTCCCGAATCAAGCTAGTTTTGTTGTAGGAAGGCAAATTTCGGATAATGTGATTATTGCTCAGGAGGTGATACATTCCATGCGGGCCAAACGCGGCATGGGGGGGTGGATGGCTATTAAGGTGGACTTAGAGAAAGCGTATGACCGCCTGCGATGGGATTTTATAGAGGAAACTCTTTATGATGCGGGCTTACCCTGGAAGTTTGTCCAAGGTATCATGACATGTGTTACTTCGTGTAGTATGAGAGTAGTGTGGAACGGGCACCGGTCGGAGAGTTTTACCCCTTCTCGCGGTATTAGACAGGGAGATCCCCTTTCACCATACCTATTTGTCCTTTGTATGGAAAGACTATCTCAAGTCATTTACCAGCGGGTAGCCTCCGGTCAATGGAGACCAATAAGCATGGGTAAAGAAGGACCACCGCTCTCTCACTTATTTTTTGCAGATGATCTGGTCCTTTTTAGCTCTTCTGAAAATTCTCAGGTATCTCTCATTCAAAGCATCCTAGACGACTTCTGTGCTAGCTCTTGCCATAAAGTTAGTAACTCGAAATCAGCCATTTTCTTCTCTAAGAATGTACCTCATGGAGCACAAATACTTATCAGTGAAGAGATGGGGTTCAAAAGAGTTGAAGATTTAGGGAGGTATATTGGGGTGCCCCTTCTACATAAAAGGGTTAGGACAGGGACGTATGCATACCTTGAAGAAAAAATTACAAATAAACTTTCTGGTTGGATAGCTAAGACCCTCTCACTGGCTGGACGGATCACTCTAGCCAAAGCAGTGCTTGCAGCCATCCCGGTGTATGCCATGCAAACGACGAAGCTGCCAACGGGCTTGTGCAAGCGAATAGAACGTCACATTAGGAACTTTGTATGGGGCAGCACAGCGAGTGGGAGACGACCAGCGTTGGTAAAATGGGCAGATATGTGCCTTCCTTCTGAGGTAGGCGGTTGTGGGTTCAGGAAGTTGGAGACCCAGAATGATGCATTTTTGATGAAGTTGGGATTTTCTCTCCAAGCATGACCGGATTTGCTATGGGTATAGGTCCTTCGCCACAAATATGGGTGGGATGAATACGATGGTCCCCGCATGGGAAATCAAAATTGTTCCTACCTATGGCGCCATCTGAGGAAAGTCTGGAGTGATGTTGTTCTTGGCACACGCTGGAATGTAGGAAACGGCACCAGAACAAGATTTTGGGTGGATAACTGGGTCCCGGAGGTTGGACCCCTTAAACTTTTGGCCTTTAGAGATATCTCGCGTGAGGAAGAACAACTCCCAGTTAGTCACTTCACGTCGCATGATGGCCACTGGAATTAGGAGATGTTTAACAATGATCTACCGGAGCATATATTTCCCCTTCTTTCAGGTTGTACAGTCCCGTTGACAGATGATGGTGACCCTTGCTGCTTCTGGGACCACTGGTCGAATGGCCGTTTCTCCATCTCCTCTGCTTATGATTTACTATCGAATAATCTTGACTCCCCTCCGGCTCCTGTCTGGGAGGCTATCTGGAAATGGCCAGGGGCTCAGCGAATCCGTGTGTTCCTGTGGCTTGCCGCCAAATCTAGGCTACTTACCAACGCTAAGAGGAAGAGGCGCCATATGGTGGAGACGGCTGCATGCACGAAGTGTGGGGAGGAATTAGAAGATGTGGATCATGTACTTCGGCGGTGTTGGTTTTCTCAAAAGGTTTGGGGATTGATTCTCCCGGGCCTTTGCTTACGAAAGTCCTTCCATACTGGGTTTTGTGATTGGCTTTTGCAGAACCTCCAACATGTCACTTCTAGGCCCAACGACAATGGCACCTGGTGTCCCTCTTTGGGTTAACATGCTGGAAAATTTGGGAGGCACGCAATAAGAGGACCTTCCAGAACGCTCATATCCAACCGGAGAGCTTAGTGAGAGAGGTGCGAATCCTGGAGAACTATAGTGCCCAAGCAACTAGAAGAGCAGATGTGATACAAAGAGGAAGCCAATTGCCGCAGGTCAAATCAATATCGTGGCTTAAACCTCCGGCATCCTCGGTGGCTCTCAACTGCGACGGCTCTAAGAAGCAGGTTTCTCTACTGGCAGGGGCAGGTTGTTTGCTCCGCAATTGGGAGGGTCGGTGGCTAGCCGGATGTTGTCGGAATATAGGTGTGTGCTCGTCACTACAGGCCAAACTATGGGCTCCGTTGGATGGCTTAGAGCTTGCTTGGAACCATGGATTTAGAGACGTGACAGTACAGTTGGACTGCTTGGTCGCGTTGGATCTCGTTAGGACTACTGATGGTGGCGGACATGCATGTGAAGGTATTCTCAGAAGGATTAGGCAGCTCCTACTGCAGGATTGGCAAGTGACTATGAGTCACGTGTATCGCGAGGGCAATCGTTGTGCGGGCTTCCTAGCTACGCATGCCCTCTCTTTGGGTACTGGTCTTCATATTTTGACAGCACCTCCGATGGGTCTGCAGGTTTTTCTTCGTGAGGACACTGATGAAGTTGCATGGGCAAGACGCTGTTCTTGAACCCTCTGATATGTAATGTTTTAATTTCCCTTTTCAACAAAAAAAAAATGATGAATTCCCTCATTTGGAAACAATTGCTACAACTTTTACTCAGAATGATTTGTTGCACAAATCAAATAAAAGGCATTCAATGATCTTCAATGCAGAGCAATCATCGGATAATCAAGAAACATTATGACCCAACGACTATATTCCACAACAGCTAGAATTTCGAATGAAGACAATGCAGAATTGAGAAGCAACGGTCATATGAAGGTTTACCGCTATATATAGAGTTGCATACAAGTCTTCAAATAGAGATACAACAAGCAGAGAAACAAGCCTACCTCTTCAACATGCTATTACTCTGATCTACTTATCATTTACTCTCTGATTTTTAATGTCTATTTATCATAGAGAGTGAAATGTTTTGTATTGTACTTCAGTGTTTATCCATACACTTCTGAGAGAGAAGAATCATTGTAAACATCCTATCATTCTACCTTAGAGTTACTCAAGATTGGGTGATCTTGAGTGGGAAACACATTGTGTTGATTACAGTTTGTAAGGGGGAGTGAATCCTAGTGAGAGGATTACCTCAAGTACAGAACGTGTAATCAAAAGGTGTATTGATTACAGTTTGTAAGGGGGAGTGAATCCTAGTGAGAGGATTACTTCAAGTACAGAACGTGTAATCAAGTTGAAAGAAGATAGTGGATTGAAAATCTCAAGTGGAGCTTGAGGACTGGACATAGGTCAAGGATTGAGCCGAACCAGTATAAATCACAGTTTGTATATTCTCTTCCCTTATCTCTTACATTCCAGCATATATGTTTGAATGATTGCTTATCACTTTATAACTTATTATTGTCATTCAAACTACTTTTAATAAGTTGCAGAAAGTTTCTTAAAGTTCTAAGTTTTTAATCAAACACCAAATTCACCCCCCCTCTTGGGTGATAGCCAAGTCTTTCATTTGGTATCAGAGCTAGGCTCTTGTTTAAAGGACTTAACAGTCTCAAGAGTTATCCAATGGCTAATTTTGGGTGCTGCTCGTTTTTGAAAGGTTTTGACTTTACAATTCCACCACTTTTCAAAGATATTGATTCTTGGTTTTGGAAAGCTTGAATGACTATTTTTATCAAAGCAACTGATTTTGATATGTGGAAAGTCTTTACAAACGTTTTTGACTTTACTCCAAGAAAGGATTGGACAGAAACAGATATGAAAATGTTTTCATTGAACATTAGAGCAATGAACATATTATACAGGTCTTTAACAGAAAAAGATTTTGAGAAAATCAAATGTTGCTCTAGTGCTAAAGAAATTTGGGATACTCTTGATTCTATTTATACTTCTAACAATTATTTTGAAGTTGAAAGTGTTGGCAGTTCATCTAAGACTATATGCTGTACATCTATGACTGATGAACAACTGGAGAATGAAGAAGGAGAAATCATTGAATCCAGCAAACACTTCCATGGTCCAGACAACACAAAAGAACAAGAGGAAGAGGATTCCTAGGAAGAACTCATGGAAGATTATGATCAATCATTATCTAGAGTTCAAGATACACATGTGGTAAACAATTCCAATTCTTCTTGTGCAGTTAAGAAAAATGATTTTGAACATTTGCATAAAATTGTTCTGCAACCATTTACTAATTCTATTTTGAAAAACAAACATGTTTTTGAAAATCATGCTGGAAAATCATGTGGGAAGAAAGAATATACGAGATATGGGCCATTTGACATTGCATCCTCTAGACCAAAGACAATTCTTGCAAAACTGTTTATAATAAGCATCATTCTATTGTTTGCAATTATTGTGGTAAATCTCGACATATTTCTCATACATGCTATATTAGGAGATATTATAATGTGAGAAATAAATTTGTTTGGGTTCCTAAAGGACAAGTAAGGTCCACTACTAACAGTCAAGGACCCAAGTATAAGTGGGTACCAAAGTGTCCATCTAGTGCTCTATGTGTGCAGGATAATTTGAAATTCAGTGGACATAAAGGTATTAAGAGGATGGAGAAGAATCCAAGAGTGTCTCATGAGCCTAAAAGGAGACTCACATCAAGCAAGAGAACTCTCAGAGCATCCATTGCTGGAATTACAGAATCAAATCGTAAGAAGCAATGGACACCTATAAGAAGAATACATTCTGCCTCAAGAAGAAACTACAATGAAGTACTATTCAACTATCTTTAGGAAAATAAGAAAAGAAGGATCTCTCGTGCACAAAGGAAAAGATTTTTGCTGTCTATGTCTTTTGAGAAAACTTTGCCCACACCCATAAGAAAACATATGAAGAACCAATGGGTAAGCAAAGGAAATACTCCAAGTACCTAAGGTAAAGGTATACAATGGTAAAACCTCCTTTCCTATCATTTGAAATATTCATTGAGGATTTTAAACTTTGTATCCTTAGGAATGAGCATTGTAAACTATCTTTGAAATTGGGCTTTCACATCCTAATTTACTTTTCTAAGGAATTGCAGTGTTCAACAATCTAGTTCTTTATGCATACATGAAAATTTGAAAAGAGAACATCCTTTTATGCATAAAGTCATACTTAATTCATTGTGCTCAATTATTCTGAATTGAGTGTATTCTTTAGAGCATGTGAATCTTATTTCTACAAGCGAACAATGATTGGATCCAAGGAAGGTTGGATACCAAGAAAGAAAAGGATTTATATAGCTTTGTAGGATCAAGGAAAGCTTCTCAAAGATGCAACATAGAGAAATGATCCAAGTCTTGATAAAGCTAAACAAGCTGCTGGATGTTGATGGTGAACATTGGAAAAGGAGTTATCTAATCAATCCATCTCAACCAAGCAAGCTTCTATGAGGATAAGAGGAATTACGGTGATATCTAATTCTTACCTCTTACTATGATTATATGAAATTCATTTTTGGTTTGCTTTTGGTTAAGTTAAAAGGATTTGAAACTTATTCAATTTCAATAAGCAATTTTTCTGTCAAAACCAAACTCCAGTTTAGAAATGCAAACTCCAGTGTGAATCCTCCAGAAAATGAGTTAAAAGAGTTTACAAGTATGTAAACTCGAGCCTGCAGATGCAAGCTCGAGTTTGCCTCTGGCGGGAAAGCTTTTCAATTGAAAACTATTCTTTAAACTCCACAATTTTTATTTTGAGTAGAGTTTGCTTATTTTCAAATGTTTAAAAATGTTGCAAACTCGAGCCTGAATAAATGAACTCGAGCCTATCCATTTTGGCTAGAGTTTACTCTGTGGTTTGAAAAACAAAAAGAGTTTACAAAATGTGTAAACTCGAGCCTGCGTTTTGCAATCTCGAGTTTTCCCTTGGCAGAGAGCTTCCAAATTTTTATACTCTCTCAAACTTGAGCCTACTTCTTTAAACCTCCAGTTTGCCTCTGGCCAAATGATTTCAAAGTTTGTTTATTTAATACAAACTCGAGCTTAGAATTCTAAACTCGAGCCTGGCCTTTGAATTGAGTAAAGTTATTTTGCAAACTTCAGGTTTGATATTTAAACCTCCAGTTCTCTCTGGAATGCTTAATTTAGTTTGACATGAATAGTGTCAAACTCGAGCCTAGTTTTTTGAACTCGAGCCTGGTACTTCAAAATGAGTAAAGTTGATTTTCAAACTCCAGAGTTCATATTTAAGCTCCAGTTCATGTTTTGAAGAACTAATTTATTTTGACATGAACAGTGTCAAACTCGAGCCTACTCACTAATGGACTCGAGTTTGCCTCTTTTACAAAATGAGATTTCAGTTGGCTTTCGCGACAATTACTTGACGATGCTCTAAACTCGAGCCTGCTTTTATGAACTCGAGTTTGGAACCTGAGAAAGTTTACAAACTCCAGAGTTTGCTATGAACCTCCAGTTTGCCTTTCCAAACTCCAGTTTGAGTCAACCATGATTTTGAAATAATGTTGCTCGAATTTGTGAAATCTTATTGTTTGATCTATATATTCCATATTACTAATATTCCTAACTCTATTTAATCAAATTGTTAGTTAGTTTCTATTGATCAAATAAGTGAATTTGTGCATAACTTTATGAGTTTATATTTTTGAAAATGCACAAGTCTAAAATTTTCTTGAATTTCAATTCACACTGTTTTGTGAAAATGCAAACAAATGTTTTGAACACATATCCATACTTTGATTGCATTCAAATGATGTTTCAAAATTGGAAGTTAATGTTGTATTCTGAATGTTGGATATGCTTCAAACTTGTCTAGTTGAGATTTCCCTATCATTCACATATTGATCTTTGATACTCAATGTGTTGCTTGAACTCATTTGTTTAATTCTCTAACTAGTTGGACTTCAAGTCTAATGAGTTATCCATATATGAGCTTCAAGCCTATCTTCTAGAAAAGATCTCAATCTGTGAAACATTTATGCCTACTGCATAAATTCTCATTGGCCAAGTTATTCCAAGCTTTATAAATGTTCATTAGTGCATTGAATGATAATGCATTAACCATTAAAGGAATAACTTACTAGGATAAAATTCTGGAACTCTAGTCATTTGGACTAATGAATTTGTGCTTCATCATTCATGAATCCTAGCATTCACTTAGTTACTCAAATACATCAGCATTTGTCTTTCATCCTTATTGTGGGTAACTGTATTCATAGTCTTGCCTTGAGCATTCATACTCTAAGATGCAAGATTATCTTTTGGTCATAGCAAAGTCATTATATCTCTATTGTGCTAAGCATGTTTCAATAATGCTTTACCTTCATGACTTTTGCTTTTGTGAAAATTCTTCTACACGTAAACTTCAATGTTTCACATGTTCTCTTAATCTTGAAGCATTCTGATTTATTCATTAAACATGTTGACTTTCACCATGTTTAAAGTGAGCATTGTTTTCAAGCATGTTTCAAAAATGAACCTTTCATACATTAAAATTTCAATTTCATAATACATCATCAATGTTTGAAAGAAAATTCAAGATTTGAAACAATTTGCATATTTCATTATCATTCTTGAAAAATATGATTTCATTCATGAACTATGATTTGATAAATGCTTATCATTATGGATAAGATTTTATATGCTTATTGATCAAACTTACATGCATTCTATCAATGACATCTTTTCTACATAAAGTATATTTCCAAATTGTCATTGAGAAATAACTTTATTGATATCTCCTGCAAACTCTAAGTTATGCAGTATGACAGTGTGATTTATGCTTCATATCTAAGTTATGCAGTGTGCTTATTGCTTCATTCTATTTCTGCTACAAACTCTGATTCAAATTCTGCTTTTGATATTAATTCTGATTCTGATCTCAATTCTGATTCTAATTGCAATTTCAAAGCTTGATCATTGAATCATATGTTGAATCACTATTTTACCATTCATTTTGTAACATTGGTTCAAATATGAAATTTCTTAAAAATTTAAATTCTGACTTCTGGCTATTTTCTAATAATTGATCATCATGACTATTTCTGTATCAAAATGAAGTTATCAAGTAAATTGTCATGAAGCATTTGTTCGTTTCTATGCCTAAACAGAATTAACTCAGGAGATTCAAGAATTTCAGTGTTTTGCAAAATGGTTTTGATCAAACTAATTTTCATTAAACTCCAAATGATCAAATCTTGCTTTCTGAAAATGGCTAAATGTTTACAAGTGTTGTATGCTCTTTGCTCAAGTTTCATATGATTTAATTGCATAAGAGCATAAGAATTATTACCCTTAGTCATGCATTCATTAAGGGGGAGCTTCAAATTCACATGTATTTTATCTTAAAAGTTCATCTCGATCCTTTATTTGAAGAAAATCCTTTTAAGCATTCTCATCTACATCTACTATGCTGTATTAGTTTTGATGATGAATTAGTATCATATTTTTCCCTTCATTATCCTAATTTGAAAATATCATATGGAAAGGGATATTTTGATATCATGCTGCACTAACAAATCTCTTTGGCAAAGAAAGTGCTCAATTTGTAGTGTTAGGCTCGAGTTTTGCGATGACAGAATGTTTTTGACTCTTTTGTCTTATTAAAACATTGAGTAAATACCCTTTTTGGTCCCTGGAAAAACACATTTGACCATTTTTGGTCCCTGAGTAAAAAAAATGTCATTTTGGTCCTTTTTAGGGACTAAAAATGACCTTTTTGGGAATTTCAGAGGGATTAAAATGTCCAAAAAAATGATCAAAATGACTAAAAGGGACCTTATTTTTTCATTTTAGGGACTAAAAGTGACTTATTTTTTTTCAGGGACCAAAAAGGGCATCCGTGTTTTTTCCAGGGACCAAAAAGGGTATTTACTCTAAAACATTCATACTTGTTTACAATTGTTATTAATCATCAAAACACATAGAGAACTAACAGTTGACGCCACAGAAAACACTATATATCAATTTAGAAGGAAAAAAAAAAACTTATAATCAAGCTGAAACGACTTCTCGGTCACCGAAAGAAATGATCTAAGAAAGTTCTGATAGAATAAGTATCCGTAGCGTATGGTCCGGAGTCTGGTTAGTGCAATGGCTAGATAGTACGAAGAATGGACATGTGAGTCCTGTATTTAACCGGAGTACCAGTTGAATAAAACTGATGTTGGAATGTTGGGATGCGGGCTAAGTAAGTATGCATGGACAAGGGTTAGACTAAAGGTCTAAGTTATTTCTCCAAGGTGATACGCGTAAATTTCGAGGACGAAATTTTATTTAACAAGGGAGAAATGTAATACCCGGATAAATAAAAGGGGTATCTTTGATAAGCAAATATATATGGTCTTAATTCTGTATATATTTGGTCTATTTTTCTAAGTTAATTCTTTAGGAAATTAGGGAATTTAAGGGCCAAAGTGCCAAAATGACGAAAATGCCCCTAAGGGAAATAAATGACTTAGGAAAATTATGAAAAATCCTAAAAGGCAGTAAAATGACCAAGTGAATTATGAGAGTATATTATCTCTAATTATGGTAATTTAATAAATTATGAACTTGGAGAAATTGAATAAGAATGCTCAAAAAGTATTGAAATGACTAAAATACCCTTGTAAATCCTAAAATAATTCAGAGGACATGGAAACAAAAATGTCAGTGTAAAAGTTATGAGGTAATGAGTTATTCTAATTAAGAAAATTATCAACTATTGATAAGAGAGTAATTAGGTATTTATTGGCTAATTACTTAAGCATAAGGAAAGGAAATTCATGAATAATTATATGAAACCCTAAAATTAGTGGTTTTTGGCCTAAAATTATTAAAAACATATTTTTTAGTTAATTGGAAATTTTTGAGAAAAATAGTTGAGTTTAGGTATTTTTAAGCCTAAATACAAGAATGGACCAATTAGGTATTTTTGTGAAATTTTTTAGAAACTTTAAATAAATAAATAATCAAATAAATAAAAAATAAATATTTATTGAATAATAAATAGGGCCAGCCGAATTTTGCAAGAAAATATGAAGATAAGAGCAAAAAATTAATATCTAGATTTTTTAACAAGTTGCAATATTATAATAATATAATTTAATATGATGAATAGTAATCAAATAAATAGGAAACGGATCCTATCTAGAGATCTAGGAATAGGATTCCCAAAGTCAATGTAAAATATTGATCAGTGGATTTTTATCTTCCGTTAGACTCTTCCGGAAGTAAATTCTGAAGCCGTTTGTGCATTTTCCTAATAAAACAAAATAGGGAAAAATGCGAGATAGGCACATTTTTGACTGAGGAAATAAATTCTAACTCAACATCTAGAAATGAGTTTGAAATTATCTGGACATATTTGGACTCAGTGAATTTTTATCCAGAAGTTGATGATTCCAGAAAATCGTTCCGTAGCCGGGCACGCTTTTCGAGAAACTTCGGCTGAACACGGAATGCCCTGTATGGAATCAAGATTTAGATTAGAATAGACATTTCTAGTAAGGAAGAAAAGATCTTCAAAGTTAGTTAACCAGAATTTTGAGATTTCTCCGAAATTACGCGAATCGGGTACCGATCGGGGAAATTGGACCGGAAGGCTTCTGGAAGGTGACACGTGGCCACCTCCCATTGGCCAAGCCCTCTTGAATTTCGATCAAGTGTGAAAGCAAAAAGGGAAGAAAGGGTTTTTTTGAAAAGTAGTGTTTGACGGTCCAGATCGTTTCTCACAAAGTTGATCCGACGGCCGAAATCCTTCCCTCTTTTCTATAAATACCCCCCTTCCTCTTCATTTTTTCTCACATTTGAGAAGTGGAAACCGATTCTAGAGAGAGAAAGAAGAGAGAGCTGCTCTGGGAAAATCTGCGCGAAGCTCTGGGTAAGTTTTCCGTGATGCCGAGCTTTTAGTTTCTGTAGTTCTTTTAATAGTTAGAGTAGTAATGTTAGAGTAATATTTAGTTTTTCAAATATGATTAGATATCATATGATAGGGCTATTTTAGTCTAGAATTTCGAAAATTATCATTGGGTAGAAGTTCTGGCAAAATTTTGGAAAATCGGAGCCAAAGTAACGAAGTGCTGGCGAAATTCCGCCAATTAGGGGTATAGGGGCAAAATGGTAATTTTTAACTAAAATGCCAGTTATAATGCCAAATCACTAATGAAAGTGATATTACTCTTTTAGGACATCAAAAACTCTGATTTGCTGCCGTTACACTGTCCGTAAAAAGTACGATTTCCGACGGAAGTACCGTCTACCGTCAACGAAGGTACGTTCGCGTACTGGTAACCTTAACTCTGATGTTTATCGTATGCGTATATATATTTGATGATTGGTTGTGTGTTTTTATACTGTTGGGATACTGTTGATATGTTGTGAGTATAGTTATGTGATAACTGGTGTATGTACGTTCGCGTACTGTAAGCAGCCCGAGTAGAGAGGCAAGCAGCCCGAGTAGAAGACCCCCGACTGAAGACTTCCTTTTTGTTGTTCCAGCGGAAGCCTTTCTTTTGTTATATATTTCTGAACCACACGGTTTCTGTACCGCTGTTGTAACCAGCCAGACTTACGGCATTTTATATATACATATCAGTTACTCAATCATTTCGGTGCTCTACTCTGATGATTTTGAAATGATGTTTGATGAAAAAAATATATACTGCTTTTGAAAAGTTGGGATGTTACATTTTTGGTATCAGAGCAGTTGTCCTGGCATAGATCTAACTATGTTATATACAAACCATTGGTGCCGAAGGCAAGGCTAGTCTATGTGGGTAAGCCAATTAGTCACCGTGAACTCGGTGAGGCCCCCATGATAGGCACTTACCTGGCCAATTGGTTTGAGTAACGGAGTTAGGCTCTACGCCTTTCTAAAGAGCATGTTTTGAAAATGAGTACTGATATAGCCCTGAGTCGGTGTACCACCTCATCTCGGTATACCATTTTGAACCGGTATACTATCCTGAACCGGTGTACCACCCTTTGTCGGTACATCACTCCAAACCGGAGCCGGTGAATTCATCACCTGTGCTTATATTGATATTTGTCTCTGATAACTCTGATAATCTCCAGTTTGTACTGGGAGGTGAATCTATCTTAGTACATGCAGTTTTTGACTCATGTAGAACTTTCGAGACGTATTTCTGTACCCGTTTTCGAATATAGAGAACCAACGAGAATCTGACAAAGGAAATGTTGCGGTGTCTGTTCGTTTGTAGTGTGAGTACTAAGTACGATAGAATTTATTTGTGGTGAGTGCGATAAAGGCTGGGAGTAGTGTGAATACTAGAGTGGTAAAAGCTGGGAGCAATGTAAATATTAAACGCGATAGAGTCTAGAGACTGGTGTGATAAAGCCTGCGTTATGCGAAATGTCTTCCCTGTATCTAACGTTTCCCTTAATAAAGGAAAAAGAACGCGGCATGGCAAATATACGAGGAGCTGGAGCTCCCAGAGGCCGAGGCAGAGGCCGAGGTCAAGGTAGAGAAGGAGGTAGACAGCCTCAAATTAGAGCAGTGCCTGAACTTGGTAACGAAATACCAGAACAACCCAAACAGAACGAAGTACAAGAGCTGAGGAGAACTCTCCAAGAACAGAGAGCCCTGATTGATGAACTCATGGCAGAGAGGCGAGAAAGACAAGATCGAGAAACTGAGAGACAACTACAAAGACGACAAAATGAGGAAGAGCCAGATGAAGAAGAAGAAAACGAGCAAAGTGATGAGAATAACGAAGGTGATGGACATGCTGAGGAATCGGAGGGGTCTGATAGATCCCAATCACCCCCTCGACAAGGGAGAATTGTGCGGACCACACAATATTGGGTCACACAGTTCTGCAAGCTGAAATCACCAGCTTTCTGAGGTCAACTAGACTCGGCTGAGGAGTGGTTAAAAAGATTGGAGAAAATCTTCAAAGTGATGGAATGCCTTGATGATCGTAAGGCTCAACTAGCAATCTACAAGCTAGACGGAGACGCAGACCGATGGTGGGAAGTCATAGCGACCACCTTACAGACACGCTACTGTCCCGTTACATGGGAGAAATTTCTAGAAAAGTTCAGCGAGCAGTACTTTCCTCCCTCTGTACAGATGACCAAGGAGACGGAATTCCTCCACATCAAACAAGGTCAAGAGGAATCTTTTCAATACGAAATCGGTGAGAAACTTATGTCTCAACGATTCCGGGAATTGATTCATGCTGTGGAAGCTTGTCGGATGATTGAGCGGAATTTGAAAGAATTCCGAAAATCCAGATTCTCCAATAGCAGCAACTCAGGTCGTATTGAGGGCAGCTGTGAAAACTCCTCACGAAAGAGAGAAGCACCATGGGATAACTCCCAAAGAGAAAGCAAGAGGTCATTCCAGACGGGGCAGCAAAACAACTCACAAGTACCGGAACCCCGACCGTGTTCAAATTGCGGGAAGTATCATCCTGGTGGAAACTGTTTTGGAAGACAAGTTTGCTTCGGATGCCGGAAACCGGGACACGTTATTACGAACTGTCCTGAGAAAAATGTGGAGAGACGAGTTTGCTACAGATGTCAAAAACCAGGACACATTGCCCCGAACTGCCCTGAGAAAGCTACGGGATTCAGGCCACAGAACCCAGGCCGGATTTTTACTCTAACCAATGAAGAGGCCTGAGGACCTTCAGGGGTGGTCCACGATATTAGAGCTCCGTAGAAATCTAGTTCAGTTATAGTATGATCCGGGTGTTAGAATGATCAATTACTATTAATACTTCTACGGATCCTTTTAGGATGCATATATATATATATTTTCTTACGAAGTAATAGTAGCTACACCATTAGGTGTGAGCTTTTAGCTTGTAAAGCGTGTTTTGAAACAAGTTGCAAGTATAATATAAATCTTGTTACTACTTCATAACGTCAACGACAATCTCGATTGTGTTAAATTAGCGCCATAACAAACAACGTCAAACGAAATTAAAGTGCTGAGAAGGCAACTTAAAGAAATAGCCAGAAATGGTAATATAGAGGTGTAGTTTTTGGATCTAGCGGGATAGTACGGCAGATTCATAAGGGATTCTTTATAACTTAAACAAAGTTCACGAGTAAGAGACCAAATCATTAATGTTGAACAAAGACTGTGAGACAAGATTCCATGGATTGAAAGAGAAGTTGATCACAACACCAAGAAATTGGTCATCCCAAATCCAATTAGATTTATGGGCGCCACGGAAGCTATATATATATAAAGTACGTGGTGGTTGATGAAAACGAAAGGAAATCACCAAGAGGGGGGTGAATTGGGGATTTTAAAAACTTTTAAAATAACTTTGCACCCAAGCTGAAGCTAAACGTAAAGAGATAGGGAAGAAGAGCTTGACACAGAAAGTTTATCCTGGTTCGGTCCAAACTCTTGACCTACGTCCAGTCCCCAGAATCTCTGGGTTTTTCTACTATCACTCAATTCAGATACACACTCTGTACTCAAGGATTATCCTCTCTCTAGGATACACTCCCCCTTATAAGTTGTAATCTGAAATCCCAATCTCCAAGTCCCCTTGACTTGAGATTATTTACAATGGATGAATAATTTGTATAACAGCTCTCTCACAGAGTAGATATTGATAAACACTGAGGCTCTTTGTATATCAAATACAATACAGAAAGAAAACTGAATGTATATGTAACTCTTGAGCTTGCTTTTCGTTTCTGCTTGATTTTTCGTGTCATTCGAAATTTGTAATCTGCTCCTTATATAGTGGTGAATTGCTATGTGACCGTTACTTCTCAATTCTGCATGTTCTTCATTTGAAATTCAGTTTGATGAGGGTTATAGCCGTTGGGTTCTGAATTTCGGCTGATTGAATTCCACACGCGTGAAATCCTTCTTCATTCTGATTTGTCGCGTGAATTCAATGTCTTGGTTGATCCAATTAATACCTGAAACATTCTGAATTTAGAGTGGTTAAATATACATATGAATTCTCTAAATGAAAGTAATCAATTCGCATAGAAATGGTAAACTTGTAGTTCAAACTAATCAGGATGAAACCAAGAATTGATCATATTTCTTTGTCGTCTTAAACTCGAGTTCGCCAAGTCAGGCTCGAGTTCGTAAGGCACTTTGAGTATCTGGTTTATCTTCTGTGAGGAGCAAACTCTGGAGTTTTGCTGTAAACTCTGGAGTTTGTAATTTGTATCATCATGTAAACTCGAGTTTACAAAGGTAGGCTCGAGTTCGAATCATCGCTGAGCTTTTTGTCGTGCGATCACCTGAAATAATATTTCACACACCAGGTAGGCTCGAGTCCATTAGTGATTAGGCTCGAGTTTAACACTATTCATGCCTAAGAGATTTGGTCATTCGAAAGTGTGGACTGGAGCACGAATACAAACTCTGGAGTTTGTACACTTGCTTTACTCTCTTTCAATGAAGGGCTCGAGTTCATAATAACAGGCTCGAGTTCGACTTTATTTATTCCAGGGCTTATTGGAGTGAACTGGAGGTTTGAACATAAACTCTGGAGTTTGTGAATGAAGAAAAACTTGGAAGCTCTCTGCCAAGGGAAAAATCGAGCTTGCAATAACAGGCTCGAGTTTACCTGTTTTGTAAACTCTTCTTCGTTTGTCAAACCATAGAGTAAACTCTACACAAAAAGTATTAGGCTCGAGTCCATATATTTAGGCTCGAGTTTTCATCAACTTACAGCCATAGGAATAAGCAAACTCTACACAAAAATATAAACTCTGAAGTTTAAAGAGATGGTTTTCAATTGGAAAATATTTCCTGCAAGAGGCAAACTCGAGTTTGTCTATACAGGCTCGAGTTTACTCATTTGTAAACTCTTTAACTTTATATCATGGAGAGTTAGGCTGGAGTTTATTTATTCAGGCTCGAGTTCGTTATGCTGAAATAGCCCGATATGCTCTCTGTTGCAAGCAAACTCGAGCTTGCCTAGTTAGGCTCGAGTTTTTCGATGACAGAATGTTTTTGACTCTTTTGTCTTATTAAAACATTCATACTTGTTTACAATTGTTATTAATCATCAAAACACATAGAGAACTAACAGTTGACGCCACGGAAAACACTATATATCAATTTAGAAGAAAGAAAAAACCTTATAATCAAGCTGAAACGACTTCTCGGTCACCGAAAGAAATGATCTAAGAAAGTTCTGATAGAATAAGTATCCAGAGCGTATGGTCCGGAGTCTAGTTAGTGCAACGGCTAGATAGTACGAAGAATGGACATGTGAGTCCTGTATTTAACCGGAGTACCAGTTGAATAAAACTGATGTTGGAATGTTGGGATGCGGGCTAAGTAAGTATGCATGGACAAGGGTTAGACTAAAGGTCTAAGTTATTTCTCCAAGGTGATACGCGTAAATTTCGAGGACGAAATTTTATTTAACGGGGGGAGAAATGTAATACCCGGATAAATAAAAGGGGTATCTTTGATAAGCAAATATATATGGTCTTAATTCTGTATATATTTGGTCTATTTTTCTAAGTTAATTCTTTAGGAAATTAGGGAATTTAAGGGCCAAAGTGCCAAAATGACGAAAATGCCCCTAAGAGACATAAATGACTTAGGAAAATTATGAAAAATCCTAAAAGGCAGTAAAATGACCAAGTGAATTATGAGTGTATATTATCTCTAATTATGGTAATTTAATAAATTATGAACTTGGAGAAATTGAATAAGAATGCTCAAAAAGTATTGAAATGACTAAAATACCCTTGTAAATCCTAAAATAATTCAGAGGACATGGAAACAAAAATGTCAGTGTAAAAGTTATGAGGTAATGAGTCATTCTAATTAAGAAAATTATCAACTATTGATAAGAGAGTAATTAGGTATTTATTGGCTAATTACTTAAGCATAAGGAAAGGAAATTCATGAATAATTATATGAAACCCTAAAATTAGTGGTTTTTGGCCTAAAATTATTAAAAACATATTTTTTAGTTAATTGGAAATTTTTGAGAAAAATAGTTGAGTTTAGGTATTTTTAAGCCTAAATACAAGAATGGACCAATTAGGGATTTTTGTGAAATTTTTGAGAAACTTTAAATAAATAAATAATCAAATAATTAAATAAATAAAAAATAAATATTTATTGAATAATAAATAGGGCCAGCCGAATTTTGCAAGAAAATATGAAGATAAGAGCAAAAAATTAATATCTAGATTTTTTAACAAGTTGCAATATTATAATAATATAATTTAATATGATGAATAGTAATCAAATAAATAGGAAACATATCCTATCTAGAGATCTAGGAATAGGATTCCCAAAGTCAAGGTAAAATATTGATCAGTGGATTTTTATCTTCCGTTAGACTCTTCCGGAAGTAAATTCTGAAGCCGTTTGTGCATTTTCCTAATAAAACAAAATAGGGAAAAATGCAGATAGGCACATTTTTGGACCTGAGGGAAATAAATTCTAACTCAACATCTAGAAATGAGTTTGAAATTATCTGGACATATTTGGACTCAGTGAATTTTTGTCCAGAAGTTGATGATTCCAGAAAATCGTTCCGTAGCCGGGCACGCTTTTCGAGAAACTTCGGCTGAACACGGAATGCCCTGTATGGAATCAAGATTTAGATTAGAATAGACATTTCTAGTAAGGAAGAAAAGATCTTCAAAGTTAGTTAACCAGAATTTTGAGATTTCTCCGAAATTACGCGAATCGGTGCCGATCGGGAAATTGGACCGGAAGGCTTCTGGAAGGTGACACGTGGCCACCTCCCATTGGCCAAGCCCTCTTGAATTTCGGTCAAGTGTGAAAGCAAAAAGGGAAGAAAGGGTTTTTTTTTGAAAAGTAGTGTTTGACGGTCCAGATCGTTTCTCACAAAGTTGATCCGACGGCCGAAATCCTTCCCTCTTTTCTATAAATACCCCCCTCCTCTTCATTTTTTCTCACATTTGAGAAGTGGAAACCGATTCTAGAGAGAGAAATAAGAGAGAGGTGCTCTGAGAAAATCTGCAGCGAAGCTCTGGGTAAGTTTTCCGATACCGAGCTTTTAGTTTCCGTAGTTCTTTTAATAGTTAGAGTAGTAATGTTAGAGTAATATTTAGTTTTTCAAATATGATTAGATATCATATGATAGGGCTATTTTAGTCTAGAATTTCGGAAATTATCATTGGGTAGAAGTTCTGGCAAAATTTTGAAAAATCGGAGCCAAAGTAACGAAGTGCTGGCGAAATTCCGCCAATTAGGGGTATAGGGGCAAAATGGTAATTTTTACCTAAAATGCTAGTTATAATGCCAAATCACTAATGAAAGTGATCTTACTCTTTTAGGACATCAAAAACTCTGATTTGCTGTCGTTACGCTGTCCGACGTGCCGCTGTTGGACGTTTCGCTGTTTTCCGTAAACGTGCGGTTTCCGTAAAAAAGTACGATTTCCGACAGAAGTACCGTCTACCGTCAACGAAGGTACGTTCGCCTACTGGTAACCTTAACTCTGATGTTTATCATATGCGTATATATGTTTGATGATTTGGTTGTGTGTTTTTATACTGTTGGGATACTGTTGATATGTTGTGAGTATAGTTATGTGATAACTGGTGTATGTACGTTCGCGTACTGTAACACTAACTCTGATGTTTATGGTATGCATATATGTGGTATGTGTGTAGAGGTGTTATACTGTTTGAGTGCATATAGAGGTTAGAGGATATGTCTGTATCTTTGGGAGCAATATGTCGTATCTTTGGGAGCAATATGTATGTATGCTGGGAGCAATATGTCTTTATGCTGGGAGCAATATGTCTGCATGCTGGGAGCAATACATATACATTGATTGTGATAGAGTGATGTTAGTAATGTTAATGTCTGCTATCTGTGTACATAAACATGAGGTTTACCGTTACCTGAGATCCGGTGCGCTGGATCTCAGCTCTTAACATTGCGTCAGGTTCCGAAGGACCGAGGACCGAGGACCGAGGAGAGAGGCAAGTAGCCCGAGTAGAAGACCCCCGGCTGAAGACTTCCTTTTTGTTGTTCCAGTGGAAGCCTTTCTTTTGTTATATATTTCTGAACCACACGGTTTCTGTACCGCTGTTGTAACCAGCCAGACTTACGGCATTTTATATATACATATCAGTTACTCAATCGCTCCGGTGCTCTACTCTGATGATTTTGAAATGATGTTTGATGAAAAAACAAATATACTGCTTTTGAAAAGTTGGGATGTTACATCCCTGATGCAGAAAATCATCATTCCGAAAGTCTCATTTCTCAATCACATGATTACCCAAATGACTTATACTTCTTCTTAACATTATTTATATCATTTGTGTACATGTTTCAGATTACAAAAGCTTGACAGAACATCAATCTTGACGAAATCAAGATCTATCAAAAGTGTGAAGATGAACTTTGCTGCACATTTTCAGAAATGGGAAAGATGACAGATTTCAACGAGGAACTTGAACAAATGCTCGTCTGTGATGTTCTCCAATACATTCAAACATTCAGACGATGAAATAGAAGCCTCAATGGATTCATCATTCAAAGTTTCTATTATGACAGATTTGAATTTGCTTTAAAGTCAAATAAAGTAAATTGATGACAGCCTGAAAAGAATCAAAAGCATTAATCTTACGCGTCAAATAGAGGATCAGTCAAAATGATGAATTTCCTCATTTGGAAACAATTGCTACAACTTTTACTCAGAATGATTTGTTGCATAAATCAAATAAAAGGCATTGAATGATCTTCAATGTAGAGCAATCATCGGATAATCAAGAAACATTATGACCCAACGGCTATATTCCACAATAGCTAGAATTTCGAATGAAGACAATGCAGAATTGAGAAGCAATGGTCATATGAAGATTTACCGCTATATATAGAGCTGCATACAAGTCTTCAAACAGAGATACAACAAGCAGAGAAACAAGCCTACCTTTTCAACATGTTATTACTCTGATCTGCTTATCATTTACTCTCTGATTTTCAATGTCTATATATCATAGAGAGTGAAATGTTTTGTATTGTACTTCAGTGTTTATCCATACACTTCTGAGAGAGAAGAATCATTGTAAACATCCTATCATTCTACCTTAGAGTTACTCAAGATTGGGTGATCTTGAGTGGGAAACACATTGTGTTGATTACAGCTTGTAAGGGGAGTGAATCCTAGTGAGAGGATTACTTCGAGTGCAGAGTGTGTAATCAAATAGGTGTATTGATTACAGTTTGTAAGGGGGAGTGAATCCTAGTGAGAGGAGTACTTCAAGTACAAAACGTGTAATCAAGTTGAAAGAAGATAGTGGATTGAAAATCTCAAGTGGAGCTTGTGAGGACTGGACGTAGGTCAAGGATTGAGCCGAACCAGTATAAATCACAGTTTGCATATTCTCTTCCCTTATCTCTTACATTCCAGCATATATGTTTGAATGATTGCTTATCACTTTATAACTTATTATTGTCATTCAAACTACTTTTAATAAGTTGCAGAAAGTTTCTTAAAGTTCTAAGTTTTTAATCAAACACCAAATTCACCCCCCCTCTTGGGTGATAGCCAAGTCTTTCAGTTTGGTATATTTGAGATGGGAAACCACACTTTTTCTTCTGAATTTATGTTTAGTGAAATATGTTTATTTTAGAGCCCGGGCTACAAAAATTTCTTAGTTCCGCCACTGCTGGGAGCAGCACGTGTATCAATGAAATTTGCTGCATTACTTAATTTTTTTAAAAAAATGTGCACGGAATTTTTTTAAGAAAAAGATATAAAAATACCTTAGAAATAACAAAAAGATAAATGAAGGTGTTGAATTTCAATTAATCTAAAATCAATTCCAATTTCATTTATGGCGGCGGGGAAAAAGACAAAGATACAAGCTGCCTGGAATCGCACGAGTCTGAAACTTACCATATCTCAAGGGAATATGTTAAGGAAACATGTCCACATTGGTCATTAAAAAAAAAAAAAAAAAAAAAACTGTTTCTAAAATGTTTTTTCAGGAGCACTCATTTTATTCCAAAATTAAATGTTTGTGCTTCCAACCGTCTAAAATGTTTTCTCACTAGCAGTCATTATTTTAGAATAATTTTTTGTTCATCCACCGCTCCAAAGTATGTTTTTTCAGTAGCACTCACTTTTTGTTTTTAAATTTGTGTGCATCTAACACACCAAATTACTTTTTTTTAGTAACATCCATTATCCTTTTTTTTTCATCTATCATTCTAAAATATTTATTTGTAATACTCAATATTTTGATCTAATTTTTTGTGCATCCAACATCCTAAATTATTTTTCAGGAACACTTAATGTCCTAAATTTAGGATACTTATTACTAGTAAGAAAAATACTTTGAAGGAAAAATTATACAAAAAGTCACAAAAGAATATTCACTACTATCAGAGGCAGACACAGGGGGCTAGGTATGACCCCGCCCCACTAATTATATATATATATATATATATAATGTATGTGTGTATGTATGTAGAAACATCAGCTCCAGGCAAGCAGTGCGGTGGACTTTCTCTCAAAATACGCATTTAATATCATGTGGGCCAATAGCCCACCTAACAAATATTAACCTAATAAATCAAAAGAACAAATCGTACACGTGACTTTAATTTAGCCAAAAGCGGAGAAAGTATTTGCTTTCATATATATTAACATCGACATTAGGCATATTCCATCCAACCATTAGTCTCTTCTTCTTTGAGAAATTTTAGTCTACACTAGTGCAAAAAAGGGCTTTAAGACTGCCTCATTTGGAACAGATAATCGACGCACCGGTCTTAAAGGTGTGACCGGTGGCAGTTTTGTAAATAAAAAGAACTTCTTAAACAATGAAGGGCTATAAGACCGCCTCATTTAAAGCGGATAATCGAAGCACCGGTCTTAATTGTGTGACCGGTGGCAGTTTTGTAAATAAAAAGAACTTCTTACACAATGAAGGACGCCTCATTAAGACCGGACTAAGTATCGACCTGGTCCTAAATCATGTGACCGTGGCATATTTGTAAATATAAATAACTTCTTATTCTGAACAATTTTTCATAGATCTTATCCAGACCTGTTAAAATAACAACCGGTCTTAAAAATGTTAATAAAAAAATTGAAATATCAAATACTTTTATGGAGAAATCTCATCAATGCAGACTTATATTTTCTACACTCCAAAATAATACGGAAAAATATAAATATAAAGGTATTAAAGTTTTAAGACCGAACATATATAAAAGCCGGTCTTAAAACTTTGATTTTTAAGACCGAACTTAAAATTTGTCCTAGTACTAAAGTTTAAATAAATAAGTAATAAATGTTAAGACCATTGTTACAGAATGACCGGTCTTAAAAGTAAGACTTTTAAGACCGGACAAAAATTTGGCCGTACTAAAGTTTGAATAAAAAATTAATTAATTTTAAGACCGGACATATATAGAGATCGGTCTTAAAGGTTATCTTTTAAGACCGTATATGTGTATTTGTCCGGTCTTAAAAATGAAGCGCCAAACGTTAACTTCGCGCGAAGCTTTTGTCACTCTCACTCTCTCACCGAAGAACCCCGTTCACGTTGCGAAACCCTTCCTGTTCCATTACCTCTCTTCCTCGCCCGCGCACTGTTAGCCTCTCATTACTCCCTCATTTTCTCGGGCATTCCTCTCTTCTTGTCTTGAAAATGAACGGTGAAAACAATTCCACTCGTGTTCTTGAAACTCTAGATATTGGTTTGACTGGTGAGGGTCGGACGAACGAACCCTCTTCATCTCACATTGAGCCTCCTCAGTGCCGTGCACGCTGTGGTAGAAGCGGCACACGAATGATGGAAGTATCCCTTAGTCGGAATACGGGACGAAGCTCGAGATTCATTTTGATGAAAATTTGCAACCTTTCGGTCCTAATAAAAGCACATATACTAGTTTTGTCGACGCTCTAGTACGCAGCAAGGTTAGCATTTTGACTGATGAGTGGAAAAATGTGGACCAAAAAACAATAAAGGATCCTATGTGGGACACTATCCGGCTTACATTCACCGTCCCTGAGTCTCGAGAAGTTGAAAGACTCAACATTGTCTTATTGTCTTGAGCGGTTCGGGAAGTTTAAGACCTTTCTAAGCTAACACTTATATTTTTGCCGAGGAGAAGCTTCGACCATCAACCACAGGACAAGTACAAATTTCTTGATGAACAAACTTGGCAACAATTTGTTCGAAGCGACCACTCTGAAGCTCGGTGAGTTATATTTAGTTTTGTTTGCACTTTTGTTTGCTTATTAACTTTGTGAGGATATGTGAATGTTATTGTGTACATCTAATCCTGTTAGTTAAATGGTTTGGTGTGTGAATAGAAGTATACATTTGCTGCCTTTGTCCCGCATGAGAGGAGCATGTCCTAGTTCCATGCAAGTTTGATATGTAAAGCGTGTAATGGCCATGGTTAGACGTTCTTGTTAGTTAGTTAGTTATTCTAATATGTGTAGGAACCATTTATGATGAATGAATGAATTGACCGAGTTGGCAGCATTTCGCAACTCCCTTTCCTTTGGTTTTCCCAATTTCTTCTACAATGCTACATCTTCCTTAAGTAAAATGTTGAAACTTGATGAAGTGAATTTGACTAATGTTTGACGTTCATATCAAGCAGAAATTCTCTAATTTCTGTTAGTGACATGGCTGGAATTCACAGAAAAGAAGGGAACAAGCATAGGAGATCAGATTGGGAGAAAGAATGATTGCCCACACAGGGCTTCTCGCGGCGGATATGAAAAGGCCGAAAAAGATTTGATGGCGACCAAAACGGAAGAGATTGGAAGATGAAGTGAATCCAATCCTTCTCAGTAGTTGACCAGCCGCCATCTCCAATACGTCGCGAGGAGCTCAAGGTTGTATATTCGGCAAAAGCCAAGCGGCACCTACACGAGTGAAAAACTCGTGCGATTCTTGAACGAATTGTAAGTATCAATATTGTTATTTTTTACTTACTAAACATGTTTCATCACTAAGCTTCTCGTTATCTGTATCTTACAGGAAGATCTTAAAAGAAAGAGGCAGAGGGATCTTTTGCGTCGGACGGGAGGAATGATGTTCGACCGCCGCGGCCGGAAAACCAGATCACTCGGGCGTGTAGGGGGATTGGAGGACGGGTAGGCCTAAAGCAATACTTTGGTAAATCCAAACGCCACAGACAAAGTATGGTTACCCCGGGAGGAGATGGATCAGACGCTGGCCAAATTAAGTGAGGAATCAGCGGTGAAAGATGCTACATTGAGGATGTTTCAATGAGATGAGCAAGATGAAGGAGGAGATGGATAAAATGAAGTTCCTCTGATGAGCTCTCGCCGAGAGACCAGTGTGGATCCCTTGACACCTTCACTGCACCTATGCAGCGAGCACTAGAGGAGCTGCATTGTTGGACAATCGAGTCGAGCAACCTTGTTATCTGTATGTGGAGGATCGTGATGGTCATAGACAATTGGTTGCTAAAGGGACTATCCACAACTTGGGATGAACTGTACACCACGAACAAATGGTGATGATGAAGTCGAGTGTCGAGTTGAAGAGGTGATCTTTGATGCACTGTCCCTCTCCCAACCGATGAGTGAAGGTTGTGAGTGATGTCAAGGGAACCTTCATCTCTTGGCCGGTGAAGCTTGTAGATGTCTCTACTCCTCCTCAAGCTCCACCCCCTCATCAAGCTCCACCCCTCCTCAATCTCCATCCCCTCCTCAAGCTCCACCCCTCCTCAAGCTCCACCCCCTACTGCTAACTTGACGGCCAAGGAAAAAATACAAGATTTGGTAGCCCAAAAATGGTTTAAAGATAAATCGTGGCCTGTCGATGAAGTAATAGGCCTCCCTCATCCTGGACCGGTTTACATTGATAATGAGATGTGTTCAAATATTTATGAAGTAAGTATCTTCTTCCTTGATTACATAATTGAAATGCACCGTTTAGACACACATATATACATATATACTAATTCCCTCATCGATGTCATTCTTGTAGGTGCATGCACGAGAAACCTTCAACAGGCGGAATTTCGAATTTTGGATTCTTGTGCCCAGTGTATGCAAGCACAACACTACCTCTGGAATTGAGACAGGAGTACATATCAAATAGGTTGTGTAAAGTGCAAAGAAAGGTGTACTTGTTTCCACACTGGCTCGGGTACATATATACTTGTCTGCAATTCACTTAATATAATTATGCTACATATATATATATCACTAATGGAGTTGCATTATGTTATCTTCTTATGCTCCACTCATAGCGATCCATCGACTACGTTGAAGCAGATGATCACCAAGTAAGAATGTCATTTTGATTGTCTTGTCTGAAATCTCTGTTGTGAATTTTCATGAACATTACTGATAAATTTGTGATTTTGATGATAGTGCCATGAAGACCTTCCGTGTTGAGGTAAAAAAAAAGCGTGGTGCTCAGCTCACAGATCCTAAATAGCACAAAATTAAGGTTAGTACATAATTGGACATGACATAATTGTCTTCTGAAGTTGGTCAGTACAGGCGGATGTTGAAAATGAGCCAGATGAGGCTCTGAAAAGTATTCGCGATTTTAGGAACGGATATTTGTTCAAAGTGCGGTCCTAAAGGTCTTCGTCCATTTTGAGACCGGATATTTAATAAATATACGGTCCTAAAAGTCTTCTCTAAATCTAAAAAATTTGGGTAGAGACTTTTAGGACCGTATATTTGTTAAAAGTACGGTCCTAAAGGTACATTTTAAGACCGTATATTTAACAAATATCCGGTCCTAAAAGTCTTCGTCTAATTCTAAAAAATTTGGGTAGAGACTTTTAGGACCGTATATTTGTTAAAAGTACGGTCCTAAAGGTCGTCCATTTTAAGACCGTATATTTAACAAATATCTGGTCCTAAAAGTCTTCGACTAATTCTAAAGACTTTTAGGACCGTATGTATGTGATTGAACCATATTTTATATGGTTTCTCATTATTTAATTGGGATTCTTAATGGATTTTGTCCTAGTTATTGAGCTTAAAATGTCTTTCTTGTGATAAATTGATATTAAGAGTAAATACATTAAATTTAGATTAAAAGGGCAAAATTGTCATAAAATTGTTATTACTCTTAATCTTTGATTTTTCTGAGAATATTTGATGAAGATTTATTAATTTTGATTGTAGGTGGTTGAAGGAATTAAATCAAATTTGGAAATGAAAGTTGGAGCTCAAATTGTAAAACTTTCACACTTTGCAGATTGGTCCCTCTACATAAGTTTTTCTACTTTGCAATTTGGTCCCTGGTCAAAACTCTGCGTTTTGACCAGGACCAATTAGGTTCAGCAATTGAATTGAAAAAGGGACCCGAGACAACGATTGAGAGGGGAGAGAGAGCGGAGAACGAAAACGCGCCGCGAGAGGGAGAGAGAGCGGAGAACTAAATGCGCCGCGAGAGGGAGAGAGCTTCGATCTCACATCCATCTTCAGCCACCTCTCGCCGGCGGCATCATCTTCCTCACCATTGCCGCCGGCGACCCACTTGCGCCGTGAGCTGAGGATCGAACATACGAGCCGGCCGCGGATCGAACCAGGAAGGAGACCTCCGTCTACCTCCATCTTCGGTCTTCCTCCCACGACCTCCAGTAATCACCCTCACCGCCGGCGAGCTCCGTCGCTCACCACACCGTCCTCCATTGTCCGAGATCGAGCTTTGCAGAGCCTCAGAACCACTACCGTCGACGGATTCACAGCTCACCGCCACCACCGATTTGCACAGTACCATTTGGCCATCCAACCACCATCGCCGGAGCCATACACCACCGTCGATCTTCTCCCCCTTCAATCTCACTTCCACCATCACCACTGTTCACCTTCATTTCCGGCGATTTCATCTTCCATCTCCGCTGGCAATTTCCCTTTCCCCTTCAACCCGACGTGGCTGTCTTGTTTCTTTTCCATTGATTATCTATTTGTTTGCTAGCTGTTTGAATCAAGAGATGGTTTGGTCTTTGATGGTAGTTCACTACTGATTCGTTGTTTCTTGGTGATGATGATTTGTTCTTGAGCCCTATGGACTACATTGGGGAGTTTCCTATCATTCCATAGTCTAGATTTATATATATTGATTGCCTAGATTTAGGAATTGTTGTGTATGATTCTGGACTGAGATTAATGATTATTGTCTCTTATGGTTTGATATTTGTGACTGAGATTGGATTTGTAATATGAAGATTATATGTATTTGAATTGCTTTGTGGTTGCAAAGAGACTATGTTGATCAGCTTGATAATGTCTAATTAATTTGGTTGATCTGTGCATTTGAGGGACTGATTAGTACTCAATTTCAAGAAGACTCATGTTTACATTATTCCAATCTTAATTACACATTAAGTGGTTTTAAACAATTTCTTAAGAGGTAGTAGTTAGCTACGATTGTAGGAGCTACTATTAATTGAGAATATTGGACTTAGGTGATATCTTGAGGTTTTTCTAATTAAGACTTAATGAGTTTTAACTCCCATAATTTTTGAGCAAGGATAGTCATTTCTTCATTACCAAGAGCATCTATCATTTATATTTCCATTTTAGTTATCATTTAATTAAATCGCATAGCCATTCCTTAGTTTATTAATTTAAAAATCCAAAACCCAATCCCCCTTTGTTTCCATTGCATTTGCATGACATTTAGATTACTTAGGATTCAATAAAAGGCTCCTCAAGAAGAGAGAACGATCCTAGGTTTGCCTATATGCAACCCTTGGTTAATTGTTGATTGTGGACCCCAAGGCTAATGACAAAAGGTCTACATCAAATGGCGCCGTTGCCGGGGAGCTAAGTAATTGGCTCCCTAGGTAATCTAATTGTCAAATTTACTTTTGACAGGGGTTTCTCGTGTGAAGCTTGTTAGTTTTCCATTTTTTTTTTTCATTGCATATAGTTTAGGGTTTTTGCATTTAGGTAGCTTGCATAGCATTCATTGCATTATTGCATTGTCTTGACTTGGTAGCTTCTATGTGGTGTGTTTGTATTAAATTTGATATGATTTTGAGCTTATTTGTTTGAATTCACCATGTCTCCAAGTTAATTCATAGCATACTTGCATCTTTTATCTTTTTGAAAAAAAAAAAAAATCTTCTTCTTTCTTTTTGATTTGCATTTGTATTTTCTTAGATTCCTTTTCTTAGTTTTTATAGTTTATAGTTAGATACTTATCTTGTAATTCATTGGGAATTAATTGTATTGAACTTTCATGGCTTGGTTTTATGACAATCATAGTCTACCTTTCAATTCTCACTCTTTTGTAGGCAATCAAGAATGTCATGGCCTATCCCACCACCCATTACATGAACCACTCCACCAACCTCCATTTCAACAATGTCATCAACCATCTCACTTACCATACCATCCTTCATTCTATCCCACTTCCGGACCATGCCATCCATCTCATGAATCCTTATACCCATTTGGGCCACCTTATGGACCTCACTCTCAACCATGTGTGCCCAACCAAGAATCTTCCATTTGTGAAGTCATTGGAGATTTTCAAAATCAAACAGCTTGGGCTATAAATGAGGAGTGGTCACATAAGGACAACTTTCATCAACAAATGGAATCTATTCTTAGAAGAACGGAACACCAAGTGAAAATGAGTGAGAGATTGGGAAAAGAAATTGAGCAGCAATCACAAGTGTTGAAAATGAATTTTCAAGAAAACCATTCTCTCATGGTCACACATGCACAAGAAGTTACGCAAGTACAAAAGCACATTGAAGGGTCTTCCCTCCCATTTGGTAATGATCGTATCCTTGTAGAAGTAGGCTCTCATACTACTCTAACTAAAGAAGCAATTCATGATTTGAGTGATGATGAGGTGGACGAGGAAATCATTGTTGAATCCCCTCAATTGTTTGGAAATGTAATTGCTCAACCAATTAGCTTTAGTAGTAGTGATTCGATTGTACATGTTGATGAGTGTGCTCCTATTTCTACATGTGATGCTTTAACTGTTGAAAATGCTTCTTTTCATAGTACTAGTGATGATTGCAATAAATTGAATGACATATTTTCATGCTCTTGTGAGGAATGCCAAATATGTGTAGATTGTTATCATGAAAAATGTCATTTGCTTGTTGAGCTTCGAGAGAAAGCATTTAGTGAGGTGGTTAACTCTACCATTGATCAGAATGCATCCTCTTGTACTATTGATGATAGTAAGCATGTCAATTTTGGAAAGGTTGAATCAAGCATAGATGCCAATGTTGTTGATGACGTTCTAGCTGAATGGCATGTTGATTGTCCTGATTTTGCATCTGAGTGATTCTCTCATTTGTGCATGTGCTAATAATGCATGGTGTCCTATTTGCACTGAGATTAATGATGCATTATTTGGTGATTCTGACTTGCTTAGTGATTCTGCATTACTTGTGGATTATGTTGTTGATATGAGTGAGAAAGATCATAGCCTAGAATACCAAATGCATAAAATTCCCACTGGATCACCTCCTTGTAGTCTTGTTGGCAACAAAGATTCTGAAATTTTGATTGATAAAATTCTACATATTGATGAATCTTTCCAACAAGTCTTATCTTGTGATTTGCCACCCGATTTAGAAAAGAAAAATGATTGCTTTGAAATTTTGGAGCCCTCGGGTGGTGACAATTTCAAAAATTCTCCTCCTTCTTCCAATATTTTTCTTTCCATCTCTTGTGATTGCAATAATGATGTAGTATACTCCAACACTAAGTTGGATTCCATACCTTCCATTTTGCAAGCACAAGAGAATTTTCACAATGCAACTGGTTGCTTGACTCCTACTGACGGGAGTGTCGTTGATTTCCTTGGATGTGATAGTTATTTGGAGAGTTTAGTTCCTAAAATAAATTTACGTCACTTGAAATCTCTCCATCTTGCTATTTTTGGATGGGATACTGCTATTTGCTTGTCTTCTTTGCAGGCATATTGTTGGAAAGATTATCAGGGGAGTCAATCTCTACCGCACATTCTTGGACCTCTCCTGATTGATCCTGAGCCACCTCCAACAAGGAAATTCAATAGAAGAGAAGATATTTTTAAAGACAAATGCATGATTCTCATTGGCGATGAGAACTTCTCCTTCAAGCGACTTAAGATACTCTAACACAAGTTGTCTCTTTCCTCACTTATTTTCTTCCTAATTCCTATGATCACTTGGGCTTAATTGTTGTATGAGGAAGATAAGTGTGGGGGAGGGACACAATCCAAGAGAAAAGTAGAAATAATGTAGTTGAGTAAGTAGAATAAGAACCCCTATGTGTGCTTTGCATTCTCTTGGTCACTACCCTACTTAATTACCATTGTGCCTTGAATTTTACCTTGTTTATCATTCTCTTTAGAGTGATTTTTCACATTGAGGACAATGTGTTGATTAAGTGTGGGGAGGGAATACATTTTGAGTCCCAATTAAATGGTTGTTTTTAAATGAGAAAATGCCTAAAACTAGAAAAAAATTTGAGCTTTCATGAGATCTAGTGTTTTGGCAACTTTTTAAAACCATATTTTGCTTTTTAAGTGAATGGGAAGAGAAATGAACCCACAATTGGATTTTTTCTTACTCCTTATTTTGAAAATGAGAGTTTATAAATCATTAGTGCATTTAAGAGTTAAGCATGATTATAGTTGATTGCAATGTTTTGATTGGTTGTGTTTGTAAGGTTAACACTTGGAATAGTTAAGTAGATGTTTTGTGGTTGGTTTACCATGCAATTGATTTTGTTAGAGTGAGCATTGGAGAAAAACCTTGTTGGAAGGATATTTGAGCCTTAAAGTCTTTTCATGTGTGCATGTTCACTTGGTTTTTCACCTTCTAGAACTTGTTTCAACTCTTTTCGAAACGGTATTTGCGTTATTGTGATGGAAATGAAAGAGGCATTCAATTCGAAACCATTTTCACCCAAACACAAACCTACATTCATGTACCCTTTGCTTTCCCCTTTGAGCCTTTCCTATGTTATATGCATATCATTACTCATAGTGTTCATAGAATTCTAAAAATCAAAAGAGAATTGCCAATCAAAATTTGAAATGCCATGTATATAAAAAAGTGAGTTTAGTTTGAAAAAAAAAAGAAGAAGAAGAAGAAGAGAAAAGAAAGAAAGAAAGAAAGAAAGGTATTAAAAAAAAAAGAAAAGAAAAAAAGAAAAGAAAAGAAAAATAAAAAATATAAACAAATGAAGAAGGCATTTGTTCATGAATTTTCAAAAGAATTGGCAAAAGTTTGTAAAGTTATTTAGATGCTATAAACTTGGTTATTAATTGTGACTTGCATATTAACTATTTTCTTTTTCTCATTAATTCATTCCATTTAGCCTTCATCCATCATTACAAGCTTTTAAAGTCCTCTTGATTCATTACATTAATTGCTATTAATAGTGGAGATGCTAGAGTTGTTACAAGCCTATGGTAAGGTGTTGATTAAGTGAGCTAGAGTGAAATTATTCCAATAAGGTGAGATGAGTGAAACAGTTATAATACCTTGAGAGTTCTCTTGTGCTTCATTCTAATATTTTGGGTTGTGTAGTCAGCTAATTTCTTTACATCCTTGATTATGAATATTGTTGGTTTGAAGAATTTGATTAATTAATTCATTGCTTCCTAATTATGAAATTGCTCATCTTTCAAATACATTAATGATTTGGACTTGGAATCTTGTACTCAATCGCCTTTGTTCAGGAGTACAAAGGTTTAAGTGTGGGGGAATTGATTGAACCATATTTTATATGGTTTCTCATTATTTAATTGGGATTCTTAATGGATTTTGTCCTAGTTATTGAGCTTAAAATGTCTTTCTTGTGATAAATTGATATTAAGAGTAAATATATTAAATTTAGATTAAAAGGGCAAAATTGTCATAAAATTGTTATTACTCTTAATCTTTGATTTTTCTGAGAATATTTGATGAAGATTTATTAATTTTGATTGTAGGTGGTTGAAGGAATTAAATCAAATTTGGAAATGAAAGTTGGAGCTCAAATTGTAAAACTTTCACACTTTGCAGATTGGTCCCTCTACATAAGTTTTTCTACTTTGCAATTTGGTCCCTGGTCAAAACTCTGCGTTTTGACCAGGACCAATTAGGTTCAGCAATTGAATTGAAAAAGGGACCCGAGACAACGATTGAGAGGGGAGAGAGAGCGGAGAATGAAAACGCGTCGCGAGAGGCAGAGAGAGCGGAGAACGAAAACGCGCCGCGAGAGGGAGAGAGCTTCGATCTCACATCCATCTTCAGCCACCTCTCGCCGGCGGCATCATCTTCCTCACCATTGCCGCTGGCGACCCACTTGCGCCGTGAGCTGAGGATCGAACATAACAGAGCCAGCGTCGCGGGACTGAACCAGGAAGGAGACCTCCGTCTACCTCCATCTTCGGTCTTCCTCCCACGACCTCCAGTAATCACCCTCACCGCCGGCGAGCTCCGTCGCTCACCACACCGTCCTCCATTGTCCGAGATCGAGCTTTGCAGAGCCTCAGAACCACTACTGTCGACGGATTCACAGCTCACCGCCACCACCGATTTGCACAGTACCATTTGGCCATCCAACCACCATCGCCGGAGCCATACACCACCGTCGATCTTCTCCCCTTCAATCTCACTTCCACCATCACCACTGTTCACCTTCATTTCCGGCGATTTCATCTTCCATCTCCGCTGGCAATTTCCCTTTCCCCTTCAACCCGACGTGGCTGTCTTGTTTCTTTTCCATTGATTATCTATTTGTTTGCTAGCTGTTTGAATCAAGAGATGGTTTGGTCTTTGATGGTAGTTCACGGCTGATTCGTTGTTTCTTGGTGATGATGATTTGTTCTTGAGCCCTATGGACTACATTGGGGAGTTTCCTATCATTCCATAGTCTAGATTTATATATATTGATTTCCTAGATTTAGGAATTGTTGTGTATGATGCTGGACTGAGATTAATGATTATTGTCTCTTATGGTTTGATATTTGTGACTGAGATTGGATTTGTAATATGAAGATTATATGTATTTGAATTGCTTTGGGGTTGCAAAGAGACTATGTTGATTAGCTTGATAATGTCTAATTAATTTGGTTGATCTGTGCATTTGAGGGACTGATTAGTACTCAATTTCAAGAAGACTCATGTTTACATTATTCCAATCTTAATTACACATTAAGTGGTTTTAAACAATTTCTTAAGAGGTAGTAGTTAGCAATGATTGTAGGAGCTACTATTAATTGAGAATATTGGACTTAGGTGATATCTTGAGGTTTTTCTAATTAAGACTTAATGAGTTTTAACTCCCATAATTTTTGAGCAAGGATGGTCATTTCTTCATTACCAAGAGCATCTATCATTTATATTTCCATTTTAGTTATCATTTAATTAAATCGCATAGCCATTCCTTAGTTTATTAATTTAAAAATCCAAAACCCAATCCCCCTTTGTTTCCATTGCATTTGCATGACATTTAGATTACTTAGGATTCAATAAAAGGCTCCTCGAGAAGAGAGAACGATCCTAGGTTTGCCTATACGCAACCCTTGGTTAATTGTTGATTGTGGACCCCAATGCTAATGACAAAAGGTCTACATCAGTATGTCAAATATTCGGTCCTAAAAGTATAGAAAATATACGGCTAAAATATTAGGACCGTATATTTGTTAGTAGTCAGGTCTTAAAAGTCTTCATTTTATTTAATAGATTGCCGAAACCTTTAGGACCGCATATTTGTTAGTTGTCCGCTCCTAACTTTAAATTTTAAAATAAGGCTTAATTTTTAGGACCGAGGATTTTTATACGTCCGGTCCTAATATTCTTCATTTAAATAGAGTTGGTGACTCGATTTTCAGACATATCGTTAGGGTTCAAGGCAACCATGTTTAAGGCGTTCTTCTCAAGTTTTGTGCTTCGTTGTTCTCGTTTCTACTTTTCTCGGATGTGAAGAACGTCATCGGTGTCCCTTTTCTTTTGTCGGAAAAAGAAAGAAGATAACGAAAACGACACTGAAAATTTTCATCACATCCGGAAAAGAAAAAAGGTAAATAATGTTTTTTTGTTTTGTTTTGTATGGTCGCAACTGTTAACTTTATTCTGCAAATTTTTAAGATTGATCACCACGAATAGGACAATGTTTTGTTTGTTCTTGTTGTCGGAGAAATAAAAAGTTTATTTAAAATTTTTTTTTTCTGCTGCTTCGTAAGGCAGCAGTACAAAAAAAAAAACTTAAAATTCTAATCCTCCCCATCGTTGTCGGAGGGAGGGAATGGTCGAGACGTCGTCATCGAGGTATGGTACTCAACGTCATTGGCGTCGAGTACCGCTTTCAGCTTGTTGTTGACGGCGTGATAGACTGAAACAGCTTTACCCAAGCTTCGGTCTATATGATCGACGCGGCTATCAGTGCTCCAAAGATTCCGCCGAAGTTCGGTTTCGGAGGCAACGGAGGAGGATATGGAGGTGCCTCGGATTTCGCCTGAAGGAGGACCTCGTCGTGGTGGAGAAGCCATTACGGTGGAGGTTATAGGAGGAGATGGAGATGAATGTTAAGAAAGTAACAACGGGTTTAAATAGAGAACCCATCCTGAAGAATGTGAAACGCCGGAAACATTAACGAGGAGACGCATATTTGCTCAGAATACAAGGAGACGCCTAGTTGGGAAGTTTATGTGGAAGCCGAAGCGACTCTGAATTAGTTTTAATACCGGATACTGTGTGAGATCCGTTCTTAAAAGTAATATTTTTTAACCAAAGATTTTTACTTGAAAAAAATAAATTGAAATATAAAAATAAATGAGTTTTAGGACCGGATACAAAGTAATATATCGGTCTTAAATGAGTTTTAGGACCGAATATTTGATAAAAGGACGGTCTTAAAAGTAATTCAATTAAAAATTAGTTTTAGGACCGGATACCAAGTAATATATCGGTCTTAAATTAGTTTTAGGACCGGATATGTGATAAAAGGACGGTCTTAAAAGTAATTGAATTAAAATTAGGACCGGATATAAGATAAAAGTCCGGTCTTAAAAGTTTGTATAAAAGTAAAATGACGAATTCATCATCGATGTTTATCTCTCCTGCTATCTGTCTTTATATACTCCACACACTACCTCTTTGTCCTTGTTAACTCCTCACTTCCTAGCTCTCTACCCCAACTTCTCAAATCCTCAAACCATGGTTAGATACAAGCAAACTGCTCGTAGGGGTGCATACACGCCTCACTCTCGTGCCATGGCTAGATCATTATATGGTGCACCTCCTCCAAATGACGGTGCGTCGTATTGTTTCCGAAGACTCTCGGGTCGTTGGACCCATTATTATTTCTTCGGATCATGAAGAGATTGCTCATGCCGCACCCCCCTCGATCCTTCTGCCGATCCTATTCTTGCTGAGTTCAACCGTCATCTTGAAGCTGGCCATGCAGATGTTCGTAATCCCCCTCTCCAACTTCGTTGGCCCCAGCGCGCCTACCTCGACCCCTCTCCGCTCCCGTAATGATCCATTCATATTGCGGGTGGAGAGAATAAGACAACAACTTGCCGATCTCCGGCGGGAAATTAATGCTCTTCACGCCGAAATCGCCGAGGTTGTTCAATCGATTCTTGTGGATGATAATATTCAGCTTGTTTTTCATTTGTGTTTTTGTTGTTGTGTATATATTCTCAAGTAATGTAAGAAACATTAAGAACACCGTATGAATTTTTGGCTCTTCTCCAAGAATTCATTAAAGAAACTTATTCTCCAATTTTGCTTTATTTTTGTCCAAAAATATCATTTATTTTATTGATTTAATATACCAATCACGAAGGCCATTAAGACCGGACATTTTATTTTATAAGTAACGGATCTAAAGATAATTTGAATTTTAGGACCGGATGTTTTATAAACCTCCGGTCTTAAAACTTAAAGTCTAATAAAATTTTAGGACCGAATAATTTTAAAACTCTGGTCTTAAAATGTTAGTTGTATCTTTAGGACCGGACATTTAATTAATTACCGGTATTAATAAAATCCAAAAAGCTAAATAAGGTATCTTTGTCGCGCGGAAAAATTAAATTTCCCTCTCTGAATATTGTTTTTGAAGATTATATTTGCACTTTAGACCTACCCAACTGACCAACAAGTGTTTTTAGGTTACTCTTGCTGTCTTGTCTGCAACATCAACGTTCGTGAGCGGAGAAGTAAGACGACTCAACAAACGCATATGCTACGGAGTTAGTCCACAAGACCTTCATCCCCGCATTTAATTTCCTCGTCTTGCATTTATTTTGGTTCTTGGATTCACTGTGATGCATTTATGACCAAAAGTAATTCTTAATTCGTCTAAATAATATATAGGAATTCTACTATGGATCACAGTTGGATAGATGCTTTACGAACGAGTATTGAATATCAGAATGGGGTTAGGGAATTTATAGAATTTGCTAAACAAAATGCCCATGATGATGGAGGGAAGTATTATTGCCCTTGTGTAAAATGTTTGAATGAGTGTCGACTATGTCCTGAAGTTATACGCACACATTTAATTTGTCACGGATTTTGTAAGACTTATACAGTATGGGTATGGCATGGTGAACAAGTGCCATCAAGTGGGAAACAACATGGGGAAGTGGCCTTTGATGATAATGACACGGATATGGATGATCGCATAGAGGACATTATCCGTGATGTTGGAGAAGAGGCTTTTGAGCGATCACATGCATATGGTAATATGTGCAGTGATGCAGAGACCGCTATACCGTGGGTGTAAAAATACCAATTGTTGAACGCTGTATTGAAATTGGTAAGCTTGAAGGCACGTCATGGATGGAGCGACAAGAGTTTTTCGAATTGCTTGAGGCTTTGAAGGACATGCTTCCGGATGATAATGTGTTGCCGCATCGCTACTATGATGCTAAGAAGATACTTTGTCCACTGGGGATGGAGTACAAAAAGATCCATGCATGCCCGAATGATTGTGTATTGTATAGAAAAGAGTTTGAAGAGAAGCAGAGTTGTCCGATATGTGAAACCCCACGGTACAAGTCGATAAGGGGCCTGCAAAAGTGTTGTGGTATCTTCCAATCATACCAAGGTTCAAGCGGTTGTTTGCGAATGAAAATGATGCAAAAATCTGAGGTGGCATGCAGATGAGAGGATTTCGGATGGACGGCTTCGACATCCTACCGATTCTTCTCAATGGAAGAAGATCGATCAATTATTTCCAAACTTCGGCGAAGAACCTAGGAACCTCGGGCTTGCCCTTAGCACGGATGGAATGAATCCCTATGGAAGCCTTAGCAAGATACATAGCTCATGGCCCGTAGTCCCGATTGTTTACAACTTATCTCCTATGTTATGCATGAAACGAAAGTACATCATGTTTGTCTATGTTGATTTCGGGACCAAAACAACCCGGAAATGACATAGATGTTTACCTAGAGCCCTTGATCGAAGACTTGAAGGAGTTGTGGGAAGAAGGTGTCGATGTTTTTGACTCTTTCAAGAAGGAGGTCTTTAGAATGAGAGCCATGATATTTTGTACTATAAACAACTTCCCAGTAAAAGGCCATAAAGCATGTCCGGTTTGTGAAGAAGGCACATGCTACTATCAACTTCAACATCGAAGAAAGACGGTGTATCTTGGACATAGGAGATTTCTTAGACGGGGCCACCCATATCGTCGATTAAAGAAGGCCTTTTTTGGTGGCCAAGAGTATGAAGAAGCTCCGGTGGCATTGACTGGGGAGCAAGTGTATGAAAAGGTTAAAAATATCGGTGTCATCTTCGGTAAGCTCCGGAAAGAGTAGAAAAGAAACAAATATATGGAAGAAGAGATCTGTATTCTTTGATCTTCCCTATTGGCGCAATCTTGATGTGAGACACTTTGTATTGATGTCATGCATGTGGAGAAGAACGTATGTGATAGTATTGTGGGCACGCTTCTCAACATACAAGGTAGTTCGAAGGATGGTGTGAAGGCAAGATTGGATTTGCAAGCAATGGGAATACGCGAAGACTTGCATCCAAGGCCATATGGGAAGAGAACTTATTGTCCCCCGGCTTCTCATACTTTGTCTAAGGATGAGAAACGAAGCTTTTGTGAGTGTTTACATGGCACAAAAGTTCCCTCGGGTATTCTTCAAATTTTAAGAGGCTTGTCTCGATGAAGGACTTGAAATTAGTAGGTCAAAAGTCTCATGACTGACATGTCTTGATGCAACAGCTACTCCCGTAGCTATTCGAGGATTGCCGAATATGATCTTCGGGTCGTTTTGACTAGACTTTGTTTCTTCTTCAATGCGGTTTGTAGTAAAGTTTTCAAGATTGAAAAGTTGGATGAATTCGAGAATGAAGGATATCTTATCTTGTGCCACCTTGAGAAGCTTTTTGTTCCTTCATTTTTTGACATCATGGTTCATCTCATTATTCATCTAGTGAGGGAGATAAAGTTGTGCGGCCCTATCCATTTACGGTGGATGTACCCTATTGAAAGATCTATGAAATTCCTAAAAGGGTATGTGAAGAACGCGTACGCGCCGAAGCATCAATTGTTCGAAATATGTTTCAAGAGGCCATGGAATTTTGTCAAAATTATTTGGCCAAAGTAAGACATATTGGGCTTCCAAAACGCCGGCATGTTTGAAGGGGGTAGACGTGGGGCTTCGGTAAAGAGTGTGGATCCTGATGAATTGTCACAAGTCCACTTATACATCTTGAATAATGTTGATGAAGTTCAAGCCAGCATATCTGCACATAAAGAGGCTGTAAGGAAAGAGAACCATCGAATGACCGAACAAAGGTTGATTAGGGAGCATAACAAAACTTTTGCAAACTGGTTCAAACAAAAGGTCGAGGGATCTAAATGTGTTTCTGAGACAATGAAATGGTTAGCACGTGGTCCTGAGTTTGATGTCATAAGTTGGAATTCGTATGTGATCAATGGTTATACATTTTACACGAAGTCCCTAGATGATAGGAGCACACCCGAAACAGTGGTGTTATGTTAGAGGCTGAATCTATGCACTTCTCCAGTTCGAAAGACAAGAGGCCTAAATTGGCAGTCATGCCATATTATGGGGTTATTGAAGAGATTTGGGAGGTGGACTATGTCAAAGTTAGATTTCCCATCTTTAAATGCAAGTGGGTTAATGTCAATAATGGTGTTCGGATCGATCGACTAGGATTCACTTTAGTCGATGTCAATAGTAGAAGTTTTGGAGATGAACCTTTTATTATGGCGATCATGCAAAACAAGTGTTCTATATCACCGATCAAGAAAATAAAATGTGGTCTGTAGCTCTCCAAGGAAAGAGGGTCATTGATATTGATGAGGAAAGTCATTCAAATTATGGTGATCTTCCTGAGAGTACTCATTTTACCAGGGGTCTACCGGACATGAACGAAGAAGATGAAGCGGATAATGAACCCGGCATAAGAAATGATCATCAAGAAGGGATATGGGAGGATATCACTTTATAAAAGTGTCAATTCATAAGGTAATCAATATTCATATGCAGAATTCTTAGAAAACTTTAAGGTTTTAACTATTATTATATCCTGTCTATGTTCTTAATTAAACAATGTCATCATTGAATATGAATTTGTTCTTGTTTTGTTTTTGTGGCAGGATCCATTTCAAAGGGGCATGTTATAAAAGAGGATGCATGTTACGTTGTTGGGTGGGAATCAAATGAAGGCATGGTGAATAATATATTGGACTACATTTGTATGTTGAATTACGTGCTGCATGTATTGTAACTCATTGCCTTTGTAATTAGTTATATGTTAGCTTATTGTATAAATTACTTTAGTTGTTTTAGACTTAATTAAGAGGCCATATAACTCATGGTGGATAATATTTGTATTCTTTTTCCCAATTCATTTTATTCATGTTCATAGCTTGTAGCTTAAAGTATATCGATTTTTATGTGCTGTTTTGGATGGTGGATTTGTGTATATATATTGATCACCGCTCTTAAAGGTGTTAAGCCGGTCTTAAAAGTTGGTCTTTAAGACCGGCCCATTAAAAAATTCGGTCTTGAAAGTCAGTCTTTTAAGACCGGGTAATTAGTCCTCCTGGTCTTAGAGTCCTCTATCTTTAGGACCGGATTGATATTTGTCCGGTCTTAATATTTGGATCTTTTAAGAGCGGTCGATATTTATTTAGTACGACTTTTAAGACCGAAGGTTTAAAATGTCCGGTCTTAAAGAAAATCTTTAAGACCGTGTAAAAGTCCGGTCTTAAAGGTCGACTTTTAATACCGCCCGGAACAAGACTGCTCGCGGGTCCGGTCCTAATGTACCTTTTTTGTCCGGTCTTAAAAGCCTTTTTTCCACTAGTGCTAGAGATTTAACAGATCAAGAAAAATTGTATTTAAAGATGGAGTTACAACATTTTGAACTTGGCATTCCTAAGCATTCAAATTTCATTAATTTTTCAACTACATCTGAATTATGTCAAGGACTAGCAAGAACTGAAAAGTCCATCATTTACCCTCTTATTGATAGAGTGATTAGACTTGTACTCACTCTTCTAATTTTTACAATAACTAATAAAAGATATTTCTCTGCTATGAAGATAATTAAGAGTAGGCTTTAAAATAGAATGAAGGACCAATTTCTTGATGATGCTTTGATTACATATATTGAAAAAGAAATTGTTTTGAATTTTAGCATAGATTCAATTATAGATGAATTTAACAATAGGAAAACACGTAGAGTAAGAGTCAAGTGAAGTAATCTTAATTTTCATAATAGATTTCTTTCAATTTTTATATATTAGGTCTGTATCGTATTTCAAGTACTTTTATTTATAATGTAGCTAGCATATTTTATTTTCACCCCATGGCCATGGGTAAAATTCTTGAGTTTGCCCCACGAGTCGTGGACCAAATTATGTTTCATTTTGCGTCCATGAAAACCTAGAGCTTGTCATTTGTTTTTTTTACCAAAAAAACATAAAACAAACTATATAGCCCGGTTATATTTTGACTTTGTATAATGTATTATAAAAATATTTTGGTCCATTTTATAAAATGTTTTTATATTTTCAATGAGTATAAAATATTTTCTTTTTATATATACCCATATTTAAAATTTGATGTTTGAGCTAATTAGTGTGATTAACATGGATAATATTTAACTGCCCAAAAATATGGGTAATGTTGAAAATTTTGTAACTGAACTAATTGATTGCTCAGCCCCGTTCTATTATTGGTGTTTAATATAATACCCTCTTTTTAGTTAAAATTAACAAGTATACTACCTTTGTTCCTTAACTAATATATATAAATAAAATATCAATTGAATCAATTTGAGGTGATGAAATTAATTAATTAAATTAGTTACACTAAAAAAAACTATTATTCGTAACAGTTAATCTGTAGCGGTAAAAAATAACCGCTACAAATACTTGGTTTAAATAAAACTTAACCTATTAATTCATTTATAATATACTCAAACTATAAATTAATTTAAACTATATTTAAACAAAATTAATTTAAAATATATTTAAATCTAAACTATAAATATATATATATATATATATATATATATATATATATATATATATATATATATATATATATATATATATATATATTCCTTTCTTTACTTCTTCTGCATATTTTAAGTTTATGCTTATGTTCTAAGTGTTCTTCCCTCTCTACTTCTCTCTCACTCCCATCTCCCCTCCGTCCCCTTCAGCTCCTTCGGGCCCTCCCGACCTTTTGGGGCCCTCCCGACCTTTTGGTATCAGAGCCAGAAGGGGAAGTAGAGATGTATTGATTAGATCTGGACTGGGAGGTTACCCTCTCAGGATGTATTGTTGCTCAATTGGTTTATGATTCATATCTATGTGTGGTGGTTGACTCGATGGCAGGTTTCTACCGCCTCAGAGTATATGTATGAGACTTGATTTATGAATTCTGCTTGAGTATATGTAAGTAGTTTAATTGGATGGTGACCGTTGCTGAATCGCTGGCGATCGGAAGAGCCCGTAAGACCCAAAGGGAGAGGCAGGGAGATCGGAGGATTCTTGCACCATGAATTAGACTGTTTACATAAAAGTTATGCTGTCTAGAGTACAGTAAGCAGAACTCATAAGTCAAGAACCATACATAGAAGAGTATGCTGTTTAGCATAAGAGTGATCCCATACACCAGATATATGAATCATACTAATAACTGACAATACATTCCTGTAAGGTAATTGTCCAGTAAATCTTTAATCAATACACCCCTATGGTAACCTGACGGTAATGATATCAAAATAGGGAGATTCACATCTGCTGTTTTCCTGCATTTTATGCTCTTTTGAATTTTCTGTTTTAAGTTTTTATTTTCCTGCATTATTTTCTGCATTTTTCATCATGTCTTCCATCTTCCGTTCGTTCTCTCGCCGTTCCTCGTTCTCTTCCACCTCTTCCAACCCACCTTCTTCCTTAAACGATGAGGGAGTTCATTCCTCAACAAACAACATCTTTGATGAAGAAATTCATTTCAAAGATTTAAATCAACAAGTTGACGATTGGACTCTTCCTCCAGTCGATAACAAAGATGTGTTCCACACATCAAAGAAATGGTTCTCAAAGTCTGATTATATAATCAAGACTGTTGAAGAATCTATTTCTGTCCAACCGGAGAAAGAGGAATTCTTTCTTCTCTCTCCAAATTCCATTCTTAAACACAAAGAGGATTACAACTACCTACACATCGGTTGTGTACAAGTTGCTCTTAAACCTCTTGTCCGCCTTGGCTTAAATGTTTCTTTCCTTGTCTGCCTTAGAGATTCGAGACATTACGATTTCTCTGATTCTCTATTTGCAGCGGCTGAGTTTGGACTACATAATGGTCCTGTCTATTTCAACTGTTACCCAAATCAAACGGTTGCTTTAGATGACAAACGTATTATGGAAGTCCTTAAACTCAATGTTAAACTTCATGGTTTTAACATGAAATCAGGATCTATACCTGTTGCTCTAATATATAGGGTACAGTATAAGGTCTCAAAATCTTCTGCTTCGAGTGCTCGTTACCTCCCAATCAATAGACACACTGTTGTTTTTGGAACTGACCACTTGAACACAAACGTCACCATTCCACAAACCATTGAATGGAAAGATGTAACCCTTCCAGAAGAATGGGTTATGGAAAAGGCAGTCCAAGCTGTTCCACGACCCCCTCTTCAAATCAGTAGAATTTCACAAACACAAACAGGATCTGTTAGACTGGCGTTTGACAGACCCAGAAGTTCTACTTCTTCCATACCCAGATCTATCTCTTCAAGATATGGAGATTTTAGATCTACATTAAACTCTGAATTACCGAGGCATTCTTGTTCCTCTGAACGGTCCCTTCCACAATCAGAAAGGACTATTCCTCCGGTGATTCACTTACCACCTCCACCTCCAGTAACAACAGAGAACCCTTTACCCGGGAATGTTCAGATGCAAGGCGTCACAGACGAGGGTAATATTTCTCATGCAAACTATCAAACCGAGGATGACACCAGGTCTATAGTCCCACCGGCTGACTATAATGACTTGTGTGAACCTCAAGATACAGACTCAGGGGAAACTCCAAATCCTCTAAATCTGTATGTTTTACAAAAAGAATTTTCAATTGATAAGCAAAGTTTGCAAAAGGAATTTTATTCCGAAGCAAATACTTTGCAAAGAAACTGGTTCCTAGAAAAATTCAAAGGATCATTGCGAAAGCATATCCAAGAAATATTCTACAGTTTCCTTGAAAAGTATGAAGTGAATATTCCATTTTTTGACTGGTTTGAAGCTCTTGCCAGAAGTCAGAAACTGGATTATCCATTTCCCCAATCAAACGTGACAAAGAAAGAGTGGAAAACCTCTGATGGACAAACAGTCTCTTCAGAAGTCCCTCCACCTGTATCTTTTCACATACCCCGGATTAAAGATCTCAAAAAACAGCCTGTAGCTACTACTCCCCCAGTAGCCTCAACCTTTTCTTTAGGAGAAACTGTCCAAACACAGATAGGATCCTCTAGAGAAAACCATTTCAAACCCTTCCAACTTGACCCAAGGATTAAATCCAAAATTGATTGGATCAAGAAAAGAAGACAGCCGTTAAACCCTTCCGAAACAATACAGTTTCAACCAATTATTGCTTCCGAAGTCCCCCAGAAACCAGTATCTTCTACAAAAAAGGTAGTGGTCTCTAAAACAGAAACCCAAGAATCAAATCCTTTGGAAGAACAAGGAGATATTCAGGATAACTTTTTATCTAACGAATCTTATTTCCTTAATGTCATTAATCATCAGGATTATGATCATTTTCTTGGAGTCTTACATCAAGTTTCACACAACCAGTCTTTACCAGAGACCAAACCCACACATTTAACCGAGCTTCAGCATGAAGTTAACCATCTAAAGCAGGAAGTTCGAATTCTTAAATCTGGCAGAAACAGTGGTGAAACTGGAGCCTCTCAAATTTGTGAAAACCTTCAAATTTGTGAAAACCTGCAGTTTCCTTGGGCAAATGATTTCCTCTTTGAAAATGATCAGCAGGAGAAAATTTACCAACTGTGTTTAAACATTGTTTCAAAAATCATGATACAGAAGTTTTATATACAAGCAAAAATCATCGTCAACGATGAACTTGTTATTGAACAATCTGTTCTTTTTGATACAGGATCCCAAGCTAATTGTTTTCTTGAAGGACTTATTCCAACAAAGTATTTTGAGAAAACATCAGCAAGATTTAGTGCTGTGAATAGATCACCTGTATCTGTCCAGTATAAGGTCTCTAATGTCATAATAGAAAATGAAGGTTTGCAAATTAAAACTCCTTTTATTCTGGTAAAGGACATGGGAACCCAGATTATTCTAGGAGCACCATTTGCACAACTTTTATTTCCTTATATGACTGATGTTGGTGGGATTTCCAAACAGCATTTGGGAAAGACAATTCTATTTCCTTTTACTACAAAACCTTAGTTTAAGGAAATAAATCCTCTTTTTTCCAAACAAAAACAGATTAACTTTTTGAAAGATGAAATTTCTTTTAAGAAAATTGAGCAAAGAACTCCAAAGAACCACTTATCCAAGATAGGATTAAAGATTGTTTGGACAAGATCCATCAAACCGTCTGTGCTGATCTACCTAATGCCTTTTGGAATCGAAAGAAACATGTGGTAGATCTTCCTTATGAGCCCAGCTTTTCTGAAAAACAAATTCCTACAAAGGCTAGGCCCATCCAAATGACTCAAGAACTTCTTGAAACCTGTAAAAAGGAAATTCAGGATCTTCTTGACAAAAAATTGATACGCCATAGTCGAAGTCCATGGTCTTGTGCTGCATTTTATGTAAACAAAAATGCAGAAATAGAACGTGGTACTCCTAGGCTTGTTATCAATTATAAACCTTTAAACGAAGCCTTGCAATGGATTCGTTACCCTATTCCAAATAAGGCTGATTTGCTGAAACATTTGCATTCTGCAAAAATCTTTTCCAAATTCGATATGAAGTCTGGATTTTGGCAGATCCAGATTTCTGAGAAAGACAGGTATAAAACTGCTTTTACTGTTCCTTTTGGTCAGTATGAGTGGAATGTTATGCCTTTTGGTTTAAAAAATGCTCCTTCAGAATTTCAAAGGATTATGAACGAGAATTTCCGAGATCAAGGTCAATACATCATTGTTTACATTGATGATGTTCTAATCTTTTCAAATTCTATAGATGAGCACTTTAAACATGTTTCAAAATTCATGCGAATTGCAGAAACAAATGGTTTAGTAGTTTCTAAACCTAAAATAAGCCTTTTCCAGACCAAGATAAGATTTCTTGGTCATTGGATACATCAGGGAACGATAACTCCTATTGAAAGGGCAATACAGTTTGCAGAGAAATTTCCTGATCAAATCCTAGACAAAACCCAACTCCAGCGGTTTTTAGGAAGCTTAAACTATGTTGCTGAATTTGTCCCACAACTCAGTAATCTCATTAAACCCCTTCATCAACGTCTTAAGAATAACCCTCCTCCTTGGACTGATATTCATACAGATGTTGTTAGAAAAATTAAACAGCATGTTAAGGAACTACCTTGCCTTAACTTGCCCATTCCTTCTGCCTTTAAAATAGTCGAAACAGATGCTTCTGAATTAGGCTATGGTGGTGTCCTTAAACAACGCATAGACGGAACAGAACAAGTTGTTTCTTTTACGTCTAAGCATTGGAATAATGCTCAGCAGAATTATTCCACAATCAAAAAAGAAATTTTGGCAATTGTGTTATGCATTTCAAAATTTCAATCCGATTTGTTAAATCAAAAATTTCTACTCCGCATTGATTGTAAATCTGCAAAAGATGTTTTGCAAAAGGATGTAAAAAACCTTGCATCAAAACAAATTTTTGCACGATGGCAAGCTATTTTAAGTATTTTTGATTTTGACATTGACTTTATCAAAGGTACTTCAAATTCCCTTCCAGATTTCCTCACCAGAGAATTTTTACAGGGTAGTGATCGGAGCAGATCCAAAATTGCCACCAAAACAAAAGAAACTTCCCTCGGGAGACAAAGGTAAAAGTATCTCTCATGATACTTTTGTCCAAACTAATTCTGAACAAAGTTTTCAGGATTTTCTTAAACAGCTTTTGCAGCAAACAAACATCCAAGAGGAGACAGGATCAAACAGAGTTTCAACTCAAGATACTAAGTATCTTAGATTTGGAACACAGCAATTGCCTATTTTGCCTACTGATTCAAAACAGAGGTTTAGGCCCCTCAAAGGGAGTAATCCCAATGAGGAACAACAAGCACTCCTAGACGCTTTATGGCGTGCTGGAAATGCCAAACAAAAGCATAAAGCTATTTGTGCATTAAATTTTTACTTTTCAAAACAAAATCAAAAGGTAAGTGCCTCTTCTAGGCAATTTGCCGCTCAACGGCCATCCTCTTCAAGGATGAAAGAGAGTTTCGATAAACCTTCCCTTAAGGAAGAAAAAAGCGAGTTTTTCCAAAAAAGTCAGAAAATGAGAGATAATTTTGAGACTTTCTCCCAAAAGATGTCTCTTATTGGAAGATATCGCAGGAAATTCCTAAACAAACTCCCCTCTGAGATTCAGGAGAAAATCCTGTTTCTTTCCGAAGAGAATTTCTATAACCAGTTAATAGAATTCCAGTATCTACTCTTGGAAATCAATGAAGATATTCAAGAGTTCCCAGGAGTTCAAATATCACAATACTGTGGAGAACCGTTACAAGAAAAACCTTGGAATGCAAAGCAACCAGTAGTTCTTGAAGTTAACCTTACAGAACAAAGACTGAAGCCGTTAACTACAGAATTAATGGTTAAAGCTTTTCATTTTGGATTTCTAAGGATGGTGCAACTTGGACCGAATAATCTTACACCAGAATATTTTGGTCCAACAGTCACACAGTATATTAATCGATACAGAGCAAATGTAGCCAATCCAATCTGGATTTGGGTTACTTCAACCACACCCCAACAGGATGGAGCTTCATTTTGCCCTGCAAAACATCATGTAATAATTAACCATGATTTTATGTATATGGGAAATTATTGCAGGCCATACACAGATTTTGGACTAAGAGATCCACAGACGTACAAACAAATGGATTCTTTAAGTCCAATGCCGGATTGCCTCATCAGCCTTGGATTAATTGCGGAAACAACCACGACATGCTTATGGACCTCAAGGTTTACAGCTAACAATGCAAGAGTACCAGGACTTGTAAGGATTCCCGAACTTGCATATGGTAGTTCCAGCAATCAAATCACTGTTCAAGATGATGATGAAGATCTCATTGATTTAAGCGAGGATTAAATTCACAGTTTTTGACGAAAGCACGGTTGTATGCACAAACACTGTAGCCTTCATGTATAGAACTGTTTAAATTGTACTTTGCACTGTAGCAAAATTCACTGTAGTGCACTGTAGAAAAATGCTGAGGTGTCAGTTCACTGTAGCACACTGTAGCAGGAAATAGTGCTTGGCCACCAACCTAAGCATTATTCAAACAAGTGACTTCAAAATGCCTATTTAAGGAGCTCCTCCCCTTTGGTTGAGGACAAGCCTTGGATAGCCATCTTCCAAGCCACACCCTTCTCTCCTCCCTCTCTGTTTCCTTTGTAAGTTTAAGCTTTCTGTTTCTGTAAGCTTTATGTTTTAAATAAACGTGTGATTTCAGTTTTATCTTTTCCTTTCTTTACTTGTTCTGCATATTTTAAGTTTATGCTTATGTTCTAAGTGTTCTTCCCTCTCTACTTCTCTCTCACTCCCATCTCCCCTCCGTCCCCTTCACCTCTCTTCTAGCCCTCCCGACCTTTTGGTACGTGAGCGTAAGGGGAAGTAGAGATGTATTGATTAGATCTGGAGTGGGAGGTTACCCTCTCAGGATGTATTGTTGCTCAATTGGTTTATGATTCATATCTATGTGTGGTGGTTGACTCGATGGCAGGTTTCTACCGCCTCAGAGTATATATATATATATATATATATATATATATATATTAAGGGTTAAGTAGCAATTTTGCCCCGGAGGTACATTTCCAGGAGCAATTTTGCCCTAAAAGTTTTTGTGGTTCCAATTTTGCCCCGAAAGTTTTTTTTTTTGAGCAATGTTGCCCCTCTATTAACAACTCTAACATTAGTTGACCATTAGGGTTGTTAAAGGAGGGGCAAAATTCCTCCAAAAAAAACTTCCAAGGCAAAATTGCTTCTGGCCGTATATTTTTTATTTAATATTTAATTTTGCAATAATGACTCGTTAATGAAAATGCAACCCTTTGTTATCTCTGCCTTCGCTGATTTATATAATTTGGCCTGTTTAAAGTATGCCTATTTTTTATTTGTTTGAAATAGGCTTTTTTTGCAGTGAGGCCTGTGGCCTGTAAGCTTAATTATAAAATTTTTAAAAATATAGGCCTCCTTAACAGGGCACAAGCCAGGCTAGACCTGTATACAGGCCAAACTCAGGCTGAAAAATGGCCTATAACAAGCCACATGCCATACTCTTTGTTGCCGAACAGGCTTGGCCTGTTAAGGGTGAAGCCTAGGCTGGCCTGGTCTGTTTCCACCTCTATATTATATAAATAAGAATTAGAAATATATGATATCATAAATAACATTTTTTTTGGGGTTAAGTAGCATTTTTGCTTCGAAAGTTTTTTTGAGAAGCAATTTTGCCCTAAGTTTTTTTTGGAGCAATTTTGCCCCTCCATTAACAACTCTAACGGTCAACTGTTAGTTGGCTATTCATATATCTCCCCCGCCAATTGTCAGCACTCAATTAACGGAGACTAAGAAAATTAGTAAAGTTTGTTATTTGTAAGAATGTGAGTTAATTTTCTAAAACGTCTTCTTTAATTGTCATTCGCATTTGAATTTGCTTTTGTTGGAAATCACCATGTCGTATGTGCACTTAATAGAGGTAGCTTGAAGAAAAAAAATATAAATTTGGGAGAAAGAGGAAACCTTTTAACTAGCTTATATATTTAGGATTAAAGGGAATAAATCATACTATTTCTCATCCCTAATAGAAGGGATAGTTGGAGAGTTGGATTCCATTCTAAATAATATACCTCAATCTATTTCAACCCTCACATGTGCATCATTTTTTACTAAACTGTCCCTATTAATTGCACATGTAATATCAATGGGTCCTTTCAATGTAAATAATTTAAGAGGGTATTTTTAAAAAAAATAATACAAATATTTGTTTACAGACAACTAATTTAACTAATTAATTTCATCTACTCAAATTGATTCAATTGATCTTTTATTCATGTTAATATTAAGAAACAGAGGTAGTATACTTGTTTTAATTTGGTGTATTCCAAATATAATGTTCAGATAAATAATTAACCTTGTTTAAACACGTAAAGAAAATCACAGAAAATTCAACATATAAGGTGTGAAAGCAATTGCTGTTAGTATAATTGAGATTAGGAGTTAGCTGAAGAATAATCCACGTGGCTCAGTTTGTTAGTACTCTAGCTGTATTCTGTTATGGAAACCACGTGTATCTGTATTACAGTTTTACCTTTGTACCCCTCTTCTATAATTGACAGATACTCAGCACCTCTATATAATGTAATGTGGTAATCAAATCAATATAATCTGAAATATCGTTTGTATATTTCTCTCTGAGTTATATTCTGGTTCTAGAGTTTGGCATGGTATCAGAGCACTGGACTCTCTGGTGAAGCTCTGCAATTTCCAGTCAACACAGATTCGAAACATTGCCGGTGATTAGTCTCCAATTGGATTGATTGATCATCACTGCAATGTCCAGCTCTACAGGTGTTACAGCTTTTCCGGTGAACGTCGATCAAGGACTGGGAAACCGTGGTTTTGACGAACAAGAAAATCACGATCCAACTAAATGATTCGAACTACTTGATCTGGAAGCAGCAGGTCTATTTTATGGCCAAACAACACCGTCTCTTCTCTTATCTGGACGGCTCTGTACGAATTCCTTCTAAGCAAGTTCGTAGTGCCGAGACTGGACTTCAAGTCAATAATCCAGAATTTGAAGTCTATGAACAACTTGATTCAGCCCTGGCTTCATGGCTCCTTGTATCGTTAACTTCTTCTGTACTCCCTGATTTAGTTGGATTGTAAACAGCTGCTCAAATCTGGTCAAAATTAAACCGATTATACTCTGATAAATCTGACTCAAAGATTCTCCACTATAAAAATCTACTGACAAATCAGAGAAAAGGAGAGTTAAATATGAGAGATTATTTGGCTAATGTGAAGTCCATATGTGATCATTTAAGCTTGTTAGGTGAACCAGTTTCTGACACAACTCACATTTCACATGTCTTAAATGGCCTTACCATGGAGTATGAATCTGTGATTGCTATTATAAATGCTACAAAACAAAAGTTTGATATAGACACAGTTACCACCATGCTTCTTGATTCTGAGGCTAGACAAAGGTCTTTCTTAGCAAATTCTGTTTCTCAAGCTCACTATACAATGACATCTCCATATTTTGACTATCTTCATGATGATCAAGTGTTTTTTGCTGCTCAATCCAATCCTAATACTGCACCATATGCTAATGCTGCACCATATGGATCAATGAATCGAGGACAATCTTCTGTACCACTGTCTCGTTATCCCTTTACTGCTGGCAGAGGTCGTGGTGGCCGTGGACGTGGCTTTTTCCATCAAAACAAACCTACATGTCAGATTTGCCACAAGATAGGTCACTTGGCTGATGTATGTTACTTCAGGAATGAATCTTCCTCACCCTCATATAATCGACCTTCTGCACAGGTTCATTGTACTGAGTTAGACAATTCGTACGCTTCACCTACTGTTGATACTTCTACTCAATGGTCCTCTTATTACACTGAGGTTTCAACTACTGCTCCTCAGTATGGATCTTATCCTAAAAATGTAGTTTCTGATGCATCTAAACCTCAGTACTCTACACATAACAGTGTCTCTGGCTCAGTAAATCCTACCACAACACCTGCTGCACCTGCCGCACCTACCACTGTACCTGCTGCATCTGCTGTACCTGCTGTGCCACAAGCCTTTGTTGCCTCTCCTGAGATTATAACTGATGAAGCTTGGTATTTGGACTCTGGTGCAACTCAGCACATCACTAATTCAGTCAATACGCTTCAATCCGCTGCACCACCCAGAGGTAATAGCACTGTCATTGTAGGTGGAGGCACTAGCCTTCCTGTATCTTATATTGGTACTACAGGTTTAAATGCTTGTGTCTCAACATTTGAGTTATCTCTAACCAAAGTATTATGTGTTCCAAACATGCAAAAGAATCTTGTGTCTATTGCACAACTAACAAAGGAAAATGGAGTGTCCATTGAATTTTTTCCACATGGTTGTGTTGTCAAGGATCTGCGGACAAGACAGCCTCTCATGAATGGTGCTGAATTCGCTGGCATGTATAAGCTCAATGCCACTGTTTCTGCTGCTAATATTGCTTCTGTTGTTCCTTCATCATCCTTGATTCAACATGGCAATATTCCTTCTCCGAAACAACATATTCAATCATGCTATCACACTGCTGCTTCAGACTCTTTTCAATTGTGGCATAGAAGACTTGGACACCCTCATGAAGGCACAGTACAATCTGTTCTAAAGTCTATGAATCTCTCTGTTGCACCATCACACACTGATGCAATTTTTTCTTCATGTAAATTGGGCAAAAGCCATAGACTACCTTTTGCTCCTTCTTCAACTATATACAATAAGCCACTTGAACTTGTTTGCATGGATTTATGGGGTCCAGCCCCCTTTGCCTCAAATGGTTTTTTTTACTATATTGCATTTGTAGGGTTTATCTGGATTCAACTAATACATAAAAAATTTGAGGCACTTTCTAAGTTCAAAGAGTTTAAGACTCTAGTTGAAAATCGTTTTGATACAAAGATTAAACAAGTGCAAAGTGATAATGGAGGGGAGTTCTTGGCTTTTACCTCATTCCTCAATTGTTGTGGCATCCAACACAGGTTTACTTGCCCATATACATCTGAACAAAATGGGCTAGTTGAGAGAAGACACAGATCCATTGTAGAGACCGGGTTAACCTTGCTAGCTACTGCTTCACTTCTGCTATTTTAATGGGGAGATGCGTTCCTTTCAGCCACCTTCTTGTTAAATCGCCTGCCTACACCCGTTCTCCATGGTTCCTCTCCTTATGAGGTACTATTTGGCCACAAACCAGATTATTCCTTGTTAAGAGTATTCGGATGTGAGTGTTTTCCTTTCCTAAGACCTTATCACAGTCACAAACTTGCCTTTCGGTCTAGCTCCTGCTTATTTCTGGGTTATAGCTCCATCCATAAAGGCTATAAGTGCCTTGACAGAACTACTGGCCGAGTATATATTACACGCCATGTTCAATTCTCTGAGTCTAGTTTTCCAGCTCAATCCCAATTTAACATCAGACACATTTCATCCAGATCAGCCTCATCTGGTCCTACTTTTACACCACCTCGGCCTTCTCCCATCTCTACATCTTCCTCTACCTCTACACCAACTCCACTACTATCACTTTAGCCCCCCTCCTCAGATCCTGTTTCCCCCCATCCCCCTCGGGTCAAGTCACTTCACCACTCTCAGTACAGCCTACCCCTCCACCTGCTGCCTTTTCTCCATTTTCAAACACTCACTCCATGGTCACTAGAAGCAAAGCAGGGGTGTTTAAACCCAAAATATTTTCTGTATCTGAGGATGTGCATGTCCCTCGTACCATTGATGAAGCCTTGACAGATCCTAACTGGACTAAAGCAACTCAGGAGGAGTATGATGCTCTACAGCTGTTTCACACTTGGACACTTGTTCCTATGCCTATAGACCGTAAAGTTATTGGCTGCAAATGGTTGTGTAAACTGAAAACTCATGCAGATGGCTCCATTGCACGATATAAAGGCAGATTAGTAGCTAAAGGCTACTCCCAAGAAGCAGGTGCTGATTATCGTGACACTTTTAGTCCTGTTGTTAAACCTCCTACAATTCGGACTCTCCTCACATTAGCTGTCACAAAAGCATGGAAGGTACACCAAGTGGACTTCAATAATGCCTTTCTCAATGGTGATTTAGCAGAAGAAGTTTTTATGGAGCAGCCCCCTGGGTTTGTGCAAAATGATCCCCATGGTAATCCACTCGTGTGTAAACTCAAAAAGGCACTCCATGGATTAAAACAAGCTCCTAGAGCTTGGTTTGTCAAGTTGAGCACTTATCTCAACACTCTTGGTTTCACATCCTCCAAAGCTGATTCGTGTATGTTCATTAAGCAAGATAATCATGATATTGTATATTTTCTTGTATATGTGGACGATTTGGTCATTACGGGTTCCAATGAAGACATGGTCCAGCAACTCATTTCTGAGATGAGTTCAGCTTTTTCTTTAAAAGATCTTGGTGAACTGTCCTTTTTCTTGGGGATAGAGTTTCATAGATCCTCTAAGGGCATTCATCTAACTCAGAAAAAGTATGTCCACAACCTCCTTGCTAAAACAAAAATGCTTGGAGCTCATACCTGCGGCTCTCCTATGGCTGTAAATGTCCAACTCTTTGCCAATGACAGTTTACCTTTTGCTGATCCTCACCTATACCGTAGTGTTGTTGGTTCCCTTCAATACCTATGCTATACTCGGTCAGACATAGCCTTTACTGTTAATAAACTAAGTCAATTCCTACATCAACCTACTGTGAAGCAATGAGATTGTGTTCAACGGCTACTTCGTTATCTAGGTGGCACCAGCACCCATGGTTTACTTCTTAAACCAGTTCAGCAATTTTGCCTTCAATCTTATTCAGATTCTGATTGGGGAGGTGTTACTCCAAAGAAAAACAAACAGCTAGAAAAAGTTCTAATTGACCCGGAAAATAAAATATCCACTAGCGGCTATTGCATCTTCCTTGGGTCAAATCCTATCTTGTGGGTCTCTAGGAAGCAGCAGGTGGTGTCCAGATCAGCAACTGAGGCAGAGTATCGAAGTGTAGCAGACTGTATTACAGAGTTAATGTGGGTTCTGTCCCTTCTGAAAGAAATGGATATCACAATTGTCCAAACACCTTGTATTTGATGTGATAATACAGGTACAATAGCCTTAGCATCCAACCCGGTTTTACACTCCAAGACCAAGCATGTTGAGCTAGATGTTCACTTCATTCGAGAAAAGATTGCAGCTGGAATTGTATCTGTTGGTTATGTTCCATCTAGCTACCAGGTTGCTGATATATATTGACGAAACCACAGGTCTATGCAATGTTCGCATATTGTAGAGCCAAGCTGAACACTGTATCTCAAGAGGAGGTCCACAATGGAGAAGATAGGGATTAACCTCAGCGGTGGGAATGTTAGTATAATTGAGATTAGGAGTTAGCTGAAGAATAATCCACGTGGCTCAGTTTGTTAGTACTCTAGCTGTATTCTGTTATGGAAACCACGTTTATCTGTATTACAGTTTTACCTTTGTACCCCTCTTCTATAATTGACAGATACTCAGCACCTCTATATAATGTAATGTGGTAATCAAATCAATATAATCTGAAATATCGTTTGTATATTTCTCTCTGAGTTATATTCTGATTCTAGAGTTTGGCAATTGGTGCCTGTTATGATTCGTGAAGGAAGCTTCCCAGAAACCTCCACGAAGCTTCCTCCAAAGGAAGCTTCCTCCAAAGCTTACTCTTGTTTTCCAACTTCTCTTATTTTATTAACCTAAAATCCAAACATGACGTTTGTCTTTCTGTATAAATACCCCAAACATTTCCTAAATTATCAACCCTAGCTCCCCAGAGTCAAGAACCCTAACCCTAAGTTCTAGCTTCTATAGGACCTGTGTGTGATAGAAAGATGCCAGATATTGTGCCTGAAACAACCTCATTTAATCGTATTTGGCGAACTTCCGTCAGTTTTCTGATCAATCGGTTCAGATTACAATCCTTATCACCATCCTTCTTAACTTAGCTCCTGAGCTCACATCTTTACACTCCATGATTGCTATCACTATCCCGGCTCTTCTCGCCTTCCTCCAGGTTCAGGTTGCCGCCCTGCCGGTCTCTCTCTTCCAGGTTCGTCCAGTCACCACCATGGCTTCCGTCGTCGCCGTTCCCGTCTACTACGTGTTGTTTCTGGCTCGGCGTTATTTTCCCAATTACAGCTCTCAACTTAGTAAAGTTATGCAATATCTTGGATCCATCTCGGTTGCTTCTTTGACTTCCCTTCTTTTCCCTCCCTCTGTCTGGTGGCTTCAGCTCGTTTTCTACTTCCTGCTACTGGTCCTCCCTTTCATCAAAACCATATATGACCGTACTGTCTTGGCGGCCTCCGGTGGAGGCAACTGCTGCGGAGGAGGGTGGCACCGCTGGGTCTATTGCCGATATCTATACACAACACTGCTGATGAATAGCTATATATATGTCGTTGTCCTCTCGTTATCACCATCCTTCTTAACTGCTGCGGAGGAGGGTGGCACTGCCGGGTCTATTGGTATCCGCTTATATGTATGTATGTAAATAGTGTTGATAGTACTTGGTTCGACGGAATTGATGTTCTTAGAGAACCCTTGAAGCTGCTTGTTGCCTTTCTTCTCTTTCCCACGAGTGTATTAAAATCTTATAGTTAAATTATTGTGTTTCGTTGTCGTCTCTTTTCTTTTTGTTTTTGGAGTCGTCTTTTGCAATTATTAAATATTTTACTGGGCTGAGTTTTCTTTGACTTAAATATCATTGGCTCTAAACCTGGTATGGTTGCTTGTCTCAATTTCTTGAGTTGGAAGGAATAATTGACTGAATATCCTTAAAATTATGAATATAAATATACCAAAATTAACCAAAATTATTAAGTATGAATCCCACCGTTTTGTTTTCGTAAAGGGGAAAACGAAATATACTCCTAGCCAAAGTGAAGTACTAAAATATACCAAACCTGAGTACTTAAAAAAGTAATTGTGATTAATATTTCTAAAGGTTTCTTAAAATGTCTCCTTTCCCTTGAATAATCATTTTCACATATACTCCTAGTCAAATCGTCTTGATCGGTAAGCATTCGAATCTCTTACAAGTAAAATAATTGTACTTCGGTCCACGCATGTAAACCCCACAAGTGGGTCCATTTTTTGGATTTTCTTGTTTTCATCATTTCTCTAAAGTCAATCATTGTTGGCAGCGATACTTGGAATCTTTTGTGTGTTTTTTTTTAAAAAAAAAAAAAACTTATAGTGCAAGCATGCAAAGGGAAGAATAATGCTATAACAATTTTGACTTTCATTTCTTGATATGTACATTAAATATTTAAAACTGCTCTATATAAAAAGTTATAATTAAATTTATTGGAATCCTTAAATTTTTTATTAAGTAGATACCTTAATTAATTTATAAAATATTATGTAACTACTTCTTCATTATCTATCATTCATAACCATCTTTCATTATTATCTTTTTTTTTTCTTTTAGTATTTTGAGCTTATCATTTTCCTGATGTTTAGCGGGGGACACGTTTACTACTATCCTTTTATATATTTAAGATATATAAAATTGATAGTTCAAAAATTTGTCACTGTGTTGTCCTTAGATTATGAATATAAATATACCAAAATTATTATTTTATATATATATAGACACATACTATATATATATATATATATATATATATATATATATATATATATATATATAGACACTATATATATAAAATACCAAAATTATAAAATATGAAACCTACGAGTTTGTCAAAATGAAATTATAGGCTTTGATGGCGAAGTCAATATTTTGTTTGCTAATTAATAATATATTCAACACACACTGACACACATGTTTTGATAGGGTATAAAAATCTTTGTATATTAAAAAAAGTGCATATAAATCTATTATATATTTATTTTTCATTTAATCTTCTCTGAGTACACACAAAATAATGAAAGAAAAACCCTATAACAATGGAGCTGGAATATCCTTACGTTTTTTAATTTCAAATAGGGGTTTAAACTTCTCATGTTGCATGAGAAGAAGATTCCTACACACACATGAAATGGTGGGACCCACACACACACAGATATATATATATATATATATATATATATATATATATATATATATAATACTAATTATATGTGTATGTGTGACATGCGAATACACTTCTCCTATAACATGAGAAGTGTTTTTTCCTATGAAATAGGGGAAAACCAAATTTAAGGATGACATAAGAACATTAATTAAAATTAAGAACCTTGAATTTTTTAATGTCAAAGTTAAGTTCTAAAAATACTAAAGCTGAGTACTTAGAAAATCAACTAAACAAAATTCAATTTCAATCAGAGATCACGATCCTTTTTAAAGAATGAAAATATTTAATTGTGATTAATATTTCTAAAGGGTTCTTAAATATCATTTTACATTGAAAGAACTTCTACTTTCCCTTGAATAATCAATTTAGAGATTATCCTAATCATATCGTCAAGATCGATTAGCACTTGAATTTGAATCTCTTAAAGTATTTGGTAAAAAGGGGAAAAGAACTCTTAAAATCATTCTTAAGTAGGACAACGAGATAGACCAAAAAAGAATTGGACTTCGGGTCACACATGTAAACCCCGCAAGTGGGTTCATATTTTGGATCTCCTTCTCTCCTCATTTTGTCTAAAGTCTCCTCAAAGAATTAAAATTACCAAAATCAAGGTTGGTAACGATACTTGGGATCTTTCTTTCTTTCTTTGTTTTTTTTTTTGTTGAAATAACTATGTATCGTATAATGCAATCATGCAAAGGGGTACGAATAAAAAGATCAAGTTCAGTATAAGATTTTAACAAGGTATACCAAAAATCGGATGAGTCGTTGAATTTGTTGAGAAAATAGTTCAAGAGTTAATGATTTACTGGTTGAATTGTGGTCAATTCAATAAATAATATAGTTTAACTAAGACATATAAAAGTATTTATATATAAATCTATAAAGAGTACTCCTCCTTCATGTCCTAATTATAAAACCGGGTTGACTTTTTTTTAAGAAAAAGATTAAAGAAACTAAATAAGTAACTTAATCATATCATATGTTGTGTATCCTTAGATTATATATTAGTTTATTAGTAAAACTAATTAATTTGGAGAAAAAAATAAAGATATAAATGCTCTAAAGTAATTTAATTAGTTTCCTTAATTTCTCTAAAAACAATCAATTTAGTCTTATAATTAGGATCGGATGGAGTAATATCTAAATAAAAAGGTATTAATCAATAAGTAAATAGAACTTAGGTATAAAGCCCCCACATAATCCAATAAAACAAAGTTAGTGAAACACAAATCTAACATATTGTTTTTTTTTTTTTTTAAGTTTAAACTAAAAACAACGTGGTCTCAAATTCAACAAAAAAGAAAAAGAAAGATATAAAATCTAGGGTTAAGGTGTAAAAATGCACATGTGCTTTATCTCGATGAGCGCCTAACACCAATCGTTTTTTTAGGTGCAAAAGTATACACGTGGTTACAAATTGGATGCAAAAATATCATTTGACCATTAAGTTTGATTTTGACGGTTAAGTTTACCTTTTTTTGCTGACTAGACGATGACGTGGCTTTCAAATGTGCTAAAATACACATGTGGTTTGGCCAAAAGAACATCCAACACCAAGTACTTTTTTTAAATTTAATATTTTTATTTCAATTAAAGGAAAATTATTATTTCTCTAGGTATAATGGACTAAACTTTAAAAGATTTATTTAATCAAAAGTCCAGTTGTCTTTCGTTTTTTTTTCCTAAGTAGATGTATCATCTCCTATTGGAGACATTCCCCTTCTAGATAATATCGGACACTTCCACCTAAACTTTTATGTATATAAAAAAAAAAAATAGAACACTAAATGTAGGCACTTCTCTCAATTAGGATTTGAATCTTAGGCTCCGTTTGTTATACGGATTTCAAGCGATGGAAAGGGAACTTAATAGGGTTCCCTCCGAAAATACATGTTTGGCGCGCCTTCTTCCGTCAAGATGAGTTCCCGCCCAGCTAAAATTTCCCTTAAATGTGGGAACCTTCAATCCCTCTGAAAATGGAGGGAAAGTTAAAATGTACCCGGGAGATTGAAATATTGAGACAAAAAAGCCCCTTGAAAAAACAAGACCGGTTTAAAATGACGAGGGAGCGATGAGCTTGACGAAGGACTCGGTGAAGAAGGTTGCAACGACAGTGGACGTTGGAGGCGGATGAGAATTTGAACCCAGTAGAAACTAAACTGGAATTGAGGTAAGTATATATTCATTTGCTACAAAATTATGTATGATTTACCGGTTTGCAGGGGCGGAGGGAGGGGGTGCTAGGGGTGGCCCCCGCCCCTCCTAAAATTACAGAATGCAGCCCAAATTTTTTAAAAATTATATTTTAGTCTTAGAAAAATTTTAATATTTTCACTTTAATCCTTGTTATTTGTTTTGTGAAGGGACTAAAATGAAAATATTGAAATGTTTGTGAGGTTGGAATGTAATTTTATGAACACTTGGTTCCTACTATGTAAAATTCGCTCCCCTAATTGTAATTGCTGGCTCCGCCCCTGCCGGTTTGTGTTGTTCGCCTCGCAAGTGCACGAGTTTCGCAAGTAATAAAGTGATAAGTAAAGTATCGTGTAACATCCCAACTTTTCAAAAGCAGTATAAATTTTTTTTATTTAAAATCATCAGAGTAGAGCACCGGAGCGATTGAGTAACTGATATGTATATATAAAGTGCCGTAAGTCTGGCTGGATACAACAACAGTACAATAACCGTGTGTTTCAAAAGTATATAATAACAGAGAGGAAGGCTTCCACTGGAACAACAAAAGAAAAGCTTCCGCCGGAGCAACGAAAGGAAATCTTCAAAGATATATCGCTCCCAGCATGCATACAGTTATCTTCTAACATAATATGCATCCCAACAACACTACCCCACATATACACACCATACAAACATCACATACATACCATATACAGCATACTATATCCATCAGAGTTAGTGTTACAGTACGCGAACGTACATACCCGAACAGTATATAAACATACCACAGACATAAAGTCATCATCTATCACATACAATACACATATCACATATATGCATACAATAAACATCAGAGTTAGTGTTACAGTACGCGAACGTACCTTCGTTGATGTTATTCTAGCACGTTTTACGAAAAACAACGAAACGTCCAACAGTGGCACGTCGGACAGCGTAACAGCAGCAAATCAGGATTTCTGACGTCCTATAAGAGTAATATCACTTTCATTAGTGATTTGATACTATATCTGGCATTTTAGGTAAAAATTACCATTTTGCCCTTCTACCCCTAATTGGCGGAAATTTCGCCAGCACTTCGCTACTTAAATCTCCAACTTTTCAGGAACTCAATTCCTACCAAGTTTTTACCTCGTCAGGCATTTTTCAATGCAATGAGGCCTAAAAACAATAGTAGGAATCTCACTCCCTACTTACTAAATCTATCTAACAATTCTACTAACTACCGAACTAAAAAGCTAAAGACCGAAAGACTTACCCGTTGAAGACTTTCTTCACAATTTTTCCAGAGCTTCTCTCTCTTCTTTCTCCCTCTAGGATTTCGGCGAAGAGCAAGAACAATGGTGTGAAGAATTTGAAGAGAAGGCATGCCTATTTATAGAGATTTCAAGGGATACAAGTGGAATTTTTGAAGTTGTTTACAACCATGGAAATTCAAACTTGAAATGGTGTAAAATCCTTGTCCATGGAGCATTGTTTGGCGAAATTCATGGGTGATGTGGCTGCTTTGGATTGGTCCAAAAAATGGTGACTTGGGTTGCTTTAAACCCGGTCTAATAGAATTTCCCCGATCGGTACACGATTCGCGTGATTTCGGAGAAATCTCAAACTTCTGGACTTACAACTTTGAAGACATGTTATCACTTACTAGAAATGTCCAAGTTAACCTAAATTTTGATTCCATATAGGGCTCCAACAGTCCAGTTGAAGTTTTCTCGAGAAACGTGTCCGAATGTGTCCGGTTTCAGAACGCATTTCTGGAATCATCAACTTCTTCAGAAAAATTCACTGATTCCAAATATGTCCAGATAAATTCAAACTCATTCCTAGATGTTGAGTTAGAATTTATTTTCTTTATATCCAAAAATATGCCTATCTGCATTTTTATCTATTTCGTCTTATATGCAAAACGTTGCATAGGACTCGGAATTAACTTCCGGAAGAGTCTAACGGAAGATAAAATTCCACTGACCAATATTCTACCCTGACTTTGGAAATCTCATTCCTGGATCTCTAGATAGGATCAGTTTCCTATTTATTAAATCACTATTCATCATATTTAATTATAATATTAAAATACTACAACTTGATCAAATATCATGATATTTTATTTCAAAATTCTATCCATTCTTTTCCAATTTTTCGGTCAAACATATCTGGTCCTTTTTAATTAATTTTCGTTTTTATTAATTATTTAATTAATTAATATTATATAAAATAATTTTTTTTATATAATTTTTTTACAAAATTTCCCTATTGGTCCATACTTGTTTTTAGGCTTAAAAATACCTAAACTCAACTATTTTTCTCCAAAATTTTCCAATTAATTAGTAAACATGTTTTTACTAATTTTAAAACAAAAACCACTAATTTTAGGGTTTTACATAATTACTTGTGAATTTCCTTTGCTTATGCTTAAGTAATTAGCCCAATATTACTTAATTACTTAATTATCACAAGTTGATAATTTTCTTACTTAGAACACCTCATTACCTTCATACTTTTGTATTGACATCTTTGTTTTCATGTCTCCAGCGTTATCTTAGCATTTACGGGGGTATTTCGGTCATTTCCTTACTTTTTGAGTATTCTTCTACAATTTCTCCAAGTTTGTAACTTAATAAACTACCTAAATTAGGGACAATATCCTTCCCTATTTTAAATAGATTTTTACTTGCCTCTTTTATAGCTTTCACAGGGTATTTATAACCCATAATGTGCTTAGGGACCTATTTGCAAATTATCATTTTTCAAGGGAAATCACCCTAACAACATGGTAAACTCAATACAAGGTGTTTGAGACCTCATATTCACCTATCTTCAATAGGTATATTTACTCATTTATGATATTTTCCCTAAGTCAGATTTTAGGGTATTACATATCGTTCCCACGAGATTTGTTTAACAAATTAGTCAAGCAAGAGGCTTAATGAATTTCATCAAGTTGAGCTAGAACAAAGTTTTGATTTGGAATGAGAATTTTTAAAGACTATTTCTAAAACTTAAAATTGATAAAGGCAATTGATTCTTTGACTTCAAGGATAATTGAGCCTAGGATTCTTTTTCCCCTTTTACATTTCATAAAACTTGGTTAATTTCCTCTCTAGTAGTATTTCAATACATATATGTATTAGTCTAAGGTTCTAAAACACTTGACCCTCTCTCTCAAGTCAAAATCAAGTTTCTCTTTTCATTAAAATGCACAATATCTTGCTACAATTAATGAGAATCAATATTTAAGCAACAACCCTAATGTGACAATGCAAGGTTAGTAAATATATCTATATTTTACCAACAAACCATCCATTTATCAAGTAAACTTCAAGACAATCATGATTTCAATCAAGTTCTACACCTAGATTAGCTTTCTCAAGTCAAAACCTAAGTGAATAAATCATCTAAATGGAGGCCAATCACTTAGAAGCAATAAGCTAAGGTTGAAATCAACACACACACACACACACACAGATATATATATATATATATATATATATATATATATATATATATATATATATATATATATATATCTACCAAAAGAGAGGAATATTCAAGTATTAATCCATGCAAAGGGTCAAAAGAACCCTAGAACGAAAGATTTAGCTGCTCATGTTCAAATACAAAGAGATTCTAAACAAAACTAGTGAATACATGAAGAAGCTAAGAAGAAAAGAGGAGAAAAGAGGAAGAACCAAGGTGAAAAGCTCCAATATCTCTCCCCTAAGCTTTCCCTTTGTGTGCCCGCTATTTCCTTGTGTCAAGAGTGTGTTTTTCGGCCCTTCACTTTAGGTTAAATAGGGTTTTTCTGCTTCTGAAATGAAAAACGCGTAGCTTTATGCACTTTTTCACGACTGGCTGCGACCAGTTTGTCGACTTGTCACGGCCAGTGACACAGAGAGCTACTTGCTGCGACCAGTTTGTCAACTTGTTGTGGCCAGTTGTATAGGTTTCTTCTAACTTTGCATTACTTCACTTCCTTTATTTCTTTCCTTATTTCTTGGTTCTTATTGAGCTTCAAAACTTGTCTCCATCCTCCTACAAAAGAGAAAGGAATTATCAATTCTCAATTGGATTACAAACTCTACAAGATATAACAAGAATTTCTTTGATTTTTGCTTGATACTTTGATATGCACATTTTGTTCTATACACTTCATTTCATATGCATACTTTAAACCCAAAAATAGGTCAAAAGAGACAGAAAATGTGCTAGAATGTTGTCAATTTCTAAGAGTTAACATGTGTGTATTGCCGATGCCCTAGTTCACGCACATCATCACCTAGGCGGACCGTTCATAAGAGGTCTTCAGTGAAGAGGAAGAAGAAGAATAGAGAGAAATTATTTTATCTTTTATGTTTTGCGTTATATGTAATGAGTCAGTAAATAATTTTTCATTTTTGCTGTTGTTATGAGTCCTGCTTAACTGTTATTGATTTGGTTTAAATTCTATCATGGGAGTTCGAACGGTGATGTTTGGTTCGAACTTCAACGTCTGTGTCATTTTGCAGTTCGAACTATGTTGTTTGGTTCGAACTTCAACTTCTGTGTCATTTTCTTTCCTATTCCTCTGTTAAGTATTTATTTCCCTACCAAATATCTTTCTTCTATAGTGTTCTATTTCTTATTCTCGACTGCCATTTCATTCACTTTGTGCAGGGGTTTCTGGTTCGTCTCTTCACGTTTTGCTCCTCTTCTTCTCGACTACCATTTCACTTTGCTTTTTAAAAAAAAAAAAAAAAATTCGGGGCATTCTGGGAATTTCACCTAATCTTCCTACTTAACCAACACCCAATTCTTCATACCAAACATTTCATTTTCCCTCAACTAACTTCCATTCCCTAGTATACCAAACAGGTCACATTTTTAAAGTTCCCTTTTAATCTTCTTTTCCTTTCCTTTCACTTCCATTCATTTCCTTTTCTTCCTCAAATCTTCCGTGTAACAAACGGGGCCTTAGTTTACTATTGTGAGGGATTGGTCCTATCTGCTAGACCCAACCTTTGTTCATATCCGGTTATCATTTTGATTTGTGTGTGTATGGCATTTGGGAATGAAGAATGTCATTATGGAGTCAGACGCTAATGAAGTAATTAATATGCTCCTAGATGATGGACACTGTCTGGGAAGTTTGATTTTCATGGAAATCAAGGCGATGTTAAGTTGGGACTGGAGAGTTATTCTTAAGGAGTACAATAGGTTGGTTGATGAGCTAGCTAAAACATGTATTTCTAGTTCAAATGTTTTTGAGGAGTGTCCTTCTTACCTAAAGGCTTGGGTAGACCAAGAGTGTTTGGGAGTTAATTAATTCCCCTTTGATGTGATCCTTCTTTATATTTAAGACTTTTTAGCCATCCTTTTTATAAAAAAAAAGGCCCAAGATTCGAGCTCAAAGAGCTACCATGAACCAAGAAACACTATGTGTTCCCAGCCCGACCAGATTCAAGAAATATTACACACATGGCCCAAGATTGAGGGCCCTGATCCAAGACTCAACTGGGTAGATTTGGTAGTTCTTCAAGATTCGACGGAGCTCCAGCTACCATCGACCCTCCCGTCCTCCCACATGATCTACCAATACAACCATAATTGGTTTGATGGAGATCCATCACCAGGAGGTTTTGGTGGGTTTCGCTGGTAGACCGTGATTGTTCTCGGTGAGATCCTTAGATCTTGCCGGAGGTTTAATCCTTTCTTTCTTGTGCTTGGTCAATGTCTTTGAGGTTGGAGGTCATGGTGGTCAATCTCGACGTTCTCGGGTCATGATTTGAGGCGATGAGCTCTTGGAGTGGCCACAATGTTGTAGAAGAAAGTGGTTGGCTCTTGAATTTGAAAAAAGAGGCGATGAGCATAATTCTGGTTTTGTGCTCAAGTATATATATTCTTGCCTTCATCGTCGTTCTTAGTTTCGCCAATGAGGTTTGCCACGATCTGGTTCCAATTTCAAAGACAGCGACGTGAGCATGATGCCCTAAATGTTCTGTCGAGTGCAGTTTTTCGCCTCTAGAAATTTGTGATCATGCTCGCACAATACACTTAATGTTCTGTCGAGTGCAGTTTGTCGCCTCCAGACATCTGAATCTTGTACGTCTTGGTTTCCTCGATCAATATGGTGACGGTGACGAGACGTCGATTTTTGACGACAGATCGTGTTCTCTGTTTTTCAACGATTCAAGATCGAAGTTGATGTCTTGGTTTCTCTCTTCCTGAATCATCGAACTAATCGTGTTTGCCAGGTCTGAGCTCAAAAGGTGTTGAAGCTTCCTGTGCTTGTGTTGGAATTGTTAAGATTGATCACATATATTGCATACAGAGTGTTGGAAATTATGCCCTAGGGGCAAGTCATTGTACTTATCAACGATCCCCATATGAATTGGGTAGTCGCAATGTCTTGCTAGAGGCCGCTTGCGACTTGTGTGCTAGTACAGTATTAGCCTGCTGCCAATCTCATGTGGGCCTGCAGGGTCGCACACAAGAATGGCCCAACACGAGCAAGAGTGTCCATATTCATTGAATCTTAATGTGTTTAAGATTTAATGAATACTTATTTAATCTAGGATGTGTGTGTGTATATATATATATATATATGCATATATAAATATATTAAATTCGAAAATAATAATGATATTATTTATTGACAATAATGTTATTATATATAGTATTTAATTTATTTGATAAATTAAATAACTATAATGAATTGAGATATTATATCTCAGATTTAATTTTCGAATAAAGATATTGCATATCAGATTTTAATTTGAACTGAGATATCGGATCTCATTTTAAATTAAATATAACGATATCATATCTTGATTTAATATTAATTAAATTCGAAATTAATATAATAATATTATTTAATAAAGATTATAATATTATTATATATAATATTTGTTTGTATTTAATTTATTTGATAAATTAAATATCTAAAACAAATAGAGATATTGTATCTCAGATTTAATTTTCGAATAAAGATATCGATATTTTATTTAATTTAAATTGAGATATAGTATTTCATTTAATTAAATAGATAAATATCATATATTGGATTTAATTTATAGAGATAAATTAAATGAGAAGGCTTTAATTCGGATTAAATAAATAGATTAAATTAGATCTATAAGATAGATTTAATTAATATATTTTTTAATCCAGATTCAAAATTTGTTTTGAATATAATACGCCTACTAGGTTTAGAAAAACCTACGGTACATTTTGTCGAGCGTATTAGAAAGCCGCGAGAAACTCTAGATAGAAAATAGAGAGACGCACAGTTCATAGGCGCTAGCACGCTTCCGTTCGTGTTTCTGAAGGCTGTTCGTGTGGATACCGGTAGAGGAAGGCGATTCTGCTGATCGAGAAGGTAGCCCACCAGTTCAAATTGTTCTGCAAAGGTACGATTCGTAAACCCTAAACCTTAATTTAAACGCCGTTGAGCGATCAGCATAAGGGATCCGTAAATTTTTTTTACTCCGCTGCGTGTACGGATCCCAACAGTGGCATCAGAGCCAACTCAACCGTGCGTTTAAATTAGGTTTTACGCGTGTTTATATATATGATATATATGCTAAAATCGAATCCTGTTATGCGTTTGAATTACAAAATTAGCGTTAGGGTTTCTACCGGCAGTTTTCTGAATTGTTCAGATCGGACTGTATAGGCAATTTCCTGAATTGTTTAGATCGGACTGTATAGGATATTATATTATATTTATAATATAATATAAATTAAAGAATTTAATCATGATATTATATTATATATAGTATATAATATAATTTAAATTAGTGAATTTAAATCATGATATTATATTATATTTATAATATAAATTAGAGAATTTAATCATGATATTATATTATATATAGTATATAATATAATTTAAATTAGAGAATTTAAATCATGATATTATATTATATTTATGATATAATATAAATTAGAGAATTTAATCATGATATTATATTATATATAGTATATAATATAATTTAAATTAGAGAATTTAAATCATGATATTATATTATATTTATAATATAATATAAATTATAGAATTTAAATCATGATAAGATTAATCATAATATTTTATTTCATAATTGTATGAATTAATGTATGTTGTGATTTACCATTCAAAAGTTGTTTGGGTATGGTGAACAACATGGCTCTAGAGTTTTACAATTGTTGTAAATTTTAAATATGGCCTGCGAGTCATGCCTCTTTCTTTAAATACTCCTGATGTACTTCTTTTTGTTTTAGAGAAGTCCTCTCATTGGCTTGAGAGGACTTTAGGTTAAGGCTGAGCCATGTTGTGTCACAATTTTTAATTATGGTTTGATTAGATCACTCATAATTAATTTAGAATTTTAATTATGTTTTGATTAGATCACTCATTATTAATTTAGAATTTTAATTATGTTTTGATTAGATCACTCGTAATTAATTTAGAATTTTTAATTATGTTTTGACTAGATCACTCATAATTAATTTAGATATTATATGAGATACAATAGTGATTGCATTCATATAAGTATAATTAATAGGATTAATCTAATTATACCCTCTAAATAAAATCTTAAGTCATAATGCCACCAATAAATGAATACTTGTCAAAACCTAGATCGCCCATTTGTATGTTCCACCAAAGTGGATGCATCTCGAGTTATCTTGGTGAGACAAGAGTGAGTAATGGTGATACTCAATATTCATTATTGTCCCGACTTAATTGAGATTATCAAAACGGTTTTGGATCTCAAGGCATTAGATGGGATTAAACATGCCATGTCATATGATGATTGAATCCCATAAAGATCTAAGAGTTACATATGATGTAATTGGCAAGGGGTTTGCCTACCTAAATAACTTAATTTAAGCGTCCTGCCAAAGCGGACTTAAATTTAAGCCAAATATGGATCTTAGCCCACTAATTATAATGAGGGTTGTTAATTTAGTGGGAGGTTACTACTTAAACTTTGCATACCTTTAGTTGTAGAATCATGTAGTCTAGTAACACTTCAACACCATCAATGCGATCAGTCCTTGAGAAGGACGAACTTGATGAGACAAACTCTCTTGACATGTTTGGGAACTTAAGCGTTGATCCTAAACACGAAAGAAAAGAGTATCTCATCAATCAACCCATTCTTGACGAGCCTTCAGCTGCTGATCCAAGAGCTCAGACTGATGCTTATACGAAGCATAAAGATGACTCGTGGATGCAGGATGCTCGATGCTTGCCACTATGCTTCTAGACCTCAATAGAGATCTAGAACATGTGGAGGCTTCGAGATGATTGTTCATCCTACGGAAATGTTCCAAGAATGTGCAAGGCTTGAGAGGCTTGGATTCCCCATGTCCTAGGAGTTAGCTACGGATGTGATCTTGAACTCACTCCCGTGAAGTTATGATAACTTTGTCATGGATTACAACATGGAGGAATCAATTTCGAACCGCATGGGATGCTCAAAATTGCTAAGCCGAGCCTTAGAGAGGCCTAGTTCTATTTTGTCCATTCAGAAAGGAAGGGGTATATGAAACGGAAAGCCAAGAAGGCAAAACCTCTGAAGGATAGAGTCTGCTTCTTTTACAATGAACTTGGTCATTTGAAAAGAAATTGCAAACTCAACTTCGAAGATTTAGAGAAGAACAAGAAGGATAGCGGGGCTATCGCTTCAAGTATCTATGCCATAGATATTCGCTTTTCTACTTCCTCAACATGGGTATTGGATACTACATGTGGATCTCACATTTGACTAAATGTTGGATCTCAAGGACAGTAGAAAATTGAATGGACGAATCTATGACATAACTACTAAGAGGATCAAGTCAAATGATTTGAATCTGACCTATCTATGGCATTGTCGTCTAGGCCATATAAATGAGAAACACATTTCGAAACTCCATAAAGATGGATTTCTTAACTCATTTGATTTTGAATCAATTGATACATGCGAGTCTTGTTTATTTGGAAAGATGACAAAGGCACCTTTCTTGGACACGGTGAGAGAGCCACCAATTTATTGGGCCTCATACATACTGATGTGTGTGGACCAATGAATACATCTGCCGAGAGGGGTCATTTGTACTTCATTACATTCATAGATGATTTTAGTAGATATGGATATATCTATTTAATGAAACATAAGTCGGAATCTTTTGAAATGTTCAAAATATTCCAAAATGAAGTGCAAAATCAACTTGGCAAAACAATTAAGACACTTTGATCGATCGGGGTGGTGAATATTTGAGCCAAGAGTTCATTGACCATCTTAGGAGTTGTGGGATCGTCTCGCAACTTACTCCTCCAGAACACCTCAATGGAATGGTGTTTCGAGCGGAGGAATCGAACTCTATTAGATATGGTTCGATCTATGATGAGTCAAACAGATCTTCCACCTTCCCTTTGGGGCAATGCCCTAGAAACATTGCGTTCACACTAAATCGTGTTCCGTCAAAGGCGGTTGAAAAGACACCATATGAGATATGGACTGGGAAGAAACCCGGTTTGTCATTTCTTAAAATTTGGGGATGTGAGGTTTATGTCAAACATCAAGCCTCGATAAATTATCATCCGAGATCCTCAAAATGCCTTTTGTGGGGTATCCTAAGGAAACTAAAGGATACTATGTCTACAATCCCACCGATCACAAAGTGTTTGTTATTCGGAATGGTATCTTTTGGAAAAAGAGTTAATCTCTAAAAGAACTAGTGGGAGTAAGGTGAGCCTCGAAGAAGTTCGAGAGTCACAGACAATGTAGAACCACGATGGAAACCCTGGAAGTCGTGATGTTTTGCTCATTGAGCACAATGAGCCAACTACCTATTGCGAGGCCATGGTGGGACCCAACTCCGAAAGATGGCTTAGTGCCATGAAGTCTGAAATGCAATCCATGTACGACAATGAGGTATGGGCCTTAGTCGATCCACCTGAAGGTGTAAAAACCATTGGGTGCAAGTGGGTTTTCAAAGAGAAAACTGACATGGATAGCAAAGTAAATATCTTCAAGGCACGACTGGTTGCAAAAGGATTCACTCAAACTCATGGTGTGGACTATGATGAAACCTTTTCCCCGGTTGCAATGGCCAAATCAATCGAATCCTTCTTTCCATTACATCATATTATGACTATGAAATATGGCAGATGGACGTCAAAACAGCCTTCCTTAACTAAAGCTCCTTGAGGATGTGTACATGACACAACTGAGGGTTTTGTGCGTCCGAGAGGACTCGTAAAGTTTGCAAGCTTCAAAGATCCATTTATGGTTTGAAGCAAGCATCTCGGAGCTGGAATCATCGTTTTGATGAAGTAGTCAAAGAGTTTGGATTCATTCAAAACATAGATGAACCTTGTGTTTACAAGAAGGTTAGTGGGAGCACGGTTGTATTTCTAGTGCTTTATGTTGATGACATCCTACTCATTGGGAATGACATTCCTACCTTGCAGAGTGTCAAGTCTTGGTTAGGAAAGTCTTTCTCAATGAAAGATTTAGGCGAAGCCACTTACATCCTTGGGATTAGGATCTATAGAGATAGATCTAAGAGGCTGATAGGCCTAAGTCGAGCACATACATAGACAAGATACGCATAGATTCAGTATGCAGGATTCTAAAAGGGGTTACATGCCCATGTCTCATGGCATCCATCTCAATAAGGATCTGTGTCCTAGTACACAAGATCAAAGAGACCGCATGAGTAAGATTCCATATGCCTCCGCCATTGGATCTATCATGTATGCCATGTTATGTACTCGACCAGATGTGTCATTTGCCTTGAGTATGACCAGCAGATATCAACAAGATCCCGATGAGGGTCACTGGACTGCTGTCAAGAATATCCTTAAGTACTTAAGAAGGACTAAGGACTTATTCTTGGTATATGGTGGCTTGGAAGATGAGCTCTGTGTGACTAGTTACACAGATGCGAGTTTCCAAACTGACCAAGATGATTCAAGATCGCAATCGGGATATGTATTCTGTTGAATGGTGGTGCGGTGAGTGGAAGAGCTCTAAGCGAGCACCGTAGTTGATTACGCAATAGAAGCCGAGTATATAGCGATCGGATGCAATGAGGAGGCCTTTTGGATTAGTAAGTTCATTAATGAACTAGGGGTAGTTCCTACCATCTCAAATCCAATAGACTTGTTCTGTGACAATAGCGGCGCTATTCCGTAGACCAAGGAGCCTAGGTCACATCAAAGGACCAACCATATACTCAAGCGATTTCATCCTATCAGAGAAATCAATGATAGAGGTGATACAAAAAGGGATTATTATGCAAAGTACCAGGAGAAAGCAAGTCATTGTACTTTAGACGATTTTATTATTTAATAAAGTATTCTCCTTTTGTTATCTTTTAATTTGCATGTTTATATTGATAATCGTATCCTGGATATATCTAATAGATTATCCTAAATGTCCACAGTCGGTCATCTCGCGGGAGCAAAGATGAAATAAGACCGGTGTGACTTTGATGAGTATGGGGATACGAGTCAAAGTCATAGGCACTTGTAAGAGTACAAGGTCTTGGACCGACCCACTATGAGAAAGCTGCATGGAATAAGTCATAAGCTTTTCTCATGTATAACCGCGTCACAACGCCCTTTCACTGAGATCATCATGGATTCCTACATGATGAGTCGCTGGTCTTTGACCTAGTCAAAAGTCACCTTTGACCGGGTGATGATAAAGGCTAGGATCGGGATCAGTGGTTCTCATGCGAAGGAATGTGAGTGGTCAAGATGGGATTTGTCCCTCACATTTGTAGAGAGATAATACTGGGCCCTCGATGAGTGAGTCGAGAAATGTATGGCCATACTACGATGGAAATGAGTTTCCATCTCAATTGTTAGACTACTCAAGAATCGAGAAAGTAATGGTCAAGAACAGGAAGTTGACATTTTCCATGCCTCATCCTTTACCAAATTATCGCGTGACAAAAGGGACGTGACATGGTTGTATGATAGGTTATATCGCATAAACAATGACGTTGATCCTCTTACTAAACCGCTTGCACAAGTAAAACATGAGCATCATGTTAGGGCAATGGGAATTAAGGTAATTAATGATTGCACCTAGTGCAAGTGGGAGTCTGTTGGAAATTATGCCCTAGGGGCAAGTCATTGTACTTATCAACGATCCCCATATGAATTGGGTAGTCGCAATGTCTTGCTAGAGGCCGCTTGCGACTTGTGTGCTAGTACAGTATTAGCCCGCTGCCAATCTCATGTGGGCCTGCAGGGTCGCACACAAGAATGGCCCAACACGAGCAAGAGTGTCCAGATTCATTGAATCTTAATGTGTTTAAGATTTAATGAATACTTATTTAATCTAGGATGTGTGTGTGTATATATATATATATATATGCATATATAAATATATTAAATTCGAAAATAATAATGATATTATTTATTGACAATAATATTATTATATATAGTATTTAATTTATTTGATAAATTAAATAACTATAATAAATTGAGATATTATATCTCGATTTAATTTTCGAATAAAGATATTGCATATCGATTTTAATTTGAACCGAGATATCGGATCTCATTTTAAATTAAATATAACGATATCATATCTTGATTTAATATTAATTAAATTCGAAATTAATATAATAATATTATTTAATAAAGATTATAATATTATTATATATAATATTTGTTTGTATTTAATTTATTTGATAAATTAAATATCTAAAACAAATAGAGATATTGTATCTCGATTTAATTTTCGAATAAAGATATCGATATTTTATTTAATTTAAATTGAGATATAGTATTTCATTTAATTAAATAGATAGATATCATATATTGGATTTAATTTATAGAGATAAATTAAATCGAAGGCTTTAATTCGGATTAAATAAATAGATTAAATTAGATCTATAAGATAGATTTAATTAATATATTTTTTAATCCAGATTCAAAATTTGTTTTGAATATAATACGCCTACTAGGTTTAGAAAAACCTACGGTACATTTTGTCGAGCGTATTAGAAAGCCGCGAGAAACTCTAGATAGAAAATAGAGAGACGCACAGTTCATAGGCGCTAGCACGCTTCCGTTCGTGTTTCTGAAGAAGGCATTCGTTCGTGTGGATACCGGTAGAGGAAGGCGATTCTAAAGAGTCGGCTTCTGCTGATCGAGAAGGTAGCCCACCAGTTCAAACAGTTCTGCAAAGGTACGATTCGTAAACCCTAAACCTTGATTTAAACGCCGTTGAGCGATCCTCCGATGGGATCCGTAAATTTTTTTTACTCCGCTGCGTGTACGGATCCCAACACAGAGATGGTGCAATGAGGAAGGGAATACATTCTGTGAAATATGTCTTCAGCAATTTAAAGATGGTACATTGTTCCTCTTCCAAATAAATTGTAGATAAATGATGAAGCAATGACCATTCGAGATAACCTACAAATTTCAAGATTAGAGGAAGAAGCGTTGAATTGAACATTAGAAGCAATTAGTTTGGAGCCAATGAACTTTGCATGGAAACTTGGGACAATGGAAGTACAGTGCAAACATATAATCTAGTGTTAAAAGCAGCGAGATGCCTTGCATTTTGAAGCATGTCAGATGGCTTCTGGTAGCAAAGACTACAAATTGTTGGATTCACATTCTGTGTTCATTGTAAGTGCAAGTGTGAGCTTGTGGAGAAAACAAATGTTGATATGGAGAAGAATGTTGTGAATTGAAGAAATCTTTGTATTATTTATGTGAATTGGAAAACTATTTAATTTAATTCACCTTACCCCTTAGTTTGTGTTTGTTGTTCAAGTTGAACACCTTGAGTTAAGGAGTGTTCAACTTGAGGGGGTGTGTTAGAAATATAAGGTGAGATTACATGATTAGTTAGATAGGAAGTTAGGGCCTAGCTATATATAGAGGGTCTCTTAACTATTGAGTTTAGTGTGGGTTGAGTGTGGAGCTCTCACTATGTTTGATATTGGTTAATTTGAGTCTCTCTCTCTAGAGAGATAAGTCCCTCATAGATCCTTAGATTTAAGGTTTATTGTTAATCACCCTCAAGTGAGGGATGATCATTGTTAAACCCAAGTAGGTTATATTGTATGAGCATATTGCTCTTATTGAGATTAATACAAGATTCTTCAACTTCTTCATATTGCTTCTCCAATTATACTTGTTAACATCATTTTTACGTGATTATTGTTGTGAAGTCACTAGTGCAAAAAAGGGATTTAAGACCGCCTCATTTAAAGCGGATCATCGACGCTCCGCTCTTAAAGGTGTGACCGGTGGCAGTTTTGTAAATAAAAAGAACTTCTTATACGCTAAAGTGCTTTAAGACCGCCTCATTTAGACCGGACTAACGAAGGACCGCTCCTAAAACTATGACCGGTGGCAGATTTGTAAATATAAAGAACTTCTTTTACTGGATCATTTTTTCATAGGTCTTATCCAGGACTGTTAAAATAACAACCAGTCTTAAAAATGTTATTAAAAAAATTGAAATATCAATTACTTTTGGAGAAATCTCATACAGCCAGACTTATATTTTCTACACACCAAAATTAATACGGAAAAATTAAAATATGAAGGTATTAAAGTTTTAAGACCGAACATATATAATAGACGGTCTTAAAAGTTAGACCTTTAAGACCGGACATAAATCACAGCCGGTACTAAAGTTTAAATAAAAAAATAATTAATGTTAAGACCGAGTTACTGAGAATGACCGGTCTTAAAAGTTAGACTTTTAAGACCAGGACTTAAAATCAGCCAGTACTAAAGTTTAAATAAAAAATTAATTAATTTTAAGACCGGAGTTATATAAAGACCGGTCTTAAAGGTTAGCTTTTAAGACCGTATATACTCATTTGTCCGTCTTAAAAATGAAGCGCCAAATATACGTTTCTTCGCGCGGAAGCTTTTGTCACACTCACTGAAGAACCCCTGTTCACGTTGCGAAACCCTTCCTGTTGCATTACCTCTCTTCCTCGCCCCACGTACTGTTAGCCTCTGTTACTCCCTCATTTGTTTAGGCATTCCTCTCACTTTCTTGAAAATGAATGGTGAAAACGATTCCACTCGTGTTCCTAGAACTCCAGATACTGCTTTGACTGGTGTGGGTCAGACGAACGAACCCTCTTCATCTCACAATGAGCCTCCTCAGCGCCGTGCACGCCGTAGTAGAAGCGGCACACGAATGAGGGAGGTTTCCCTTAGTCGGAATTCCGGGACGAAGCTCGAGATTCAGTTTGATGAAAATTTGGAACCTTTTGGTCCTAATAAAACCACATATACTAGTTTTGTCGGCGCTCTAGTATGCAGCAAGGTTAGCATCTTGATTGATGAGTGGAAAAATGTGGACCAAAGCACAATAAAGGATCCTATTTGGGACACTATCCGGCTTACATACACCATCCCTGACTCTGAGAAGTTGAAAGACTCAACATTGTCTTATTGTGTCAGCTGCGGACCACTCCTGAAGCTCTGGTGAGTTTATATTTAGTTTTGTTTGCTTATTAACCTATGCGGATATGTGAATGTTATTGTGTACATCTAATCTTGTTAGTTAAATGGTTTGGTGTGTGAATAGAAGTATACATTTCCTGCCTTTGTCCTGCATCAGAGGAGCATGTCCTAATTCCATGCAAGTCTGATATGTAAACTGTGTAATATGGTTAGACGTTGCTGTTAGTTAGTTAGTATGTTAACTGTGTAATGGTTTCGGTGCAAGCTATTAGTTAGTTATTCTAATATGTGTGTAGGAACCAATTATGATGAATGAATGAATTGACTGAGTTGGCAGCAATTCTGCAACTCCCTTTCCTTTGGTTCTCCCAATTTCTTCTACAATGCTACATCTTCCTTAAGTAAAATGTTGAATCTTGATGAAGTGAATTTGACTAATGTTTGACGTTCATATCAAGCAGAAGTTCTCTAATTTCTGTTAGTGACATGACTGGAATTCATAATTGATAGTTGTTTTCAATCCTGATTCACAGAAAAGAAGGGAAAAATACCACGAGATCGGGAGAAAGAATGATTGCCCACACAGGGCTTCTCGCGGCGGATATGAAAAGGCCGAAAAAGATTTAATGACAGCCAAGCGGAAGTGATTGGAAGATGAAACTGAATCCAATCCTTCCGCGATAGTTGACCAGCCGCCATCTCCAATACGTCGCGAGGAGGTGTGGTTGTATATTCGGCAAAAGCCAAGCGGCACCTACACAAGTGAACTAACTCGTGTAGTTGCTGAAAGAATTGTAAGTATCGATATTGTCATATTTTACTTACTAAACATGTTTCATTACTAAGCTACTCGTTATCTGTATCTTACAGGAAGATCTTAAAAAGAAGGAAGCAGAGGGATCTTTTGCGTCGGACGGGAGGAATGATGTTCTGACCGTTGCGATCGGAAAAGCAGATCACTCGGGGCGTGTAAGGGGGATTGGAGGACGGGTAGGCCTAAATCAATACTTTGGTAAATCCAAACGCCACAGACAAAGTGTGGTTACCCGGGAGGAGATGGATCAGACGGTTGCCAAATTAAATGAGGAATCAGCGGCCAAAGAAGCTACATTGAGGGCAATGTTTCAATCTGAGATGAGCAAGATGAAGGAGGAGATGGAGAAAATGAAGTTTCTCCTGAGCTCTCGGCCAGAGACCAGTGTGGATCCCTTGACACCTTCAGCTGCACCTATGCAGTTTGTAGATGTCTCTACTCCTCGTCAAGCTCCATCCCCTCCTCAAGCTCCACCCCCTCATCAAGCTTCGTCCCCTCCTCAAGATCCACCCCCTCTTAGAGCTTCACCCCCTCCTCAAGTTCCATCCCCTACTGCTAACTTGACGGCCAAGGAAAAAATATCTGATTTGGTAGCCAACAGATGGTTTAAAGATAAATTGTGGCCTGTTAATGAAGTAGTAGGCCTCGATCATCCTCAACCGCTTTTACTTGATAATGAAGATGTAGAGTCCATGCTGCTTCCTGGACAGCAGGTTACTAGTGCACGTGTTCAAGTATTTATTAAGTAAGTATCTTCTTCCTTGATTACATAATTTAAATGCACCGTTTAGACACACATACATAAATACTAATTCCCTGATCGATGTCATTCTTGTAGATGCATTCATGAGAAACTTGTTGAACAGGGCAGAATCGTGGATTTTGTATTCTTGTGCCCAGTGTATGCAAGTACAACATCCAAGGAATTGAGACAGGAGTACATATCAAAGAGGGTGTGTGAAGTGCCAAGAACGGTGTACTTGTTTCGACACTGGCTCGGGTACATATATATCACAATTCTTGTCTGCAATTCACTTAATTCTGCTACACACACACACACACACACACACACACACACACACACACACACACACACACACACACACACACACACACACACATATATATATATATATATATATATATATATATATATCACTGAGTACTTTACTGTTGTATTGAAATTTCAGCAACCACTATCAGTTGGTCGTCATGAACATGGAGTCACATTTTATTATCTTCTTATGCTCCACTCACAGCGATCCATCGCCTACGTTGAAGCAGATTATCAACAAGTAAGAATGTCATTTTGATTGTCTTGTCGAAATCTCATTGTGAATTTTCGTGAAACATTACCGATAAATTTGTGATTTTGATGATAGTGGCATGACAACCTTCCAAAGAACGGTAAAAAAGGGCGTGCTGGGTTTGATCTCAAAGACCCTAAATGGTACCAACCAAAGGTTAGTACATATTTGGACATGGCATAACTGTCTTGTGAACTTGGTTAGTAAGCTAAATATGCTCTTATATATTTCTTGTTCTTTTTTAGACCCGTCGGCAACCGCCAGAATCAAACTTATGTGCCCCTTACGTCATGAAACACATATATGATATTGTGACGGAGGGAAAGACTAAATTCCCTGCAAAGGTAAAATGTTATGGCTGAATTCAGTCATTGATGGCTTAATGTTAAATATGAAATATGCACGTAATATGTTATTTTTGTTTCTGTCTTTGATGTTACAGAGGTTTGCCTGTGAAAAGCCATTTGATGATGATGAAGTGGAGCACATACGCCATGTGTTTTGTGAATATCTCGTATAAACCGGTCTTAGAAAATCTAAGTGAGGACAATAATTAATGTCCTAAATTAATTCATTTGTAAATAATATATGTTGTATCAACAATAGCCTTCTGTACATACATTTGTTTATTTTTTCGACTAGCTAATTCATTCATTTGTAAATATAACGCAATGCAATTCAATAATAAATTTGTTTATTTTTTCGAACAATTTGTGTGTGTCCATTTTGGGTTTTTGAATGAATGGGATAGTGGATAAAGCTATTTAATTAGTGCTTGAAATTTGAGATACAGGCGGATGTTGTAAATGAGCCATAAGAGACTCTGAAAAGTATTCGCGACTTTTAGGACCGTATATTAGTTAAAAGTCCGGTCCTAAAGGTCTTCGTCCATTTTAAGACCGTATATTTAACAAATATCCGGTCGTAAAAGTCTTCGTCTTCTAAAAAATATGGGTAGACTTTTAGGACCGTATATATGTCACATATCCGGTCCTAAATGTCTCTAAAATATACGGCTAGAATTTTAGGACCGTATATTTAATTAATATCAGGTCTTAAAAGTCTTCGTAAAATTCCAAAGAATGTGGCTAGATATTTAATTAATTGTCCGCTCCTAACTTCAAATTTTTAAAATAAGGCTTAACTTTTAGGACCTTGGATTTGTTATATGTCCGGTCCTAATATTCTTCCTTTAAATAGAGTTCGTGACTCATTTTCAGACAAATCGTTAGGGTTCAAGACAACCAAGTTTCTGGCGTTCTTCTCAAGTTTTGTGCTTCGTTGTCCTCGTTTTTACTTAACCTGGATGTGAAAATCATCATCGATGTCCCTTTTCTTTTTGTCGGAAAAAGAAAGAAGATAACGAAAAGGACACTGAAAATGTTCACATCAGGGTAAGTAAAGAGGGCTACAACGATGGTCCAAACTTGAGAAGAATCGTCACTCTGTTTGTTTTTGTTCGAATAAGGTAAACAATGTTTTTTTTTTTGTTTTGTTTGGTCGTAACTGTTAACTTTATTCTGCAAATTTTTAATGTTGATCACCACGAAGAGGACAATGTTTTGTTTGTTTCCTTTTTGTCGGAATAAAGAAAAGAACATCATAAAGACAAGTACAAGGAAAGCGATTGAGATCTAAACATTTTATTTTATTTCTATTTTTTTTCTGCCTTGAGAGGCAGCGTAGTACAAAAAAAACATAAATATTTCTAATCCTCCCCATCGTTGTCGGAGGGGAGGGAAGGGTCGGAGACGTCATCATCAGAGATATGGTACTCAACGTCATTGGCGTCGAGTACCGCGTTCAGCTTGTTGTTGACGGCGTGATAGACCTGAAATAGTTGGCCCAAGCGTCGGTCTATATGATCGACGCGGGCTATCAGGTGCGGCAGCAGCTGCCAGAAGTTCGGGTTCGGAGGCAACGAAGGAGGATATGGAGGTGCCTCAGGATTTCGCCCAGCAGGAGGACCTCGTCGTGGTGGAGGAGCCATTATAGTGGAGGTTGTAGGAGGAGATGGAGATGAATGTGAAGAAAGTAAAGTAACAACGGGTTTAAATAGAGAACTCATACTGAACAATGTGATACGCCAGAAACATTAATGAGGAGACGCATAGTTCCTCAGAATACGAGGAGACGCCTAGTTGGGAAGTTTGTGTGGAAGCCGAAGAGACTCTTTGAATCATTCATTGAAAAGAAATTGAATCAAAAAAGAAATGAGTTTTAGGACCGGATTAAAGATAAAAACTCGGTCTTAAAAGTAATTGAATTGAAAGAAATGAGTTTTAGGACCGGATAAAATATAAAAACTTGGTCTTAAAAGTAATTGAATTGAAAAAAATGAGTTTTAGGACCGGATACAAGATAAAAGGTCGGTCTTAAAAGTAATTGAATTGAAAAAAATGAGTTTTAGGACCGGATACAAGATAAAAGGTCGGTCTTAAAAGTAATTGAATTTATTTGAAAAAATAAATGACTTTTAGGACCGGATATTTATATAAATATTTTCTTAAAGTAGAAACACTAAATTCATTTGTACCAATTAACTTTATCATCACCAGATGCGTATCTCTCCTGCTCTCTGTCCTTATTAACTCCTCACACGAACTCTCTGTCCTTATTAACTCCTCACTACCTCGTAACTCCTTACTACCTAGCTCTCTGCCCCAACTGCTCAAAGCCTCAAACAATGGTTAGATACAAGCAAACTGCTCGTAGGGGTACTCTTACACCTCAAGCTCGTGACATGGTTAGATCGTTATACGGTGCGCCTCCTCCAGCGAGAGTGCGTCCTATTGTGGTCGAAGGGTCTCGGGTCGTTGGACCCATTGTTATTTCCGATGATGAAGAGATTTCCGCACCCCCCCTCGATCCTTCTGCCGACCCTGTCCTGAGATTGCCAGCCCCCTTTAGGACCGGATGTTTTATTAAACTCCGGTCTTAAACTTAAATGTCTAATAAAACTTTAGGATCGGATACTCTTAGAACTCCGGTCTTAAAAAGTTAGTTATAACTTTAGGACCAGACATTTAATAATTAAGTGGTTTTAATAAAATCCAAAAAGCTAAATAAGGTGTCGATGTCGCGCGAAAAATTAAATTTGCCACTCTGAATATCTCTTGTCGCGCCGAAAGTGATTACTCAGGTTCCGACTCCGGTGTTTGTGGGTTGCTTCGTCGCTGCTTCGCGTACCTCTCTCGACAATCACTCTCCAAACGCATTTGAATTTATATGCTACAAGTGAGTCCACAAGACCTTCATCCCATGCATTTAATTTCCTCGTCTTGCATTTATTTGGGTTCTTGGATTCACTGTGATGCATTTATGACCAAAAGTGATTCTTTGAGCGTATATTTGCATTTGCAAGCAATGGGAATACGCGAAGACTTGCATCCAAGGCCATATGGGAAGAGAACTTATTGTCCCCCGGCATCTCATACTTTGTCTAAGGATGAGAAACGAAGCTTTTGTGAGTGTTTACATGGCACAAAAGTTCCCTTGGGGTATTCTTCAAATTTTAAGAGGCTTGTCTCGATGAAGGATTTGAAATTAGTAGGCCAAAAGTCTCATGAGTGTCATGTCTTGATGCAACAGCTACTCCCAGTAGCTATTCGAGACATCGCCGAATATGATCTTCGGGTCGTTTTGACTAGACTTTGTTTCTTCTTCAATGCGGTTTGTAGTAAAGTCTTCGAGATTAAAAAGTTGGATGAATTGGAGAATGAATGATATCTTATCTTGTGCCAGCTTGAGAAGCTATTTGTTCCTACATTTTTTGACATCATGGTTCATCTGATTGTTCATCTAGTGAGGGAGATAAGGTTGTGCAGCCCTATCCATTTACGGTGGATGTACCCTATTGAAAGATCTATGAAATTCCTAAAAGGGTACGTGAAGAACGCGTACGGCGAAGCATCAATTGTTCGAAATATGTTTCGAAGAGGCCATGGAATTTTGTCAAAATTATTTGGCCAAAGTAAGACATATTGGGCTTCCAAAACGCCAGCTGGCTGAAGGGGGTAGACGAGGGGCTTCGGTAAGAGTGTGGATCGTGATGAATTGTCACAAGTCCACTTATACATCTTGAATAATGTTGATGAAGTTCAAGCCAGCATATCTGCACATAAAGAAGTCAGTAAGGAAAGAGAACCATCGAATGACCGAACAAAGGTTGATTAGGGAACATAACAGAACTTTTGCAAACTTGTTCAAACAAAAGGTCGAGGGATCTGAATGTGTTTCTGATACAATGAAATGGTTAGCACGTGGTCCTGAGGTTGATGTCATAAGTTGGAATTCGTATGTGATCAATGGTTATACATTTTACACGAAGTCCCTAGATGATATGAGCACAGTCTAGAACAGTGGTGTTATGTTAGAGGCGGCAGTCATGCCATATTATGGGGTTATTGAAGAGATTTGGGAGGTGGACTATGTCAAAGTTAGATTTCCCATCTTCAAATGCAAGTGGGTTAATGTCAATAATGGTGTTTAGATCGATCGGCTAGGATTCACTTTAGTCGATGTCAATAGTAGAAGTTTTGGAGATGAATCTTTTATTATGGAAGAGCATGCAAAACAAGTGTTCTATATCACCGATCAAGAAAATAAAATGTGGTCTGTAGCTCTCCAAGGAAAGAGGGTCATTGATATTGATGAGGAAAGTCATTCAAATTATGGTCTTCCTGAGAGTACTCCTTTTTCAAGGGGTCTACCGGACATGAACGACTCGGCATAAGAAATGATCATCAAGAAGGGATATGGGAGGATATGACTTTATAAAAGAGTCAATTCATAAGGTAATATTCATATGCAGAATTCTTAGAAAACTTTAAGATTTTAACTATATTATATTCCTTCTATGTTCTTTATTAAACAATGTCATCATTGACTATGAATTTGTTCTTGTTTTGTTTTTGTGGCAGGATCCGATTCAAATGGGCATGTTATAAAAGAGGATGCATGTTACGTTGTTGGGTGGGAATCAGATGATTAAAGTATATCGACTTTTATGTGCTGTTTTGGATGGTGGATTTGTGTATATATATGATCAGGTAGAACAGAACAGGGAAAAAAATTCGAGAAAATTTAGACCGCAAATTAAAAAGACGGTCTTAAATGTTCAAATGTTAAGACCGGATGTACTTCTATGACCGCTCTTAAAGATATTAAGCCGGTCTTAAAAGTTGGTCTTTTAAGACCGGTCCATTTATAACATCCGGTCTTGAAAGTCAGTCTTTTAAGACCGGGTAATTAGTCCTCTGGTCTTAGAGTCCGCTATCTTTTGGACCGGATTGATATTTGTCCGGTCTTAATATTTGGATCTTTTAAGAGCGGTCGAGTTTATGTCCTGTATTAGAGTTTGAGTTTTAGGACCAAAACAAAAATATTTCAGATTTATTTAGTACGACTTTTAAGACCGAAGGTTTAAAATGTCCGGTCTAAAAGAAACTATTTAAGACCGTTTACAAGTCCGGTCTTAAAGGGAGACTTTTAATACCGCCTGGAACAAGAATGGCCACGGGTCCGGTCCTAATATACCTGTTTTGTCCGGTCTTAAAAGCCTTTTTTCCACCCGAGTATCGATATGGGTAAATTAAGAAAAATTAAAAAATATAAACAATGTGATTAGAATATTATAGAAAATACATAAGTTTTCAGAAAAAACAAAAATAAAAAAATAAATTGTATTTATTATTAATGTAATAATCTTTTAGCTACGACTAGTATAAATACTGATTATGTGATATATAAGTTAGACAGAAAATGCATAAACAAAAAAATCAAAAATAAAATTTATTTATTTATTTGCAGCATGATGAAATATTATTGATGTGTTATGCTCATAATGGTCTCCTTTCATTATATTAATGTCTGCAATAAAATATTGTAAAAATACCTTTTTTCATGTTGTATTTTTTGCAGAATCGATAATTATTTTTAGTCATAATTAACAAATTATGAACATATAAACTAATACTCCCTCATATTCTAAATATAAAATAGAGTTGAATTTTTTTATAGAGATTAGAAAAGCTAAATAAGTTACTTAATCATATCATATACAATGTATTCTTAGATTATACATAAGTTTATAAGTTAGGTAAAATAGCAGTTTGGAGAAAAATGATAAATATACATATTTTAAAGTAATTTAACTAGCTTCCTTAATCTCTAAAAAAAAAGTTAACTTTATCGTATATTTAGGACAAGGGAGAATTCATATATTTGAGGGAAAAAAAACTTTTTGTAATTTTCCTTTTTTAAAAGTTTTTTTTTTTTTTTTGGAGGCGTGGATTATAAATGAAACGTTTTAGGAGGGAGGGAGTGAGACTACAATGACTATTTTTAATGCTTGGAGACAGTGAAGGGCTGAGAAAGAAAGAAAAGGAAAAAAAGAAAGAAAGAAAAAAAGGCGGCGGATGGCAGCGGAGGGAGAAAGTAAAGGAGAGAATCCATGCCCAATTCATTTACGGCGACAGGGAAAAAGACAAAGATACAAGGGGTTCATATTGGGTGGCTTTTCTCTTAGGTGTTTCTTAGATGCTTTTCCCTCTAATTAGAAGAATTAGACATTTTTTTTATATTTTTTTAATTTTTTAATATACTCTATTTATTTAGATTAGATTGTATGCTGGATCCTGAAATTTTTTTGCACCAATATATCAAATTAATTAATTTTAAGTCTTGCATTAAGAAATGTTTTTCCTGTAACCCGAATATCCTGAAAATTAATTAATCTAAGACGCTGGGTGTAAAAAAAAATTAAAATTCAGGATCCAGCATAAAATATAATCTCAATAAGTAGAATATATAAAAAAAAATTTAAAAAATAAAATAAAAATGTCTAATCCCTCTAATTAGAGAGAAAAACACCTAAAAAGCACATAAGAGAAAAGCACCCAATGTGAATTCAGATACAAGCTAACTTTGAAATGTCTACTCTGAAGAAAATATCATTTAATAAGTTGCAGTTAGAGTCACCTGATTTAATATGAAGCTTGATTATTCCTTACAGTGATATCAAGCCAACTAATTAAAGCCTCGTGGAGTCCACTGATAGATTCTAATGTATATACTTGCTTTTCACGTGGTTGTTTTGAAGTTATGTTCCATTGTATATACTTGCTTTTCACGTGGATGTTTTGAAGTTATGTTCCCATTATTAAACAAATAATTATACAAGAAGACTTGCAATCGCACGTATCTGAAACTTCCCATGTTAAGGGAACATGTACCTTAACATTATCATTTAAAAAAGAAAAAAAAAAAAAACACTAGCCGTCATTATTTTAGAATAACTTTTTTTTTTCATCCAACGCTCGAAAGTATTTTTTAAGTTTTTTTTTTAGTAGCGCTTTCTTAATTTTATTATGGGCTAAATTTTCTTGATTCCAAAAATCAACATCAATAAATTATTTTTTTTATTGTAATTAATAGGGACAAAAAAGTATAAAAATGAATAAGCATTTTTTATTCTAAAACTAGACTTATAATAAAAACCAAAACTTTTTTCTAAAATGAACTTATAAGTAGAACTGTAGTGAAGTTGGAAAGTAATTGAAATAATGAGAGGTATTTGAATGAAAAAGAAATACATTTTTATGTGTTGCACGAAGGAGAGCAAGACGATTTGGATTACCATATGTAGGGGACCACTTTGACATTTTGATTTATGTGTTGCACGAAGGAGAGCAAAACGATTTCGACATTCAAATAAAATAATTCAAAATGAAAAAGATCATATGCAGTGAATCTGATGTAGCCGCGATACACATATGTAGGGGACCACTTTGACATTTTGTATGCTTTATTATGAGTTGAAAATGAATTTTATTAATAAAATATGTATATATATATATAGTGGTTATCACTTTCGAAAAGTTACAACTAAGCAATATTAAATAATTAGCATAAATAGTAATTGGGTGAAAAATGATAAATATAAATATTTTAAAATGATTTAATTAGTTTTCTCAATTTTTTTTAAAAAGTTAACTTTATTTTATATTTAGATAAGAGAGAATACTTATATTTGAGATTTTTTGTTGTTGTTGTAATTTTCCTTTTTTTTAAGTTTTTTTTTTTTTGGAACCGTGAATTTTAAATGAAACGTTTTAGGGGGAGGGAGTGAGACTACAATGACTACTTAATGCTTGGACAGTGAATGGATGAGAAAGAAAGAAAAGGAAGAAAAAAGGTGTAACATCCCATGTTTGAAATGCGGAATTTTTTTTTTTTTTTCAAACAAACAATCAGAGTAGAGCAATAGAGCGAAAGAGTAATTGGATTCTTAGCCAAAACATCAACCATTGTGTAACATTGTAATGATTACGGTAATCCTAAGGTTTAGAAAGGAAATAACGAAAAGCAGTGATAGATAAATCTTGGTGCTTCTTCTGTTATTTCCTTTCTAAACCTAGGATTACTGTAATCATTACAATATTACACAATGGTTGATGTTTTGGCTAAGAATCCAATTACTCTTTCGCTCTATTGCTCTGATTGTTTGTTTGAAAAAAAAAATTCCGCATTTCAAACATGGGATGTTACATTTTATGGTATCTGAGCATGAAATTCAGCAAGTATTTAACTATGTTACCACGGACAGTTTGGTGCCGAAGGCAAGGCTAGTCTACGTGGGTGTGCCATAAGTCACTGCTAATCCGGTGAGGCCCCCATGGTAGACACTTACCCATCCTAGACAAGTTCTAGCTACGAACAGAACGCTGTTAACCACTATACGATCAAAGCATTGGATGGCGGAACAACGCAGCAAGACTATTAGAAGAGCGTACTTCCGATATGAAGTTATGAATTACAAACACGAAGGATTTTAACCACTGGTCATAAACCAGATAATAGGGCACTGACACAGTTGTTAGAGTCCTATTACATGCAAGCCGAGACTACACCGGAGCTGTTGAGAAAAATACCTAATGTTCTTAAGCCTAGTTAAAAATTTCCAAGCCGTTTATGGCCGTTATATAGGCGAGGATTGGATCGGATCCATCTGTACTATTTTCCCCAAACCCATTTAAGGGCAAGATTAATAAATGAGCTGTTAGATGAAGGACCCATCGGGGTGTCAGTATCTATCTTCATTATCTGAAGTGTATGGTTCGCCAACACATGTAGCTGGGGATCAGCAGTTGAAGAAAGTTGTTGAAGGACTAGTAGAAGCTAGTATAGTATAGTATAGTGTGTATTTAGAAAACCCGAGGGGTTGTAAAGTATGTTGGAATAAAACCTTGTAACATATTTTGGCTTATACTAGGATGTGACCGACGGTTAGGTCAATACGTTTGTACAAATATCATAATAAGAATATATATATTTTGACTTGGAACCAATCCTTGTGCAAATTGCCTAGGAATGCATGCCTATAGTTTACCTTTTGACCTTGTAGTATCTACACCATTGGGTGTAAAATCTTTAACCACGACGCGTGTATGAGCTGTACCGCTAACGTGGATGGACGAGTTTCTAAAGTGGACCTTATCCGTCTACCTCTTCACGGCATCGATGTCATACTCGGTCTAAATTGGTGACGGCCAACGGTGCGATGATCGATCGTGGCAAGAAGAAGATATCATTTGCGGAGATAAGGTTGAAGTGAGCACGAACTTTCTCTCGCTACGAAGGTGATCGATGTGTGAAGCGGGGATGTCATGCCTACATGGTATTCTTTACGGTTAAAGCGAATCGACCTTTCACTCCGGGATATCCTGTGGTGAATGAATTTTCGATGTATTTCAGGAGGATCTCACCGAGTTACCTCCTATCAGAAGTGGAGTTCAACATTGATTTGATGCACAGTACGGGATCAATATCTAAGCGCCGTATCGAATGGCTCCTAATGAGATGCGGGAGTTGAAGAAGCGATTGGAAGAGCTTTTGAAGAAGGGGTTCATTCGACCTAGCGTTTCACCGTGGGAACCCGGTACTTTTTGTAAAGAAGAAAGATGGAAGTTTCCGACTCTGCATCGATTACCGCGAGCTCAACAAAGTAACCGTCAAAAATAAGTACCCACTTCCCCGGATTGATGATCTTTTGGATCAATTATCTGGTTCCACAGTCTTTTCCAAGATTGATTTGCGTTCGGGATACCATCAGTTGCGAGTTAAGGATGGCGATGTTCCCAATACAACTTTCAGAACCAGATATGGGCATTATGAATTCCTTGTGATGCCCTTCGGATTGACAATGCACCTGCGGTATTCATGGATTACATGAACCGTATCTTCCGTCAACACCTAGACCAATTTGTGGTGGTGTTCATCGACGACATTTTGATATATTCTAAGAGCAAAGAAGAGCACGAAGAACATCTGCGAAAGGTGTTGAGCATACTCAAAGAAAAGCAACTATATGCTAAGCTGAGCAAATGCGAATTTTGGCTGCTGGGAAGTTAAATTTCGGGCCATGTTATATCTAGCGGCGGAGTTGCGGTTGATCCGAGCAAAGTAGAAGCGATTCGGGCTGAAACAGACCGAGAGCGCGACGAAGATCCGTAGTTTTCTTGGTGCGGCGGGATACTACCGCGAGATTCATACGGGATTTCTCGCGTCTTGCCCTACCATTGACAAAGCTTACGAGGAAGAATCAACCCTTTATATGGGGAGATGATTGTGAGGAGAGCTTTCAGTTACGAGGAGAGGTTGACTACGGCACCGGTATTGATTATCCCGATCCGAGATGAGACCTATGTTGTCTACGGTGATGCCGGTGGGCGGGGATTGGGATGTGTCCTAATGCGACGGGGCGGGGTGGTGGCCTATGCCTCTCGTCACCTGAAACCTCACGAGTTAAACTATCCTACACACGATTTAGAGTGGCGGCTATCGTGTTCGCTTTGAAAAAAGAGATACGTGAGAAGATCACTCGAGGTGAGACCCAAGACTATGACCTATCACGTAGTGGTTTGGTCAGGTATAAACAGTGAGTTTACATACCGCTAGTTGATGAATTAAGGCGGACGATAATGGATGAGGCTCATAAGAGTAAGTACACTCTACATCCAGGCATGGTCAAGATGTACAGTATGAAATCCGAGCTGTGGTGGCCGGAATGAAGAAAGACGTAGCAGAATACGTGGCCAAATGCTTGACTGTCGGAAAGTAAAGATTGAACACGTCGACCCCTGGTCTTTTGCAAGGACTAGAGCTGCTTAGGAATGGAAATGGGAGAACATAACCATGGATTTTGTGGTAGGTCTGCCCAAAATCAGAAATCATGATACAATTTGGGTAGTTGTTGACAGATTAACCAAGTCAGCACACTTTATTCCCATCAGTATCCACTATTCTCCGGAACGATTGGCGGAGATTTATATCAAAGAGATAGTGAGATTACATGGTGTTCCTAAGAGCATTGTCTCCGATCGTGATACACGATTCAAATCCCATTTCTGACGGTCAATCTGAGAGAACCATACAGACGCTGGAGGATATGCTGCGAGCATGTGCCCTGGATTTCAAAGGAAGTTGGGATCAACATCTTTCGCTAGGCGAGTTTGCATATAACAACGGTTATCATGCTAGTATACAAATGGCCCCGTTCGAGGCATTGTATGGGCGGAGGTGTCAGTCACCATTATCTTGAGACAGATTCGTCCGAGCGATTACTTGGGCCGGATATGCTTGAGCAGACCTCTGAACAGATCGCATTAATCAAGAAGAGACTCCTAGCAGCACATAGTAGACAGAAGAGCTATGCTGATAAAAGGAGGAGACCTCTAACGTTTTATGTCGGCGACCATGTATTTCTAAAGTTATCCCCGATGGCGGGTGTCGGCGAACGCTTAAGAGGAAGAAACTCGGTCCACGGTATGTTGGACCATTCGAAATTCGGCTAAGCGCGGAGAAGTAGCTTATCGGATAGCCTTACCCCGAACACGAGTAATCTCCACGACGTTTTCCACGTGTCGCAATTGAAGAAGTACCAACCGGACGGTGATCATGTCATCGAGTACGAGGATGTCGAAGTACGGCATGATAATACCTTCATAGTCGAGCCGGAGCAGATCATCGATCACAAAGAGAAACGGCTCAGAAACAAGACTATTTTGATTGTGAAGATTTATCTATCAGCTGTTTCTTTCTGTTATTTCCTTTCTAAACCTTAGGATTACTGTAATCAAATAACAGAAAGAAAATAACAGAAAGAAACAGCTGATAGATAAATCTTCAGCTGCACGCCTACTCTGGGTATTTTCCTCGATCCACGAACCGTGGTCCTCCTGACCCTGAAGCTACAGCTGAGATTCAATTCAACGCATTGAATCTCAGGTAGCAGTTAACCTCATACCCAAACAACACGGTATACAACCAACGAGATATTCTAGAGCTAATACGTGGTATATCATAAGCATACTAGAGATGCATGATCATTATGCCGACAAAACATAAGCACGAGCAATATGTAAAGCCCCAAAGGGTAAATAACAACAACAGCACACTATTCACCAGTGCCACGATAAACACTCGTGTCCTCAGAGCTAGGAAAACATAACGGCATTCCAAACATAACCGTTTAAAAGCATACGTATAACGGTCTACGACATATCCTTGACATATATGCATTTAAGAAGCACAAGATTAGTGTTACGATGCAGCGTCCGTACCTTCGTTGGCAACGTTAGGTACTACTGCGAAAAACGTACTCTTACGGAAAAACGTGAACTTCAAACAACGGTTCGTCGGCAGCGTGACGGCAGCAAATCAGAGATTCTGATATCCTATAAGAGTAATATCACTTCCATTAGTGATTTGACACAATATCTGGCATTTTAGGTAAAAATTACCATTTTGCCCTTCTACCCCAAATCGGCGGAATTTCGCCAGCACTTTGTTACTCTGACAAATTTTCTTCCCGAAATTTTGCCAGAACTTCGACGCCATTATGATTTTCGAAAATAATGACTAAAATAGCCCTCCCATATGATAACCAATCATACTTGAAATTTAAAGGCTATTCTAACAAATTCTACCCTTACTTTTAAAAGAAGCTGCAAAGCTTCAACTTTTCGGCGACTCGATCCCTACTATGTTTACACCTCTGCATATTTTTCAACGCAAACAAGGCTCTAAAACATTTGTAGGAATCTTGTCACCTACTTTCTAAATCTAACTAACAATTCTACTAACTACTAAACTAAAAACTAAAGACCGAAAGACTTACCGTTGAAGACTTTCGGACAATTCTAGGAGCTTATTTGCACAATTCCCCCAGAGCTCCTTTCTATTCTTTCTCAACCAAAAATTTCGGCCAAGAGAAGGAAGAAAAGGTGTGAGTCCTTTCTCTTCTTTCTCAACCAAAAATTTCGGCCAAGAGAAGGAAGAAAAGGTGTGAGAATTATGAAGGAGGGGGGGTATTTATAGGGTTTTGAAGGGACAAGGTGGGAATTTCCAAAATTGTTACTTTATGCTAGGTCCACTAGTTTTCCCGATCGGTACCCGATTCGCGTGATTTCGGAGAAATCTCAAAATTCTGGATTTACAACTTTGAAGACATGTTCTCACTTAGTAGAAATGTCCAAGTTAACCTAAATTTTGATTCCATATAGGCCTCAAGCTGTCCGGTTGAAGTTTTCTCAGCGTGTCCGAACGCGTCCGTGTCGAATTCGTTTCGAATAACCAATCTCTTGAAATAATTCACTGATTCCAAATATGTCTAAATAAATTCAAACTCATTCCTAAATGTTGAGTTAGAATTTATTTTCCTTATTTCCAAAATATGCCTATAGGCATTTTTCCCTATTTTGTTTTATTAGGAAAATGCACAAACGGCCTCGGAATTAACTTCCGGAAGAGGTCACTTAAAGGTAAAAACTCACTGATCAATATTTTACCTTGACCCTCGGATTCCTATTCCTAGATATCTAGATAGGATCCGTTTCCTAATTTTAAAATTACTATTCACATATTTTACTTTAATTAATTATATTATTATTTTAATGTTGCAACTTGCCAACTTGTTTTCTATTTCATTTTTCATTTTTTTTTTATTTGGCCCAAATTTCGGTTGGCCTTTTAATTATATTAATAAATATTTATTTTTTATTTAATTAATTATTTTATCATTTATTTATTTACTTTTTCCCAAAAATTCCACAAAAATCCCTAATTGGTCCATTCTTGTATTTAGGCTTAAAAATACCTAAACTCAATGATTTTTCATAGAAATTTCCAATTAATTAGTAAATACATTTTTACTAATATTCCACTAATTTTTGAGCTTCACATAATTATTCTTGAATTTCCTTTGCTTATACTTAAGTAATTAGCCCAATATTACTTAATTACTTCATTATCACTTGTTGATAATTTTCTTAATTACTATGCCTCATTACCTTCATACACTTGTATTAACATTAGTATTTTCATGCCTCTTGCATTATTCCATAATTACAAGGGTATTTTGGTCTTTACTTCTTTTTGAGTATTTTCCAACAATTTCTCCAATTTCATAATTTACAAAATTACAATAATTAGAGATTATATACTCTCCTAACTCACTTGGTCATTTAAGCTGTCTTTTAGGATTTTTCCATAAATTTTCTAAGTTAATTACCCTCTCTAGGGCATTTTGGTCATTTTGGCACTTTGGCCCTTAAACTCCTAATTTCTTACAGAAATTCTACTTAGAAAATAGACTGTATTTATACAAGACCGGAGATTGAAATTTCACTTATCAGAAATATCCAACTTTTATTTATAATATTCCAGATAAATATCCGGGTATTACAAAAGGTGGCGGATGGCAGCTAGCGAAGGGAGAAAGTAAATCACGGTAAGGAATGTGAAGTCTTCTTGATAATGATGCCTTTAATCATCCGTTACCTCTTTCATTTTAAGATTTTTTTTTCAACATCCTAAAATAATTTAAAAAATATTGAGATATCTTTTTAATATTAGTTGGTATTCTCAGTTGGTACCCTAAAATATCTTTTTAGTAGTAGTCAGTATCCTAAAATAATTTTTCAATATTTAAAATAATTTTTTAAGATCATGAAGTATTTTTCCACTACCAATTAATATTATGAAGTACCGTTTTAGTACCCCACAATATCCTAAAATGTAAAAAAAATAAAAAAAAATAAAGAGGCACCTAATTTGTGCCAAAACGACACAGTTTAAAGGAAAATGAGGGCAGCGGATGGCAGCGTCAGCGGAGAGAAGTCAAGTCCGAAGAGGACCAGGCTTTCCTCCGGTGCCTCTTTGTGTCTGTTGCATCTTTTTCCATAGAACTGTGCCGTTTTGGCACAAAAGTAATGAGCTGTTGCCTTTTTTTTTAAAAAATATTTCAGGGTACTAAAAAGATACTTCAGGATACTGACCGATACTAAGGAAATATTTCATGATCTTAAAAAAAAATTTGAGGATGTTTTAAAAACATTTTAAGGTAGTAACTGATATTAAAAAAAAATACTTCTGGATACTAGCTGGCACTGAAAAACTATTTCAAGATCTTAAAAAATTATATTAGGATTTTGAAAAATATTTTAGGGTAATGAATTGTATAAAAAATATACTTCATGATATTTTTTCAAGATCCTAATATCAATTTTCAACATCATGAAGTCTTTTTTATAGTACTAGTTAATATCTGGAAATATCTTTTTAATACCAATTATTATCCTGAAATGTTTTTAAAACATCATAAAATATTTTTTCAGAATCATGAAGTATTTTCTCAATACCGGTTAGTATACTAAAGTATCTTTTTGATACCTGTCAATACCTTGAAATATTTTTTTTTTAAAAAGGCAACAGCTCATTGTTTTTATACCAAAACGGCACAGTTTGCAAAGAGGCATCGGAGAAAAGGCTGGTCCTTTTTTTTTTTTTTTCCAATATACAAATTTTAGGAAAGGGGTTGAGTTCACCCACAATCCAAGGGCAGGGTGAAATCTCCCTTCCTCCTAGGTGATACCGATGTTGGGCAAGGCGAGCCGTCTATTACCCTCATGAGTTTACCTAAGCACCTAGGAGTTAGGATGTCTCTTCCAACGCCTTGACCAACTCCAGGATTGAACTCTCTCCCTTTGATGAGAGTGTCTGACCACTTTGCCAGTTGAACCTAAGGATGAGGGGTAAAGCCTAGTCCTAATTTGTTTGGTGTTATAATGGACTAAACTTTTAGAATGGGAAAAAGGCAGCACCACCGTAGACTGTGCTTCTTTTTTCATACACATCATACTGTCATTATATTTTCAGCGGTGGTTGTTTGCTAGTGAGGTTATTTGAATACACACTCCATTGACTAATCATCCTAAAACAAGCCTAAAAATCAAAGGGGGGAAAATTAAAGAAAGAAGTAAAAATAAGCGGAAGAATAAGTCGATCCTTGGCTGATAACTCCTAGCCCCACACACTCAAGAACCCTAACCCTGAGTTTTAGCGTCTAAGATTCTGTGTATGATACAAAGATGCCAGACCTTGTACCTGAAACAACTTCATTGCAGAATCGAAATTGGCGATCTTCCATCAGTTTTCTGATCAATCGACTTCAAATTACAATCCCTATCACCATCGTGCTTTACTTGGATCCTGAGCTCACATCTTTGCACTCCATGATTACTTTCACTATCCCGGCTCTTCTCGCCTTCCTCCAGATTGCGGCGGCCTCTCCCTTCCAGGTTCGTCCGGTCACCACCATGGCTTCTGTCGTCGCCGTTTCCGGCTACTACGCGTTGTTTCTGGCTGGGCGTTGTCTTCCCACTTACGGCCCTCAACTTACGAAAGTGATGCTACATCTTGGATCCTTCCCGGTTGCTTCTTTGACTTCCCTTCTTCTCCCTCCCTCTTTCTGGGGGCTTCCGTTCGTTTTCTATTTTCTGCTTGTGGTCCTTGAGCTTCTCCCTTTCATCAAAAACTTATATAACCAATGTCTCCACCGTCTCCGGGGGTGGCAGCTGCTGCGAAGGAGGGTGGCGGTTCCTGGTCTCTTGCCGATAGTCATCCAACACTGTTGATGAACACTGAGAAATATATATGTATACACATACATGATACATACATCTATACAGATATATATATATATAGATAGCTGCGAAGGAGGGTGGCGGTTCCTGGTCTCTTGCCGATAGTCATCCAACACTGTTGATGAACACTGAGAAATATATATGTATACACATACATGATACATACATCTATACAGATATATATATATATAGATAGCTGCGAAGGAGGGTGGCGGTTCCTGGTCTCTTGCCGATAGTCATCCAACACTGTTGATGAACACTGAGAAATATATGTATATACACATACATGATACATACATCTTTACAGATATATATATATATCAAAATACATATAAAATCTGCTGCTGATTGTACGGAATTGATGTTCTTAGTGAACCATTGAAGTTGCTTGTCGCCTTTCTTGTTTTTTCTACGAATGTATTAAAAATATTGTCGTCAAATTATTGTATTTCGTTGTCTTCTCTTCTCTTTTGTTTTTGGAGTCTTCTTTTGCAATTATTAAATAAAGTCCATTGGCCATGCCGCCATGATAATTTCTGTCTTTATTTGACTTAAAATATCATCGTCTCCAGATCAGTTAATATGGTTTCTTGCCTCAATCTCTTGACTTGGAAGGAATTATTAACAGAATTGTTTTAAGGGAGTATAGCCCAGCCCATTATTAAATTCAGTACATGAATTTAATAATAGGTGTGTCATGTGTGTCTATATATATATTATACCAAAATTATAAAATAAGAAACCTACGTTCGTCAAAATGAAATGAGTCCTGATAGGCTTTGATGGTGAGAATAATATTTTGTTTGCTAATTAGTAATATATATTTTTTTTTTGGTTGCCCACCCGGTTCACCGGGGCTTCGTCCTGACTAATCTGAATCCAACCCGTGTCGCGCACCTGACTTTGGTGGGAGAGTCTCTCAGGGATTTTTTTTTTTTTTTACATTTACAAGGCTCGAACCCGAGACACACATTGACACATATGTTTTGGTAGGATATATAAATCTATGTGTATATAAAAAAAAAAGGCCAATGAATCAGGCTCCAGAAAAAAAAGGGCCCATCAATCTATAAGAGCGAGGCCATGCACATACTGTAAATATGTGGTCGATGTTTGTAGAGAGCAAATCAGGCTCTATGAATCCCACCTTCCCATTAATCCATCATTCTTTATTGACTGAATTTTGCTTTTCCATCGCCCCATTTTCAGTGGTCCAAACGGACTCTTATATTGTAATCCATCATTCTTCATTCCCACGTCACAGCCATGCACATATTGTAATCGATCATTCTTCATTCCCACGTCACAGCCGTACGTACATCCCTTTGAATTTTCCAAACGCACCCAAATTCAGTGTTCTTGTAATATCCCAACTTTTCAAAAGCAGTATAAATTTTTTTCTAAAATATCATTTCCAAAATCATCAGAGTAGAGCACTGGAGCGATTGAGTAACTGATATGTATATATAAAACGCCGTAAGTCTGGCTGGTTACAACAACGGTACAGTAACCGCGTGGTTCAAAAGTGAAATACAATAACAAAAGGCTTCCGCAGGAACAACACAAGAAGTCTTCAGCTGGATCTTCTATGCAGGCTGCTTGCCTCTCTCCTCGGCACTCGGTCCTCCTGACCCTGACGCTATATTAAGAGCCGAGGTCCATTGCAATCGGACCTCGAGTAACGGTTAACCTCATGTTTACATATACATCATATGGATTCCAGTTATTCATAACATAGACATGACATATGCACCCAACAAAGGTACAACAAACAAACGTATCCGCGCAGCACTTAGGCACCCCGACAACATATGTAGCAGCACATACGCATCCCGGCAGAACATATAGCAGCACATAGGCAGTGTAGCAGCACATAGGCAACATATACATATCAATAGTACAAGAACATATCACAGAGCTATCAGCTACCACATATAAGCATACCCTAAGCGCACAACACACCTAGCATCGAACAGAATAGCCAGGTAAGTGTCTATCATGGGGGCCTCACCGAGTTCACGGTGACTTAATGGCTTACCCACATAGACTAGCATTGCCTTCGGCACTAAACTGTTCTCACAACATTATCACATATAAGCATAAAATAAACACCAGAGTTAATGTTACAGTACGCGAACGTACCTTCGTTGACGGTATTCTGGCACGTTTTACGGAAAACGGTCGTTTTGACAGAAAACAGCGAAACGTCCTGTCGGACAGCGTAACGACAGCAAATCAGAGTTTCTGACGTCCTATAAGAGTAATTGGCGGAATTTCGCCAACACTTCGCTACTTACACTTTTTCGGGGACTCAATCCCTACCAAGTTTTACCTCTTTAGGCATCTTTCGATGCAATGAGGCCTAAAACAATAGTAGGAATTTCACTCCTACTTACTAAAACTAACTAACAATTCTACTAACTACCGAACTAAAAAGCTAAAGACCGAAGGACTTACCCGTTGAAGACTTCTGAAGAATTTTTCCCAGAGCTCCTCTCTCTAAAACCTCTCTCTAGAACCGAAATTCTCTTCTTGAAATGGTGTGAAAATCTCAAAGGATTCAAGGCCTATTTATAGAGATTTTGCGGGGGCATTTCGGTCTTTTCCCAACTTCCAACTTTCAATTTAAACCATGGAAAATTAGGGTTTTGGTGGATGATTCTTGACCATGGAATACCCAAAACGTCCAGCTGCTCCCAAGAGTCTCCAATTCAAATTTTGCTTCTTGCCTCCGGTCCGATAGAATCCCCAATCGGTACCCGATTCGCATAATTTCGGAAAAATCTCAAACTTCTGGATTTACAACTTTGAAGATCTTCTCTTCCTCATCAATAATATCTAATTTAACTTTGATTTCGGTCTCTTACAGGGTTCCAACAGTCCAGTTGCAGTTTTCTCGAAAAACGTGTCCAAACGCGTCCGGTTTCAGAACGCATTTCTGAAATCATCAACTCAACTATTTTTCTCCAAAATTTCCAATTAATTAAAAAATATTTTTTTACTAATTTTAAGCCAAAAACCACTAATTTTAGGGTTTCATATAATTATTCATGAATTTCCTTAGCTTATGCTTAAGTAATTAGCCCAATATTACTTAATTACTTAATTATCACAAGTTGATAATTTTCTTACTTAGAACACCTCATTACCTTCATACTTTTGTATTGACATCTTTGTTTTCATGTCTCTGCATTATCTTAGCATTTCTTGGGGTATTTCGGTCATTTCCTTACTTTTTGAGTATTCTTCTACAATTTCTCCAAGTTTGTAACTTAATAAATTACCTAAATTAGGGACAATATCCTTCCCTATTTTAAATAGATTTTTATTTGCCTCTTTTATAGCTTTCACAGGGTATTTATAACCCACAATGTGCTTAGGGACCTATTTGCAAATTCTCAAACGTTTTAGGGACCTATTTGTAAATTATCTAATTTCAAGGGAAATTACCCTAACAACATGGTAAACCCAATACAAGGTGTTTGAAACCTCATATTCACCTATTTTCAATAGGTATATTTACTCATTTATGATATTTTCCCTAAGTCAGATTTTAGGGTATTACAGTTCGGGTCCCACCTTCTCCGCATTCAGCTAAAAGATTAATTGACCGACTTGTTTCTAGGGAGTAACTAGCCCACGCCCAAGCTAAGTGAGGGATCTTATATTTATTAATGTGTTGTCATGTAAGAAATCATTTAGATTTAAAAACAATATTTTGTTGTATGGAATACACCATAACTCATATAGAGAGATATATATGGGTGGAAAGGGGATGCTGTAGAAATTTTGACTTTAATTTCTCAACGTGTACAATAAATACTCAAATTAAAACTGTTTTTTATAAAAAGTCGCAATTAATTTATTGGAATCCCTGTATATAGGATATTATCACAACCAGAGGCGGACCTAGGTATGTTGTGGGGGTGGGGGGGGGCAAGTGCCCCCCAAAAGTTTGGGATTTTTCTAAAAAAAAAAAAAAAAAAATTCAAGCTAATGGAGTTAGAATTAATAACTTGAATATAATGGTTTCAAATTTTCATTAGCATTAGCATTATTTATCTACTTTCCTTGAATTAATACATGTTTGAATGATTGTCCACCCTTAAATTAAATGTCTACCGTTAATATATCAAGATTGCACTTCGTAATGGGATGGGGATGAATGGTTGAATGATTGTTTAGTACCTTATATTGAAAAATATGTATTTGATAGCATTGATAATAAGGCAATTATGATAGAATTCCAAAACATAAGGCCTAGAAGGATGCCATTGTAATTATTTTTATTATAATATAGAGTAAATACCCTTTTTGGTCCCTGGAAAAAACACGGATGCCCTTTTTGGTCACTGAAAAAAAATAAGTCACTTTTAGTCCCTAAAATGGAAAAGTAAGGTCCCTTTTAGTCCTTTTGATCATTTTTTTGCACATTTTAATCCTCGAAATTCCCAAAAAGGTCCTTTTTAGTCCCTAAAAAGGACCAAAATGACATTTCTTTTACTCAGGGACGAAAAAGGGTCAAATGTGTTTTTCCAGGGACCAAAAAGGGTATTTACTCTATAATATAATATACTTTTTTTATTAAAATATATGTACTTGAACTTATTGAGTGTTCACTCTTCATTGTAATTTATGTAGCTGCATTTCTAACCGTATTTAGCCTTACTTTTCTAAATGACAAGTTTGTAAAATAATTTTCTCTTTTATTACATCATCAATATTCACTTGATTTCATAAATATTTTTTTGATATATTTTTTTCTTGTTTATATTCTTGTTTTTTAATGCATTTAAAACTTTCCTTAAAAAAAAAATGAATTCGGGGGTGCTGCCCTCGAACCCCCGAATCCCCCCACCAATTGTGCCCCCCTCCCGTAATTTCCTGGGTCCGCCACTGATCACAACCATCTTATGTCACTACCATTTCACTACCATCTTCTCACAGTTAGATCTATTATTTGATCCAATGATCCTGATTTAACCTACTTAAAACCTTCTTCCTTCTCCACGTTTCTCTCTCTTTCTCTTATGTTCTCTGGCTCAGCTCCCCAGTGATCGCCGCCAGGACACTGCCACCGTCCCTCCCCCTCCTCTACGCCCCTTTTCCTCACTCCACTGTTCCTCCTCCCACCCTAGCCACCGCCCCTCTCCCTCCCCACCCAGCCACACCCCAGCCACGACCCACCAGCAGTGATCGAAGACCATCATGACGCCAAAAACGGGACACCTCCATTGATTTATTCTAGTCAGTCTTGAACACCATACGTTTTTTTTTTTCCGTTTTGATTAAAAGCATTTGAATGTTATTTATATGTTTGTTGATTTTCAATTTTTAGGTCATCTATCACATAATGATTTGGCAAATTTGGTATTACAATCGATAAGTGAAGGGTGAGTTATCTTTTGCAGTTATTAATTTAATTGATGGTACTCTTTCAAGATCTTCAGCAAGAGAAGCAAAACCACGACTCAAGAGAACGGACTTTCTCAGGTAAATTAAAAACAAAAGAAGTCTATCTTCTTGTTCCATCATATTCTTCACTTGGTGCTACTCTCATTCTCATTCGAATGTGATTAATAAGCGCTACAATTAAATACGTAGGCTATGTTGAAAGGAGTTAGATAGTTATGATTTGTTGTCTCATACGTTATTTCATATTAATTGTCATAGGGATTCTCAGCATTGCAAGGGGACAGTCCATGGGAGGGTGGAAACCTATGGAGCATCCTTTGTAATACCCTAAAAATCTCACTTATTATAAGTATCATATTTTAGTAAATAATATCTATTGAAAATAGGTTTATATGTGGTGTCAAATTTTGTAGTGTATTTAGTTTAATTATAAAGAGACAATTTTTCCTAGAATTAGGACAAACAAAGGCTAAATTTCCTAAAGCCTTATTAGGGATTATAAAATATCCTAAGATTATCATAATTAAGTATAATCTTAATTATTTCATAAAAGGGTAATTAAATATCATCAAAATATCTAAATCAATTAGAGGAAATTAGCAACAACTATTAGGCAATTAAATTTGCAATAAAAATTATATTTATGTTAATTTTCGAAAATTAAATAATGATTTATTTAAAAAGGGAACATAAGTTGCCCTATGATTTTTAAAATAATACATGGTGCATAAATGACCAAAATAAATTCAAAAGTTGTGAGAAAATAATTAATCAAATTAAAGAAAATTGTCAACAATTAGTAGATAATTAAATAAATAATTAATTGCTAATTAATTAGGCATGATTAAGAAATGTCTAAAGTTAACTATATGAAAACCCTAATTAACCAATGGGGGTATTTCTTTTATTGAAATATAAGGTTAATTAAAATACAAAATTGGAAAAAGAAAACAAAAAGGGGGGGGGATGAATTGAAGAAGTTGTGTGTGTGTGTGTGTGTGTGAATGTGTGGTGAAGGAGAGTTGTGAGTGTGTGTGTGTGTAGTGTGAATTGTGGGCAAATGTGGACCAAGTGTTGGAGAGAGAAGAGTAAAAGATATTTTGTGAGTTCAAAAGTCAATAGGATAAATAAGAACCGATAGAAAATAAATTGTGTACTAAAATATGTCAATCATAGATCAAATATAAGGACTTTTTATTAACAAGTGTATTTTTAGCTCGAAGTAGGTTATCTCCGAAGTTATTTCCTTAACTTTTGGATTCATCCTATAATGACTAAAAGACTAGTAAAAACCCCTAATTGGACCATAATCCTTGTTAATTCAAGTGCTTTTCAAGAGGTTACATAAACTTCAAACTTTATCTCTAAAAGTATTAGTAATTTAGAAGTAAATGCAGTTAGAACACTAAGCAGGGAAATTAATCTGTAGAAGGGAATCCAAATGGGATAGGGTTCATTAATGTTGTGGAAGAGATAAGGAAGAGAGAAAAAGAGAGAGAGTGACGTTTTAGAGGAGGTGTAGGGTGAGGATGAAAGATGAAAGATGAAAAAAACCCTAGATCTAATGGCCAGGATTCGAGTAGAGAAAGTTCAATGAAACTACCAATGTGCCATAGCTTTTGCCTATAAATAGCCCTTTGATTCATTTGAAATTTCACACCAAAAATCATTCTAAAGAGTTAGAGAGAAGTTAGAGAGAAGTGGGAGCAAGAAGGAGGAGGAAGTTCTTCAAGAGGTAAGCTAGCTTTTATGTTCTAGTCTTTAGTTTTGTAGTTTTTAGTATAAATGCTAGTTAGATCTAGGAAGTAGGAAGTAAAATTCCTATTCATGTTTTTAAGCCTCATTGCATTGAAAGATGCCTGACGAGGTAAAAACATGATAGGAAGTAAGTTTTTGAAAGTTGGGAGTCAAAGTAGCAAAGCTCTGACGAAATTTTATCGGTTAACGATTTTCTAAAGCCAGGGGTAAAATAGTCATTTGTGACTAAAATATCTGTCAGGATATTGACTATGAATTAATAAATACGATATTATCCTTATAGGATATTTGTGATCACGTTTCGACCGACAGACGTACCGTATTCATCAACGCAGGTACGGACTCGTACTGTAACACTGACTCTGATTCTTATAGTATTATTATATGTGATGGATACTTTCATAAAATCATGGACTGGACTCTGTCTCGGACATGCATCGTGACTAAGTATGGGCTTAGATCACTACATATACATTCAGCTTTACATGGGTTATAGTCTTATTAATACCGTTATGTTTTTCTAGCGCTGAGGACACGACATGCTATCGTGGCACTGGTGAATAGTGCAGACTAAATAACTTTACATTTGATTGTATTGTTATCGCCTTAACTTTACATCGGATTATATTGTTATTGCCTTACATATCTGATTATGTATTTCCTACATCTGTTATTGGCTTTTGTAGAGATTATGCTGAAATGTCATGAATATTTGTCATATATACTGTTTATATAAGTATAAGGTTAACTGTTACCTGAGGTCCGGTGGGCATTGGACCTCAGCTTTTAACTATAGCCCGGGTCGGAAGGACCAGAGGCCGAGGATAAGGGCAAGTAGCACGCTTAGAGACCCGGCTGGAGGTTTCCTTTTGTTATGTTTTTACTTTTATGTTAGACACTCAGATGAATGTACTGCCGTATGAACAGCAAGATACACCGCAAGCTTTGTTATTCAGTTACTCTTTATATTAAAAAAAATTCCGATGCTCAACTCTGATCAAAACGCTATCACTACAAAAAAAATTGATTTTTGCTACGGAAAAAATCCGTAGCAAATTCCGTAGCAAATCGATTTTGCTACGGAAAAATGCCAAAATTGCGTAGCAAAATCGATTTGCTACGGATTTTGCTACGGATTTTTTCCGTAGCAAAAAACCCCGTAGCAATTTGCTACGGATTTAAAATTCCGTAGCAATTTGCTACGGAATATCAATCCGTAGCAAATTGCTACGGAAATGGTTTCCGTAGCAAAATTATTAATTTTTTTTTTTTAATTTTTTGAATCTTTTTAAATTTAAATTTTTTAAATTTTTTAAATTTTTTAATTTTTTTTTCTTGAAAATTTAATGCAAAAGTATCATGAATATAATAAAAAGAGTTTAAATAGAGAAAACAAAATATATATAATAATGTTGTAAGGAACAAATACTAAAAAGTAGTCTAAATATCAGCATTGTGATCATCATCATCATCACCCGCATGGTCATCATCACCAGGAGCCGACCTCGAACCCTTTGGTGTCATTAGAGACAGGAGTTGAACCTGCATCTGTCTCATCATCTCCGCTTGCTGATCCATCTGATGTCGCATCCTCTCCGTTCTGTTGCATCGCAAGCTCCATCCTCTCCCGTTCTGATTCATTGCCTGCTCCATCCTCTCCGTTCTGAAGCATCTCCTGCCTCATGATGTCCTGTTGCTGACTCATTTGTGTTGCTTGTTGCTCCACCAACGCTTTCATCTTCTTCAGCTCATCTGCAAATACATTATGAAGTACATTTATTATTTGTACATCATTTGAATAGACAAGAGAATGAAAATTATCAATATGAAATGTATTACGTGTACACAGAAACACCTTGATCTTTGGATGAGGAGCGCTTTGATTGCTTCGATCGGCCAGCGAGAGGCACCGTATCCAAAGACTCTCCCTTTCTTGTTAAATCCGCTGCGGCCTCAAAAACAGACTCTCATTGTCGGACCGAGAGGATGCGGGGTCGACCCAAGCTGCGACCCTCTCTCTGCGACAACTTCGAAAGGTTTCCTACAAGCACAAAAATACATAGCTTATTAGACATGTAAAATAAAATAAATATGGTGGTGCATAAAACAAGTAATAAAGGCAATAAATGTCTAACCGCTACTTGCGGCGCCTTTTGGTTAATCCATTGTCTCTCACTCCCTTGATCGCCGGGAATGGGTCCGCTCAAAGGTAGCCCACTCAATTGATCCTTCGGAACTTCCCGGACTCTACACAAACGCGGATGATAACCTTAATTAATTACTTCAAAGTATAAAATATCAAATACCTAAATAGAAAATAGAGTGTACTTACAATTTTCCGTCGATGCTCACTAATAGGAATGCGGCCGCTTGACATATGACGGTCCTTCCATTTTGGCTCTGTTTTGCTTATTTTTCGTGCTCATGTTTTGAAACTGTTCATTTGTGGCCCAATTCTGTAATAATTCGTCTATAGTGTCTCCAGTCTTTCTTGCCTATTTTATTTCTCAAGCCGTAAAGCTTTTGACGCAAATATCGGCCTCCATTATGATTATAATTTGCTTTCGATTACGCACGATGTTCGAGCAACGTCATATCTTTGCGCGAAAATCAATAACGAATCATTAGTGCTCCAAATTTTTAAAGTACTTAATTAAATAACCATAAAACAAAAAACTTACCAAGAACTCATCGAACCAAGCATCTCGAGTAGTGCTAGGAATGTCTCGTCCACTTGGCCCAAGGATGGTTGTAATTGCGGAATAATTGGGCCGAGATGAAGTCCCTTACCTCATTATGAGGCTCAAATCGATGAGAGATGACATCATGCAAATATTACCATACAAACCATTTACATAGAAAAAATTGTAACATTCTTGGTAACTTGGCATGACTTACCCGACGCCGTCGGGACGGATCCAAAGCTTCCGTGTCGAAGGATCTCTGGAGCCCAGTTGGTGGATCGGAGGAACTACCTTCTTCCCCAACGTGGCTATGAGGCGACGCATTGTGCTAAGGAAGGAATGTGAAGTATTGAAGATAAACATATGTAAATCATATGTAACTAAACTTATGTAAATCAATCGAAATTATATTGTAAACTGTGATCCCCTTGCTTTGGATCGGTGGGGGTAGACGGTGATGACAACATATACAGCGACGGTGATGACGACATATACAGCGACGGTGAAGATGACAAATATGTAGACGGTGAAGATGACATATCAAAGGATGGCATATCTGGGGAAGCGCTGGACCCTCTACCTCCATAAGGAGTAGATGACGTCGCCCTACCCCTCTGATAGGACGGGGTTGGGCTCGACCACTACCCCGTCCACTACCTGAACGTCCTCCTAGATGCTCCATCTCTAAACACTTATAGACATAATGTCAAAAATATATAACAATAAGATATTTAGTTAATATGACAGTAGCGCATTAACAAAGTATGTAGTATAACAGATCATCACAAACAAAGAACTAACAGAAATCAATCGGACGATTCTTCTTCATCAACATTTGCTTGCACGTCTTCCTCTGAGGAGGTCTCATAGTCATCGAACTCCGATTCACTATCAGAGTAAATCACTTCTGCCTCATCGTCTGATTCCTCATCGTCAATTTGTATAGGAATTAATTCTAACCCCGCAGAAATCAAATAGATTGCTTGGTACTTCGTCATCGAAGATGTTTACGGGAGTACATGTTCCACATCGGCTTGGAGCGGTTCAGCCATACCGTCATTTGATTCCGGCTCTTTCGACTTTGGTATAATATTTCGTGCTTTGGTTTTAATAACTCCTCCAGCCTTGGCGGGATGTGGGGTATGATGTATAGTAAACTTGTTCTGCCTGTTGAGCAAGGATGAATGGGTCATAACCAACCGTATATCTCCTTGTCCAGTGGATCTCAATATTTCCATGTTTGTCCATTTTTGTCCCACGCGGACTGTTATCAAACCACTCACATTTGAAAAGGGTCACTACCTTGTCCCACTGGTAACTCAGTTGAATTATGTCAACTAACTTCCCGTAGTAGTCAGTCTCCACCCCATCAACTTTGTCACCTCGACAACATACACCATAATTACAACATAGTGTACCTGCATTCGCCTAGACAGTTGAAAACCGATACCCATTGATTATGTATTTCTTGCATCGGGTAACACTAATTGCAGCTCCATAGGACAAACTCCACGCAACTTCATTGGGATCTGATGGATTTTCCACGAAGTAGGATCGAAGCCATTTTTGAAACTCAGAGTTCGTGAATTGGTCAACTTCGGATTCTGACATTGAAGGATTTGCCGATCGAACCGAATTAGAGAAGTAATCGTAAGAGGAAAAATGCTCTTAATACTGGAATTCTTACCATAACAGAAAAAAGAAAAGAAATCTTACTTTAAATACTGTGCGGCCTCTTCACAGTTGTTTAGAATGTACCACTCCGCTACTCGCTTATCTCTTCCGTCAAGAGTTGACCTCGAACGTTTTCCCACGACTCGTCCTGAAAAATTAAATATTGATTTTGATCCCTCGTATCACCAGCATCATCGTTGCGAGGTACCCCTCTCCATCTTGACATCATCTCAGGGGGATAATAGTATGACGCAAATTTTGCGGCCTCTTCGACTAGATATGCCTCCGCGATAGATCCTTCAACGTACCTTCGATTTTTGATCTTTTGCTTAAGTGTGCGTAAAAACCTACAATGGAATATCAGAGGGTATTTATAAACTAAAGTACCGTGTCGGTCAATTATTAACAATGCGATAGAAATATATATTACCTCTCAAACGGATACATCCATCTATATTGTTGCGGGCCTCCCACCTTTGCTTCGTAGGCCAAGTGAACGGGCAAATGTTCCATTGAGTCAAACAAGCTAGGAGGAAACACCATCTCTAACTTGCATAGCGTTATGGGCATGCTCGCCTCCAGGTGCCGTAACTTTTCAACATTAAGCTCAGAAGCACAAATTTCTCTAAAGAACATGGAAAATTCCGTCAAAATAGACCATATATGCTTCGGAAGTGCTTTGAAGGCCCAAGGCATCAATCTCTGGAAGAAAACATGACAATCATGACTCTTCATGCCGAATAACTTCGCCTCGTGCATGTCGACACATCTTTTCATGTTTGACGCATAACCGTCTGGCAGTTTCAGATCTTTAACCCATTGCAACATTTCCAAATTCTGTTGTTTGTTGAATGTGTACGGCGCTCTAGGTTTGGATGTCCGTCCCGTGCCACTCCCACCAAATGTAAAGCAGGCCTTCTGCATATCGCTTCTATGTCCCGTCTTGCGTTGACTGTGTCCTTCGTCTTGCCCTTGGTGTCCATCACGGTGTACGAGAATGTTGCAAAACACATTCCTCTCAATATGCATGACATCGAGGTTGTGTCTTAACAATTGATCTTTCCAATATGGTAGTTCCCAAAAGATGCTGCGTTTGTTCCAATGATGATCAACGCCGTATCCCTCAGGTTCCCTGGAAGCAGCTCCCTCTTTGACACTTTGAATGTACTTGACCCTATCCCATATTTCTTGGCCACTTAAACGACGGGGTTGCTCTGCTCGTTCGACAACATTCCGCGTGAAGTCTTTTCTATTTCTCCTCCAAGGATGATCGGGGGGTAGGAATCGCCGATGCCTATCAAACCAACTGACCTTGCGACTGTGTTCTAAGCTAAAACCCATGTTCTGTTCAAGACATACCGGGCATGCAAGCTTCCCGACGTTTGCCGGCCACTCAACATCCCATATGCGGGAAATCATTTATCGTCCACATTAAGGCAGCCGCATGGTGAAATTCGACTTAATGATATATCATACGTAAGAACCCCTTCACTCCACAACATCCTCAACTCATCTATCAAAGGCCTGAGGTACACATCTATCTTCTTTTTTGGGTTGGATGGCCCAGGGATTAACGCGTTAAGAAAGAAAAACTCTCTTCTCATGCACATAGAAGGTGGAAGGTTGTACGGAGTCACAATGACAGGCCAACAGGAATAAGTCCTACCCGTATTGTTGAAAGGAGCGAACCCATCCGAACATAGCCCGAGACGAACATTACGGGGATCCATAGCAAAGAAAGGATTCGCCTCATCAAATTTACGCCAAGCTTCCGCATCGGATGGATGCGTCACAAAGTTTTCATCCCTACGATGCTCTCGGTGCCATCTCATGTGAGCAATTTGTTTGTTCCGATGCATACAATCTTCTAAGTCTTGGAACCGAGAGGAAAGTACCACATCTTGCTTAACGCATGACGGGTCATTTTCTTTCCTTTCCCCACAACTATATATCTGTCATGTCCACAGAATTTACAATTGTTCAATTAAACATCATCCTTGTAATACAACATGCATCCTCTGGGCAGCAATGGATTTTTTCACATTTAAGCCCAAGCTCTTTCACCCTTTTTTTGCTTGGTAAAAATCCTTCTGCAAATTATTGTCTTTGGGAACAACCTTACTCATGATCTGCATCATTTCGTTGTAATTCCTCTCACTCATGTGGTGATCGGTCTTCAAGCTTAGTGTTGCTAGGGTAGCCGATAGCGATGAATATTCACTACTATCAAAGTGTTCGCAACCTTCCCATAACGGACGTTGGGCTTCTTGAAGCATTTTGTAGAACCTAGCGGCTTCGGATGAGGATCCTCACCCATGTATGATGGTTGGGTATGTGTACCGGTCTCCTCTCCCATGTATGACGACTCAGCATGAGTAACAGGATCAAAATATTGGCCGATCGACGGTACCGCGGCATCCATAACCAATTGCTCATATTGATTAAGGTTTTCACGCTGACTACTGTCCCCGTAATAACCACTCGGTGTCTGTCGGACTTCACCATGACATTCCCAACATTCATAATCTTTCATGAATCCCTTTTGACACAAATGAATTTTGACTTTGCCTGAATCCCTAAATCTTAAACACCTACATTTGGCACACGGACACCTGATCTCACTACTTGAATTATTTGAATTCGCCAAAGCAAATTGGATGAAGTTTTCCAAACCCGCCAAGAATACTTGTATTAGTTCTCTTCTATTAGTTAGACGATTGTACATCCAACTTCTATCGTGGTTGCCTTCCATACTTCCTAAGTAATTTAGTTACTAAGTTAATTAAAATCTCAACATGCCACAAATATGTAAATTTATATATTAGTGGCTAATTTATAAGAACAAATCAAGATTATATAATATGCAAAAAGAATTTTATCTTTTGTATTTATGATTACCTATTTATCTAAATAGTATTTATAATTTAGTTTTTGAAATTATCAACTTTTATTAATTGCATAATTTGTTAAAGATATATTGAATAATTAATGTAAAACAATAAGAAGCACATTTTTATAAAACAATAACTAAAACAATAACTTTTATTAATTGCATAATTTGCATAATTTTTATCAACTTTTATTAATTGCATAATTTTTATTAACTAAAACAATAACATATATTGAATAATTATCAACTTTTATTAATTACATAATTTGCATAATTTCATATTAATAGTCATTTTTATAAAACAATAACTCAACATGAAGCACATTTTAATCTACATGCACAAATCAATATCCATAACAACTACATTTTAATCTACATACACAAATCAAATCAATATCCATAATAACTACATTTTAATCTACATACACAAATCAATCTTTATAACCACAACATTTTAATCTACATACACAAATCAATGTTCATAACAACAACATTTTAATCTATATGCACAAATCAATATTTATAACCACAACATTTTAATCTACATACACAAATCAATGTTCATAACAACAACATTTTAATCTATATGCACAAATCAATATTTATAACAACTACATTTTATTCTATATACAATAATCTATATTGAACATTTTTAAACATACCTAGACCGTGAACAAAGGCAAGGCAAGAAGAAAAAACGTTGGAAGGAACCACCACGGGAACCGACGAACAAGGGAAGAACCACCACCGGCACCAACAAGCAAGGGGAGAACGTTGGACCTCTTGAAAGAGACACCCACCAGACCAGAGCAAGGACAGGAGGAGATGGTGGAGGGATGGGGGTAGCCGGAAATGGTAGATGGGGGAGGGAGTCGCCGGAAATCACAGAGGGGGGAGGGGGAACGTCGAAATCGGCGCAGGAGGGGGGGGGGAGGTCGAAATCGCCGCGGGGGTGAACTGATCGGATTAACCAACCAAAGTTAGCTTCAGTCATTATATATTGAACGAAATCCCCGCCCTTAGGGGATGCCCTCAGCGCCGAGGAACATGTACTAGGGTGTATGTGCGACTCGTTCCGATCATGGACTAAGACAAAACACCGTCAAAAAAAATTTGCGACGGACCAAGAGTCCGTCGCAATTTGCGACGGACAAGGGGGTCCGTCGCAAATTGCGACAGAAAATGGGTCCGTCGCAAATTTTTTTTTGCGACGGATTGAGGGTTCCGTCGCAAATTTGTCCCAATTTGCTACGGACTACATTCCGTCGCAAAAATCCATCGCAAATTAGAGTTTTTCTAGTAGTGTATGAAAATGTTTACGAAAATGGGGTGTTACACCCTTACTTTCTACATATTCTGTCTTCATATCCCTTTGAGTTTTGGAGGGTTATCTGTGGTTGCCCAGATAATAGGGAAGAATAGTCTTGTTCCACAAACTGAGGTGAGTTTTTCTGTTTGTTGCTTTTCTAGCTAGCTATCAGCTACTCTTTCCCTGATTTATATTGATAAAGAAAAAATGAATGAAATATTATATGATGTTTTAAAATATTTCATCTAATTCCACCACTTGTGAGTGTTCATGCCGACTCTTCTCCTCTTGCTTGGATCACTTGGTTAATTTCATGATTTGACAGTGAATTTGTTTTTCGTTTATGTTGCTAAGAGTTTGAATTCAAACTTATCAAATAGGTAGGGCCATAAACAGCAATGTGATTGAGTTTGCTTAGCTGAACTTCATATTTGTGGTGACTTCATTTTTAAACTCAATAACAACCTTCAATATTATTGTACACTTGTTTAAGTATTCATTGCAACTTCTATTCACTGTTTGATGCAAATTGCTAGAAATGGTTTTCAATGTTTTTATATTTAGCTTCAGAGTTTGAACTTTTAATTTTGACATCAAATTTCTTAATACATTTCGAACATATATGCTAAGGGCTCCTTTGAAATTCACCGATGCAGATCTTGGCTTCTTTTTTTTTTTCATTCAAATCCTTGAGCTTAATGGAGCATTTCTTTTACTGAAGTACACGGTTAAGCCGTAGCATAAGCTTTCAAGTTTCTACAAAAATAACATATCAGTTGAAACCTGTAATACCCTAAAAATCACACTTATTATAAATGTCATAATTTAGTAAAAATACCTATTAGAGGTAAGGTGAATATATGGTCTCAAATATTGAGTCATAAATATCGTATTTCTTAAGGAAAAATCCCTTGAAAATTAGGAATAATAAAAGTGCCAAAATTATGAAAATGCCCTTTTGAGGTATAAAATGGCCTAAAAATATTATGATAAATTCTAAAGGGCAGTGAAATAATTATTAAAAATTAGAAAGAATATTGTCCTTAATTTATAAAATTTAATAAATTATTACCTTGGAAAAATTAAAGGAGAAAAATCAAAATGTATTGTGTGGGCCATAATTGACCCATGAGTTTTAATATTTTACATGGAGTGTAAAATACCAATGTCAGTCCAATAGTTGTGAGATAATGATTAATTCTAAATAAGAAAATTATGCACAATTAGTAAGTGGTTAATTAAATAATTATTGGCTAATTATTTAAGCATAAACAAGGAAATATCCAAGGTAAATTATGTAAAACCCTTTAATTAGTGGTTTATGGCTAAAATTAGCATAAAATATATTTTCTAATTAATTGGAAAATATTAAGAAAAATATATGAGATTAAGTAATTTTAAGCCTAAATCCAAGTATGGACCAATAGGAAAATTTTGTAAAAAATTATATAAAAAATTATTAAATAATTTAAATATATAATATTAATTAATTAAAAAAATAAATAAAATAATAATATTAAGGGGCAGCCGAAAATCAAGTGGGAGAGAAAGAGGAAAAAATATCATGATATTTTTGCAAGTTGTAATATAATAATAATATAAATTGTGATATTTATGGAAAAAGCAAATAGGATAAATGACCACCAATAGAAACTAAATCCTATCCAGAGAACCATGAACTAGGTTTCTAAGATCAGAGCATATTATGGACAAGTGTATTTTTATCTCGGAGTAGACTGTCTCCGAAGTCATTTCCGTAACCGGCGGAACACTTAAGGAATAAGACAGAAAGGAAATAAGACAGATATTAGAAAGGAGAGTTTATGGAAAATAAATCCTAACTCAAAATCCTTGAATAAGTTGATAAACATCTGGACATATTATTAATCATTGAATTTTTGTTCAGAAGTTGACGTTACTCGAAACGTTTTCCGTAACCGAAGACGTTATCTGAAAATCTTCGGTAGGCAACGAAATGTCCTGAATAGGATCAAAAATTTGGTTAACCCAAATATTTTGAAGGAGGAAGAAGAGACCTTCAGGGCTATGTAGCCGGATTTTTGAGTTTCTTCAAGATTACGCGATTAGAACACTGAACAGGGAACTTTATCGGTAGAAGTTCCATAAAGCAAAATGAAAGGAGTAGAAGAAGCCAACAAGTCCATATTCTTGGCCAATTATTTTGCATGGAGGAGAATTAGCCAACACAAACCCTAGAATTTGTGGTTGAAATTGAAGGAATAGTTTGGAGAAAATTTGCAATGTTTGCCCATTTTTCTCCTATCAATAGGCCATCCATTTTCACTTCTTTCTCACCAAATTCAAGAGAAAGTTCGAAATATAGAGAGAGCTTGGAGAGGAGTAGGAGTCCGGAGGAAGAAGCAGCGGAGCTCTGGGTAATTTTTCGGTACCGAGTCTTAAGTTCTAGTTTTCGATTCGGTAGTTATAGTAGAAATGTTGTTTTGATCTTTAATCTTCCAAGTATGATTAGATATCATATTTAGGGGTAATTAAGGTATATATTTCGAAAATAATGTTGGAGGAAGAGTTATGGCAAAATTTTGGAAGATTAGAGTCAAAGTAACGAAGTGCTGGCAAAATTCCGCCGATTAGGGGCTCAGGGGTAAAATGGTCATTTATGACTAAAATGTCCATCGTAATGATAGATCCTTAATAAATGCGTTATTATCCTTATAGGATATCTGTAAACACAAACTGCTGTTGTACCGCTGTCGTACCGCTGTCAAACGTACCGTTTTCCGTCAGAAGTACCAATTACCGTCAACGAAGGTACGTTCGCGTACTGTAACACGAATCTGATGTTTATGGTATGCATGTATGTGCTAGGTGTATTATATGGGATAGTTGATAGCTCTGTGATATGTTTATGTACTGTTGATATGTTTATGTTTGCTATGGGCGATATATTTGCATGCTTTTGGGAGATATATGTATGCATGCTTTTGGGCGATATATGTATGCATGCTTTTGAGCGATGAGTGCACATATAACGTTGTTGATATGATTGTCTGTAGTCCATATGCTGTGTATGTAAATATGAGGTTAACCGTTACCTGAGATCCGGTGCGGATCTCAGCTCTTAATATAGCGTCAGGGTCGGGAGAACCAAGGACCGAGGAGAGAGGGAAGCATTAAGCTTAAAGACCGGCTGAAGACTTTATGTTGTTGTTCTTACTTTTGAAAACTCTCGGTTACTATACCCTTCTGTAATTAGCCAGTGGGCATTTTGAATATATATATCAGTTACTCTTCCGCTCCGATGCTCTACTCTGATGGAAAAATATTTATACTGCTTTTGAAAAATGGGATGTTACAAAACCAGGAATTGGGTTTTAGCATCAGCAGTGGGATTCAGAGTTCTTGTCCTTCTTCTTTTTCTAACATCACTGATTGCTAGATGACTATTTGGCTCCAAGGTTAGTCATGCTTGTCTTTTCCTTTGAATCATACTACTGAGTCAATTTTGAAATATCTTCCACATTTGTTAATTATCCTCCTGTCATCAGTATGGTATCTGCTAATATCTTGTACCATGTAACATAAATATCCATAATCTTCTATTTCTGTATGGCATCTAACACTCATAGTAATGAACAAACTTTTTAAATTACGAGTTTGCTTTGTGATAAGTAGATATTTTATAATTAAATAAGGATAGATTCTGGGATATATTGGATTGAGTTTACTAATATTTTGTACTTATTTAATTATCTTTATGTACTTATCTATCTTTTAATTAAATATAGGATAAAATGATATTATAACAGAAAATCTATTGATACCTTACTTATTTGTGCAGGAGATATTATGTGATCTAAGGGATGCAACAAATTAAATTGAAAAGATATAATATAATATATTATTATATTATAATATTATATTACCATGAGAAAAGATGCAGATGGATAGAGATTAGAGATTTGGATAAAAACGAACAAGCAAAGACGCACGTGGGGCCCACAACACATAACCTAATATATATTAGAAGAGGGGAGAGCCAAGGAAAAGACGCAACAGAGAAAATAACAGATCAGAACGAACAAGACGCACAGCGAGGGTGAATAAACAAGAAACCACAAGACGCAGAGGCCGCGGAGAAAGAAAAGACAGAAGAAGCAGTGCAAATTCAAGAGCAATTCGGACGACGCAGTAGTTGTAACTTTTCATCTTTTCTATTTTATTAACCTAGCCATGCTTGGCTAGTTTCCTTTAGTAGTTAGGGCGACGATGAACCCTATGTGAATTTAAAGTATCTGTTTGGAATCTTATTTGATTATTGTTTTCTTGACTGAATGGATTACCTGTGCTTAACGCTTTCTTAAAAGAGTGATCGCCTTTTAGATTGTTCATAGGTTAGTGTATGACAATAGAGATGTTGGTACATTTAACTAGAACAGATAATTCGTCATAGAATTGCATGACCTAGACATAGGCTTACGAATTTATGCGATCTCATAATTCTGGTAAACAAATTGATTTTTCTAAACAATACTAAGACATTAGGTTGTTTTCAAAGATAACGGATTAAGGTAGCATCAAGACATTGGGACTTAGTCTAATTTTAGAGAATTGGTCGTCAGTCGTGAGAATAATAATCAACTAGGGACTTAGTTCAAATACTTAGAGGAACATAGGGGAATTCTATGCCCTAGCTGCGTCTTTCTTTATTGACCATCTTTTCTAAACAATCGTTCTTCAGATTCTTAATCTTGAATGCTTTTCTTGATTAAATTCCTTAAAAATTCTGTTTAGTTACAAATCAACCCCTATTACTCATTGATCCAACTAAAGCTTAAATAACGAATTAGTGATTGGAGTACTATTCCTCGTGGGACGATCTCTTTCTCACATACTTTATTACTTGTAACGACCGGTGCACTTGCCGAAGTCGCTATCAAGTTTTTGGCGCCGTTGCCGGGGAATAGTTTTATTTCAATACTAAGAGTAGTTATTGAAAGTCTAGATTGGATTTTTCTTTTTCTTTTGTTATCCTACTCTGTTTATGCGAGGTACCACTGACAGAAATTCACTGCAGTTTGATCCTGAAATTGAAAAGACAGCAAGGAGAAACCGGAAACTTGCTAAACAGAGAAAAGGAAAGGCTAGTAGCTCTAGTACGAGGCCGAACCGGTTATAATGGCAGAAAATGTTATAGATCCTCCTCCTCCTCCTCCAAAGAGGACCATGGGCGATTACATGACGCTTAATCCTGCCAGGGCTGCAACTAGCATTGTCAATCCTGCTGTGAATGCGAATAATTTTGAAATCAAGCCATCCCTCATAAGCTTGGTTCAACAACGCTCTTTTAGTGGGAGTGATCTAGAGGATCCTAACCAGCATATTGAGACTTTTCTGCAGATTTGTGATACCATCAAGATGAATGGGGTTTCTGGAGAGGCTATTCGTGTGAGACTGTTTCCTTTCTCTTTGACGGGGAAGCGAGGAGCTTGGCTTCGTTCTTGTCCTAATGGAAGTCTCTCCACTTGGGACATTATTACCACAAAGTTCATTGAGAAATTTTCCCTTCTTCTAAGTATACAAAGTTGCTCTCAGACATCAATTGCTTTACTCAAGGCAATGGGGAATCATATTGTGAAGCGTGGGCAAGATTCAAGGAATTGCTTAGGAAGTGCCCACAACATGAGCTGCAAGACTATGATCAGGTGAGAATATTCTTCAATGGGATGCTTCCATCCTCTAGGATGGTGATTAAAGCTGCAGCAGGTGGTACACTAAGAAATAAAACTCCCGAAGAATCATTGGAGTTGTTTGAAGCTATGTGGTCCTTTGAGAATGAAACTGTTACTCCACAACCAAAGAGGGGAGTTCTTCAGTTAGACTCTTACAATACAATGTTGGCCCACAATGAGAACATTTCCAAACAAAACAAGGTGATCCAACAGCAGTTAGCTTCCATCACTAAACAGCTTGCCTCTTCTCATATATCATCTATCACTTCTCAGCCTCCTTTGCTTTGTGATTTTTGCAAAGGGGAACACGCTAATGGAGATTGTGAAGCATTCATTACTGGAGAAACAACTGAGGTTAATTACATGGGTGATCCTCCTAGGAATCAGTTTAATCCGTATAGCAACACATACAATCCTGGCTGGAAATCTCACCCAAATTTTTCCTATAAACCCCAAGCAGCACCCCAGCAGTTCCACCAAACCACCACTACTGATCTGGAAAAGGCTTTGACACAGTTGACTCTTACCACTACTGAATACATCAAGGGGTCAGAAGCTTTCCGGAATGAAACAAAGTCTTCTCTCAAAAATCACGAGGCTTTGATCCGGAATTTGGAAAATCAGATTGGTCAGTTATCAAAGAAAATAGCATAGAGAAGCCAAGGGTCCTTCCCTAGTGATACTGTGGTCAATCCAAAGGAGCATTGTAAGGCCATAACTACAAGGAGTGGTGTAGTGGTTCAGCCAGTTGAGAAATCTGTTCCGATGAAGGACAAGTCTGAGAAAGGGGAGGAAGAGGTTGAGAAATGTAATGTGCAGCAGGTTCCAAAGGAGATAGCTACAAAGAAGTCTCCCACTCCTTCTTATGCAAAACCTCCTTATCCCCAAAGGTTGAAGCAAACAGATTCGAAGCAACAGTATGCCAAGTTCTTGGATATTTTTAAGAAATTGCAGATTAACATTCCTTTTGCAGAAGCTCTTGAAAATATGCCTAATTATGCAAAGTTCATGAAAGATTTGCTTTCCAAGAAGCATAGGTTGCAAGAGGCAAAAACAGTGGCATTGACTCAGCAGTGTAGTGCCATTATTCAAACAAAGTTGCCACCAAAGCTTAAAGATCCGGGCAGCTTTAGCATCCCTTGTGCAATAGGGAACGTCAATATGAGTATAGCACTTTGTGATCTGGGAGCTAGTATAAATTTAATGCCCTTATCTGTTTCAAAGCTCTCGGCATTAAAGAGATGAAGCCAACTATGATGTCGTTACAATTGGCGGATAGGTCCATTAGGAAGCCAGAAGGTGTCATTGAGGATGTGCCTGTGAAAGTGGACAAATTCATCTCCCGGTGGATTTTGTGGTTCTTAACATGGAGGAAGATGCTGAAATTCCTTTACTTTTGGGAAGACCCTTCTTGGCTACTGCTAGAGCGGTAATTGATGTAGCTGCAGGAAAAATAGAGTTTCAAATGAATGATGAGAAAGTCACTTAAAATGTATTTCAACCCATGAAATACCCAGCTGATAATAGTGACTGTTTCAAAATTGACGTGGTTGATGAGGCCATTCAAGAAGTTTTTCAATAAGGTTCAGATAAGCCTATGGAGGATGATCTTGCTCAATTATTACAAGTGGAAGAAGAGGTTTCTGCAAAGGAGAATTCTGATTTACAGGTTAAGGAGCTGAAGAAGAAAGATTATGATGCGCCACCTGTTACTCCTAAGGTGGAACTAAAAGAGCTCCCTTCTAATCTGAAGTATGTTTTTCTAGGGAAGAATGACACTTATCCCGTTATTGTTAGCGCTAAGTTGTCCCCTACTGACGAAGAGAAGTTGCTGAAAGTTTTGACTACCCACAAGACTGCCATAGGGTGGTCTATATCTGATTTAAAGGGGATTAGTCCTTCATTTTGCACTCATAAAATTCTTATGGAGGACCATGTGAAACGAGTAAGGCAGCCCCAGAGGAGACTTAACCCGACTATGAAGGAAGTGGTGAGAAAGGAAGTGGTGAAACTGTTAGATGTAGGCTGGAGAATGTGTGTGGATGATGTCACTCGCAAGGACCACTTTCATTTGCCATTCAAGAAAAAAACCAAGAGATGGCATGACAGGAAGATTCTTCCTAAAGAGTTTCATCTGGGACAGCAGGTACTACTTTATAATTCTCGTTTGAAACTTTTTCCAGGGAAATTGAAGTCTAAATGGTCAGGACCTTTTGTAGTCAAAGAAGTCACACCTTTTGGTGCAATTGCCATTGCACCAATAGGTTCAGATGAAGCTTTTAAGGTAAATGGGCAGAGATTAAAGCATTACCACGGAGGAGACATTGATAGAGGAAGAACCTCTGTGGCATTGGAAGTTGAGAATTAAGGTGACATTTGTCAGGCTCGAGACGGTAAACAAGCGTTGATTGGGAGGCAACCCAATAAGTTTTTCTTGCAATTATTATTATTATTATTTTGTTTTTTTTTCCTTTCATTTTTCTAGGTTTAGAGATGATCACTCCTTTTGTTGTGGCAAAGTCTTGCGTGTGCACTCGCCCCTCCTTAGAAATGTGAAACATCATGGATGATACCGGATGAAGAACTCCACATCGGAGTTAGAGACCTAAACCAGGGGAGTACTAGTTTCTTTCCCTCTTTATATTTTTTTGCAACATTGAGGACAATGTGACATTTAAGTGTGGGGGTGAGGGTATCCTTGATTTTAACTTGCTTTGCCATCAATTTTGTTATAAAAAAAAACTCATGTAAGTGTGAATAGTATATGTGAGCATTATCACAATTGGTTTAATTCAAACATGAAAAGGAGTGAATTTGACCAGGAATTGATTCTATGTTCTTTGAATGTTAGTAAAGAGGTAAAGATTTGGTTTGGATACTTTACTTTAGGATGTCAAAGAACCTGTGAGGAATTTGAGCCTATATTTTTTGTCTAAGAGGGAGTACACCTATTGTGATTTCATCTCTAGAACTTGTCTTGAATCTCTTTTGAAATTTGAAATCCTTTCGCATGCACAAAGATGATTTAGGCATTCATTTCATAGCTAGTTTGGCCAAATGTCCATCCTTATCACATGAAAACCATTTGTTTACCCCATTTGTTTAGCCCTTTGTTTGAGATATGCAATTTTTTATATCTTTTTCTTCCCATTCAAAGTTATTACTTTAGTAAGTGCTAAGTGATCCAATCTAAAAGAATGAAGGAGTTAGAAAGTCAGCACTATAAGATTATATGTATAAAAAAAAAAGAGAGAGAGAAAGATAGAAACAAAGGAATATATGAAAAACAAAATAGAGATAAAAAAAAAAGAAGAAGAAGAAATAAAAAGATTGTTGAGATGAAAAGAATAAATGTTATATATGGTGTTAGTGAGTTTGTTTTCTCTTGGTAAATATTCCTTCATTCTTCATCATGAATTTTATTAAATTACTTGGCACTAATTAAAGTATTTTTCCAGACCATTTGATCATTTTCATTTCATTATCCTACCTTGATCATTACAACCTTTTCATTTCATTATGGTAGATAAGTTGCAATAGGTGGAATTGAGTGAAACACAAGCCCTAGAATATCTTGAGAAATGAGTGTAAACACTTGACTTGTGAGGGACAATCTCTTGTGATTTATCTTTGCCAAATTAACTGTCTTGCTACTTGCATTATTGGAATGTGGAGAAAATTTTTGGAGAAAATTTGTTTCTTGAAAGTTTGAATTGACTTCAATTTTGTAGTGCTTGCTTCAAAAAAAAAAATTCGCTTCCATGGTTTTTATGAGTTGGTTGTTTTGGAATTTTAAAATCTTGAGGACAAGAAAAGATTTAAGTGTGGGAGAGTTTGATAAGTATATATTTTATAATTAAATAAGGATAGATTCTGGGATATATTGGATTGAGTTTACTAATATTTTGTACTTATTTAATTATCTTTATGTACTTATCTATCTTTTAATTAAATATAGGATAAAATGATATTATAACAGAAAATCTATTGATACCCTACTTATTTGTGCAGGAGATATTATGTGATCTAAGGGATGCAACAAATTAAATTGAAAAGATATAATATAATATATTATTATATTATAATATTATATTACCATGAGAAAAGATGCAGATGGATAGAGATTAGAGATTTGGATAAAAACGAACAAGCAAAGACGCACGTGGGGCCCACAACACATAACCTAATATATATTAGAAGAGGGGAGAGCCAAGGAAAAGACGCAACAGAGAAAATAACAGATCAGAACGAACAAGACGCACAGCGAGGGTGAATAAACAAGAAACCACAAGATGCAGAGGCCGCGGAGAAAGAAAAGACGGAAGAAGCAGTGCAAATTCAAGAGCAATTCGGACGACGCAGTAGTTGTAACTTTTCATCTTTTCTATTTTATTAACCTAGCCATGCTTGGCTAGTTTCCTTTAGTAGTTAGGGCGAGGATGAACCCTATGTGAATTTAAAGTATCTGTTTGGAATCTTATTTGATTATTGTTTTCTTGACTGAATGGATTACCTGTGCTTAACGCTTTCTTAAAGAGTGATCGCCTTTTAGATTGTTCATAGGTTAGTGTATGACAATAGAGATGTTGGTACATTTAACTAGAACCGATAATTCATCATAGAATTGCATGACCTAGACATAGGCTTACGAATTTATGCGATCTCATAATTCTGGTAAACAAATTGATTTTTCTAAACAATACTAAGACATTAGGTTGTTTTCAAAGATAACGGATTAAGGTAGCATCAAGACATTGGGACTTAGTCTAATTTTAGAGAATTGGTCGTCAGTCGTGAGAATAATAATCAACTAGGGACTTAGTTCAAATACTTAGAGGAACATAGGGGAATTCTATGCCCTAGCTGCGTTTTTCTTTATTGATCATCTTTTCTAAACAATCGTTCTTCAGATTCTTAATCTTGAATGATTTTCTTGATTAAATTCCTTAAAAATTCTGTTTAGTTACAAATCAACCCCTATTACTCATTGATCCAACTAAAGCTTAAATAACGAATTAGTGATTGGAGTACTATTCCTCGTGGGACGATCTCTTTCTCACATACTTTATTACTTGTAACGACCGGTGCACTTGCCGAAGTCGCTATCACTTTGCAAATGAACTTCCATGGTTGCATATAGATATAATTAAGACCTTGTTTCAGAATGTTCCATTTGATAATAGAAAGTATATTTTTGGAAGGAAAAAAAAAAGAAACTAGAAATTTAGTATTGATTAGTATATTGCTTACTTGACACTTTATATGAGCATGTTTTCAGATGATGCATTCCCTGGAGCATTGGTGTTAATTGTTTTACTCAATTTGATGAAAAAACAATTTGGCTTGTACCAAAGCTTAGACACCTTCAACATGTTCAATCTTTCATGCCTATATAATGTTGTTCTGATCTGCTGCGATTTGCCTTGATCTGCTTTTTTGATCTGTTGTGATTGGATTGAAAATCTTAATATACATTTTATAGCAATAATCTGTGTAGTTATTTTGTCATGGATATTGATTCGTTTGGCCTCTTGCTTGATTGGATTAGGTTTTCTATCTCAACAGCTAGCTTTTGAAAAAACTTAGATGCCATGCTCATGAGTGTGCAACTTACTTCTGCATTGTCAATATTTAATCTGGAGGTTTTACTGTAGGTCTTGTTGTTACACATAGAAATAGAGGCTGACACTAACTGTTCCTAGCCATTATTTTTTAATATATAAAATTTAAATTCCTTCTTATTAACCATTTGTTATGATTTTCAATGTGATGCAGATGTTACCCAGCAATTGATGGAGACCTTCTAATTTTGTATTATAACGTGATCGTAGTTATATTAATCTTCAGAGGACCAAGGATGGATTGCCTAAATATTCAAGTCAGGAAATGGCTCGGAAAATCAGAATTGAGAAGAAAACGAATTAGGAACATAGGCCTTGTTGCTTTAGCTTCAAACTCATGGTACAATTATCTTTGTCCCCCCCCCCCTCCCCCCCTAATTTTAAAACTTATCCATGAGGGGAATATACTTAAATGCATGACCAAAAATAGTTCTGATTTGTACAAAACAAAGTTTTTAGTGGAGTTTTATGAATATGCTTTGTGATAAATTATTCATCTTCTGTGCCTATGGATCACCATCTGCATCCTGCATTTATTACTCTTTTTATTACCAATTAGCTTAAGGCTAGAAAAAAGGTTCAAGTTATAAATAATGAACTATAAATAATAATCATTTAACAAATGTCATGTAACCCAAAATAATAATAAAATATAATTTGAGTCAATGTGAAATTTTCTCTGTACATGCACATTTATTATGTCCTCGTTTCTTGCAATTTCCACAAATATTAGTATTCTTTGACGCTTCTTCAATCCCACTATGAATTCTATGTCCCTGTGACATATTGTGTGACTCCCTTTTTCAACCTTTTGTCTATGAAATGTTGGGATCCTTCAATCTCATCATAGATGATACTTCAATTTGAGAACTCAAGTACTGTAAATCTAAATCCTCAAGACCAATACTATCATCAGGTATTGGAAATTTTTCTAATGATTTAGTGAGAGAATCAAGACCATCACAAGCGAATTTAGCTACTTCATTGGACCTATCTACAAGATCAATAAGTTTGGAAAATCTAGAGCGTATATCAAAGCTGCAAAGGAGTCCTTCTCCATCAAAATGACAAATGTCCTTATTTGTACAAATTATATCATTTCTTTCCTTCCTCCATCTTTTCAAAATCAAATGTTCAGGGATCTGCTCAACATTTTCAACCAAAAAAATAGCAAGAATATGCTCACATGGGATTTCCATGAACTCAAAATACTGACAAGAACATCTAGGTTCTTTGTTTTCCAACTTCATCTTCACAGTTGCAGAATGATCCGTCTCTATCCTATTAACAACTCGATAGGTAACCCACTCACCATCATTCCCAAGTTTCTCCTTAGAGAGAGGAAAACTATGAGAAAACGTATCACTAAACTTTGTGAAAAGTGCACGTGTATAGACCTTAGCTGCATGCTCTTCCAATGGCATATTCAATGTTAAACACCTTTCTTTGTGCCTACATTCAAAGTATTGTTTTTTGAATGACTCATAACGAACATCTACTGCTTGATTATATTTTTCTACAAACACCTTTAAGGTGTTGCCAGATGTAACAAAACCATCAAATAATGAATTAATGCTTTAACTACGCTGAGTGGTGTTGTAATACCCTAAAAATCCATATCATAATTTAGTAAATAAAACCTATTGGAAATAGGTGAATATGAGGTCTCAAATATTGAAGGGGATTTATCTTAATTTTCTAGGGCAATTTCTATTAAAATTGGAAGAGTTAAAGTGCTAAAAGGCCCTAAATGGATCTATGAGCCATAAAATACTGTGATAAATCCTGAGAGTCAATAAAATAATTATTAAAAATAGGAGAATATGTTGTCTCTAATTTAGATAATTTTTGGGATTTATTTCCTTGGAAAATAATGAGGCGAAAATAAATATAATTTTGGGGGAGCATAAGTTGCCCCGTGAATTTTAATATTTTATGTGGAGTATAAAATACCAATGTCAGTAAAATAGTTGTGAGATAATAATTAAAACTAATTAAGAAAATTATCAAAAATTAGTAAGGCATTAAATAAATAATTAATGGCTAATTGTTTAGGAAATGTATAAGGTAAATTACATGAAAACTTAAGGGTTTAATTAGCCAATGGTATAATTATTAATTAGGATAATTAGGGCATAATCTAAGTGGTTAAAACAAAGGTTGAAAAGTCAATATTTTTGGGGGAAAGAGGGCAGCCGGAAATTTGAAAGAAAAATGAAGAAAAACAAAAGGAAAATTAAAAAGAAGACTTAGTAAAGAAGTTTTGAAAAAGTAGAAGATATTTTGTGAATAGGTAAACAGGATAAAGGAGAACCGATAGAAAATAAATCCTAACTCAAAATCCTTGAATTAGGTTGCTAACAACTGGACATATTATGATTCAATGTAATTTTGTCCAAAAGTTGACATTACCCGAAGCGATTTCCGTAACCGAAGACGTTTATCCGAAAATGTTCGGCAGGCAACGGAATGCCCTGAATAGGATCAAAAATTTAGTTAATCTATATATTTCTAAAGAGGATGAATAGACCTTTGAGGCTATGTTCTTGGATTTCTAAGATTCTTCAAGATTACGCGATTAGAACACCGAACAGGGAACTTATCGGTAGGAAACTTGTTAAACAAGGGGGTGACATCATGTGCATGACATGGGATGATGTCATTTTTGTTGAAATTAGGGGCATGGAGGTCGGCCTTGATGCATGTGTGGTGAGGATTTGGAGTTGATTGAAAAGCAAGATCCAATGGCTTAGATTAAGTTGGAAAAAGTGCAAATATGCCCTTGGAAAACTCTATAAATAGGCATTCAAGCCTTTGGAAAATTCACACCAAATTGCAAGAGAAATTTTAGAGAGAAGTTAGAGAGAGGAGCTCTGGAGGAAGTTGTAGCGAAGTTCTGCACGGGTAAGTTCTTCGGTCCTTAGCTTTTAAGTTCTAGTCTTTTGTTCGGTACTTTTAGTAGAAATGTTAGTTAGATTTAGGAAGTAGGAAATGAAATTCCTATTCTTGTTTTTAAGCCTCATTGCATTGAAAGATGCCTGACGAGGTAAAAACATAGTAGGGATTGAGTTTCTAAAAGTTGGGAGTCAAAGTAGCGAAGCTCTGGCGAAATTCCGCCAATTAGGGGGTCAAGGGAAAAATGGTCATTTATGAATAAAATTTCCGTCATAATGTTTGATCATTAATAAATGCACTATTGTCCTTATAGGATATCCCTGATTTCGTTATGACCAACCGTCATACCGAAACTCCGTCAACGAAGGTACGTTCGCGTACTGTAACACTAATTCTGATGTTTATTGTATGCGTATATATGTTATGTGTATTGTGTGCCTATGGTGGTAGCTGATAGCTCTGTGATATGTTTATGTACTGTTGTTATGTTTACATTTTCTATGGGCGATATATCTGCATGCTAGGGGCGATATGTATGCATGCTTTTGGGCGATACATGTGCATGCTAAGGGCGATATGTCTGCATGCTAAGGGGCGATACATCTGCATTTGTTGCATGCTCATATATTGTTTATGTTGTGATTGTTTGTAATCCATATGCTGTATATGTAAATATGAGGTTAACCGTTACCTGAGATCCGGTGCGGATCTCAGCTCTTAACATAGCATCAGGGTCGGGAGGACCGAGGACCGAGGAGAGAGGGAAGCAGCAAGCTTAGAGATCCGGCTGAAGACTTTCTGTTGTTGTCCTTTACTTTTTGAAAACTCTCGATCTTGTACCGCTTCTGTAATTAGCCAATGGGCATTTTGAATATATATATCAGTTACACTCTTGCTCCGATGCTCTACTCTGATGATTTTAAATGAAAAAAATTTATACTGCTTTTGAAAAACGGGATGTTACAGGTGTTCATACCAGCAAAACAAATGGATATGTTAAAGATTGGTATCCAAGAGGATTTAATAGAATAAAGTGACTGCAACCACTCATTCTCATGAAGACCAAATTTATCAAGAATACATTGCCATTTATCATCAAAATCTTGAGTGCTCTTTTTTGTATGGATACGATTATTGAAATCGCTCTTAAATGTGGCATGCTGCTGATAGACGTGAGACAACGTAACTTTTCTAGGAACTTTTTTGTGATGTGCCACATACAAAATCGATGCTTGCTATTTGGGAAAACTTTGGATATTGCTTTGGTAATTGACATGTCTTATAAATTCAATGACATATGTAAGAATATAGTCATTAATATATGAAACAATTGAAAATATGTACTTAAAATGATTATACTTGATCAGTAATTATGGCACCCGGATGTTTCCCATTCATTCCTTGGAGCCATTCCTTAAATAGCCACAGAAAAGTATCTTCTGTAAGTCCTTCAATATAGCACATTCGAACAACATTGACTGTAAATGATTATTTACATCAACAAAAGGTCCAAATGGCATTGAATACTTATTAGTTCTGTATGTTGTGTCAAATGTGATGACATCACCAAAAAGCTTACAAGCTTGCGTGGACCTCGCATCAATCCAAAAAAAAGCTTTCCATGCGATCCTCATTGTCATATTTAATGGAATAAAAGAAATTTGGATTCAATGATTGTTGTTTAACACAATAGTGTAACACATCTTGTGCATCTCTTGTGTTATACATTCTTCTCTTCACACTTTTTAGATGATTATAACAATCTCGACTGTCAAATAATAACTTATCGCCTCTGAAGATGGTAGCCACTTTTCCTGTGGGCAAGCCTGATTGATTACATTTTTCAACCAATGATCTTGCAGCATCAGGCATTTTTCTATGTGATTTGAGATAATGAACACTCTTTGAAGTCACAAGAACATGATTATGGTTGTCGTCAAAATGTGTAATGCTCCACATTTTTGTTTTTCCACTTTTAGAAGCCTTTACACAAGCTTCACACCCAATGCGAAATGATGATGTCTTCTTTGATTTGGTCTGACAAACTTGAGCAACATCTTTATCTGTTTTTTAACGTGGATAACCCTCTCTAGCACAAACTAGCTTGAAGTAGTTATCCCTCATTGTTCGTGTTTTTGACGCCGAAACCTTTTACCATGCCATATGCTGTATACAAGTGCACTACATCCTTTTGTTCCGAAAATTCCATTCCAACCTCAATCAAAATATTAGAATTCTTTGTCGGTGTTAAGGGAATGACATTTGGAATGTTATCAATTAAATCATTTGATATGTCATCTCCTAAATTAAGAGGCATCTCTTCTATAATTTCATCATCACTGAAGTTGATGTAATCTATTGGATCATCATCCATATTCAATAAGTCATCTCCCAATTCGTCAAGTATGTCATTCCTAATTTCATTACTTAAGTCAATGTAGTCCGGATGCTCATCCATAATATACCTAAAAATTTAAAATCAATAAACATATAAATAACATTCAAATACTCTTAATCAGGACAAAAAAAAAGGTATGGTGTGCAAGACTGACTAGAATATATTGGAAAGATTTTTGCCGTGTCTTCCAAAATAAACCAAGTTCGAAAACAATTTGCAGAATTAGGGAACCTGGGTCGTTTCCCAACGAATTTGCAGCGGGCTTGTTCAATAACAATAGTGAAACAGAATGATAAAATGGGGGTTTGGTTTAACGAATAGAACAAAACGAAATAACATAATCAAAGTGCAATAAACAGAGTCAAACAAAATCAAATAAACAGAGACAGATTAAAGATGATCAACCCAACGAATTGATTCCAGAAACCTCCATCATTGAACGAAAATACAACTAACCCACGTTTGGTTCCGGATGAATCGAAATCTCTGCATTCATCCGGAGATTCCCTCGCCTAGACGATCGCCTAGAATCTGTCCGGACAGTGGCGCCTCACCGTGCAATCGCACAAAGAACACTGTAACCTAGTCCGAACTAAGTCCTTGGGATGAACCAAACCGAATATTAAATCTAATATTCGAACTATTTCGTAAATCGAATCCGATAAGATGAAAACAGAATCGAGTAGTTACCGATTAGGCACGAGTTCTCTGGATGAATCATGGAATCCTCATCGTTGGGTTAATCACAAGAGTTTAGCCGATCATGGTGGGAAAATCGAAGAACACGAAGAACGCGCGAAGAACATGAAGAATGATGAGAGAAAATGAAAACTTGTATTTTGATCCACTCTAATGTTAAAAACGTGAATCAATATGTTTGTGGCAGCTGCCATACTTAAAAATAACCTAAAACGAAATGGGCTCTCATAGTTTTAGCCCAAAACAGAAATAAGATATAACTGGACTTAAATTACAAAATTCGGGTCCAAAATAAATCCAGAATTGTACATCCGACTTTGGCTCCAAAATTGACCTCCTTCTTGACCGAATTTGCTCTTGATGTCTTCATAACAATTGTAGCTCTCTGAATCATCTGAAATATGAGACAAAAATGAGGCAAATCCGATGTCTGGTTCAAGAGTTATGGTAGAAATAGTGAAGCAATACAAAACTGGAATTTTATTATAAACAATGGCTAAAATGCAATAAAAGGCCCAAGGCCCAAATAAACATAAGAGCCATTATTTATTAGCTAAAGGGTCCTAAATTATTATTCAAGAGACAAAAATAAGTGTATAAAATATTCAATTATCAAATTCCCCCACACTTATCTTTTTGCACTCCTGAGCAAAATTCAAAGAGAAAGACCTAAAGGAAAAACTCTTCTTTACTAATAATTGCTAACAATGCAAAAATTGAATCAAGGGACACAAAGCTTCAAAAGACCAATCATTCAAAACCAAAACTCCTTCATCTCAAATTACAATTCATGGTAGTGTCAATCAATGATGCTAATCACAAAAGATGGTCTCACAAATGATGCGCTCAATCAATCAAGTCTCTCAAGTGTTTAAGGTAAATAAGTGTATCGCTCAAATTCTACTCAAGAAATTTGTTCTACCATAAGCTTGCTCAACTTCTACGTCTCCACTACTCATAACACATACATGCACAAATCAAGAGAGCTTGTAATTAAAGGTTGTAACGGGGCTAGGGTGAAGGTAGGTAATAGTATGGAATAAGAGGCTAAGCACCAAAGAAATCAAAAGGAAGAGCACTGATTAACACAATCATTCTCTATGTATGAGACTTTTATTCTACTCATATATACATTCCTTTCTATGTATTTTCTTTTCTTTTCTCTTCTTTTGTTGTTTTCTTTTTCTTTTTCTTTTTCTTTTTCTTTTTTTTTTCCTTTTTTTTTATTTTTTTATTTTTATTTTACTTTTCTTTCTTTCTTTCCTTTCATTGTATACGTAATTACAATGTCAAAATCAAATATCCCCCCCCCACACTTAAACTGTTGCACTCCTGAGCAACCCCCACACTTAAACACAAAACAAGTTGAAACCAATGCTCAATAAATCTTCAAGGTGCGGAATAAAATGGTTTTACGCTTAGGCTTGTAATGTGGCTTAGGAAAGAATGGGTCAAAAGGCACAAAGGGGCTAGCAAGGGAATCATAATGCAAGGGAAAGCTATTTGGCCAAAGTGAGGCGAATAAAAGAAAGAAAACAAGCTTCCATCATACTTATGCACGTAAGTGAAAAATGTAGTTTCAAAAAGAAAAGGAGCAAGTTCTAGAGAACACAAATCATGAGAGATGCACACATGAAAGAAAGAATGGCAAAAGATGAATTCCATTCATGCAGGCCCAAAACCTCACAAGGTCAATACCAACTTAGGTAATCAACAACATCAAATCAACTACCAAGACTTATAATCGAAGAGTCAAGAGTTCCGAGACTAAACAGAATGATCCATTAAAACCAAAATGTCCTTAGTTCATAATATGTAGCAATCATTAGAAAGAAAGAATGTATTTATTTTCAAAAAGCAAAGTAGAAAAGGAAAACAAATAAAAGAGAAGGAGGGAGAAGAAAGAAGAATACTCCCAAGGGTTTATGGAGGATAAGTGGCATCAATGAGGAGAATCTCTGCTTCCTCGTGCCGCGTGGGGATCCCTCATGAAATGGCTTGAGGCGATGCCCATTGACCTTAAAAGTCCGTCCCGTGGGTGGATCACATAGCTCAACAAAGACCAAATGGAAAAATGTTAGTGATCACAAAGGGCCATCCCATCTAGATCGAAGCTTACTGGCATAAACTTCAGACGGAATTAAATAGAAGAACTTTCGGCCCACGAAAATTCTTTCCTCGAATATGCTTATCATGGAATGCCTTAGTCTTTTCCTTATACAACCGTGAGCTTTCATAGGCATCCAATCTAAGCTCATCTAACTCTTGCAACTGCAGCTTCCTCTCCATCCCGGACTTAGCCAAATCCATGTTGCATTGCTTAATAGCCCAATAGGCTTGATGCTCCAACTCAACCGGAAGATGACATGCCTTACCAAAGACAATCCGATAGGAGACATCCCAATCGGCGTCTTGTAGGCGGTGCGATATGCCCACAAAGCATCATCTAGTCGCTTACTCCAATCTTTCCGGGTAGAGTTGACATCTTCAAGGATTTGCTTAATCTCTCTATTGGAGACTTCACTTGACCATTGGTCCGAGGATGGTAGGTGTGGAAACCTTGTGAAGCACTCCATACTTGCGTAGCAAGGCACCCATGCTTCGATTGCAAAAATGGGAACCCCGATCACCGATAATAGCTCTAGGAATGCCAAACCCGAGAAAATGTTAGACCTAACAAAGTCCACCACCACGTAAGAATCATTTGTCCGGTGGCTTTCGCCTCAACCCATCTCGAAACATAATCAACAAACCAAGAAGATGTAAGTGTAACCATATAAAGCAGAAATGGACCCATGAAATAAATACCCCAAACATCAAAGATCTCACAAAACAATATAGGGTTTTGGGGCATCTCATGCCTACGGGAAATACTCCCTGCCCTCTGACAGTTATCACATGACTTGCAAAACAAATGGGCATCATGAAACAGGGAAGGCCAAAACAAACCACTTTCTAGCACTTTCCTAGCAGTTCTTTGGGGTCCAAAGTGACCACCACAGGCAGAAGCATGAGCAAAATGCAATATAGATTGAAACTCACAATCAGGCACACATCTCCTAACTACTTGGTCACTACAAAATTTCCACAGATAAGGGTCATCCCAAACATAATATTTAGACTCACTTTTCAATTTAAGGGTTTGGGCCCTAGTGGATTCTACAAGAAAAACACCAGCTACCAAGTAGTTAACTAAATCAGCATACCATGGGGTCTTAACTTGCAGTTGTAGAAGCTGCTCATCAGGGAAATCATCCCGAATAGAAGAGGGGTGAGAGGGAGAATGAGTGATACGACTCAAGTGGTCAGCTACCCAGTTTTGTGCTCCACTTCTATCTCGAATCTCCATATCAAACTCTTGGAGCAACAACATCCCCGGCAACGGCGCCATTTTTGGAAAGATTTTTGCCGTGTCTTCCAAAATAAACCAAGTTCGAAAACAATTTGCAGAATTAGGGAACCTGGGTCGTTTCCCAACGAATTTGCAGCGGGCTTGTTCAATAACAATAGTGAAACAGAATGATAAAATGGGGGGTTTGGTTTAATGAGAATAGAACAAAACGAAATAACATAATCAAAGTGCAATAAACGAGTCAAACAAAATCAAATAAACAGAGACAGATTAAAGATGATCAACCCAACGAATTGATTCCGAAACCTCCATCATTGAACGAAAATACAACTAACCCACGTTTGGTTCCGGAGATTCCCTCGCCTAGACGATCGCCTAGAATCTGTCCGGACATGGCGTCTCACTGTGCAATCGCACAAAGAACACTGTAACCTAGTCCGAACTAAGTCCTTGGGATGAACCAAACCAAATATTAAATCTAATATTCGAACTATTTCCAGAAATCGAATCCGATAAGATGAAAACAGAATCGAGTAGTTACCGATTAGGCACGAGTTCTCTGGATGAATCATGGAATCCTCATCGTTGGGTTAATCACAAGAGTTTAGCCGATCATGGCTGGGAAAATCGAAGAACACGAAGAACGCGCGAAGAACATGAAGAACAGATGAGAGAAAATGAAAACTTGTATTTTGATCCACTCTAATGTTAAAAACGTGAATCAATATGTTTGTGGCAGCTGCCATACTTAAAAATAACCTAAAACGAAATGGGCTCTCATAGTTTTAGCCCAAAACAGAAATAAGATATAACTGGACTTAAATTACAAAATTCGGGTCCAAAATAAATCCAGAATTGTACATCCGACTTTGGCTCCAAAATTGACCTCCTTCTTGACCGAATTTGCTCTTGATGTCTTCATAACAATTGTAGCTCTCTGAATCATCTGAAATATGAGACAAAAATGAGGCAAATCCGATGTCTGGTTCAAGAGTTATGGTAGAAATAGTGAAGCAATACAAAACTGGAATTTTATTATAAACAATGGCTAAAATGCAATAAAAGGCCCAAGGCCCAAATAAACATAAGAGCCATTATTTATTAGCTAAAGGGTCCTAAATTATTATTCAATAGACAAAAATAAGTGTATAAAATATTCAATTATCATATATCACTGGAGCTCTAGACTTTTATACCAGATCAAATAAACATTCATACCAAATACACAGGAGTCATGACCTCACAATTTTCCCCTAGACATAAAAAACATCCCTTATCCTATTCCATGGACTAAGATTTTCAATCCAATCACACTAGATCAGAAAAACATTATATAGGCATGCAAGATTGAAGAAACATGCTCCTATATAATTCAGACCCTGAAATTTATCCTGCAGCATTCAAACTAATGAAAGAAACACTGGTGGCAGCACCAGTCATGGCACTTCTAGATTTTTCTAAAACATCTTGTAACACATGGAATAATTCAGAACTTGAAATTTACCAATGAAACGAACAGGCATATAACAAATTCCAAAGGAGTGACAACAAACTAGGTTTAGCAGAATTCGTACCTCTCAAATGCAGAAGCAAATGCATAACAGGCATATAACAAATATTTGCTGAGTAGGGTCAGCTGCTCCTTAAACTCTAGAAAAAGTAAAATTAATTAATGGAAATGTTCACACCAACACAAAAAATTAATTATACATTCACACCAACTCTGAAGTCATGAGTTCTTCACCAGGAAATTACACTACAAAAAGAAGAAGAAAAAGATCTCAGGTAAAACTTCAATCTATAATATTTTACCAATGAAACGAACAGGCAAATAACAAATTCCAAAGGAGTGACAACAAACTAGGTTCTACAGAATTCATACCTCTGAAATGCAGTAGCAGGAGGGATTTTCACAATAAGTCCTGAGACAGAAAGAGTGAGAGAAAGACAACGAGAAGACGCTGAATGCCACCGAACCATAGCATATCATCATTGCCGCTCATGACGGCGGAAGAAAACCCTAAGAGGAAGAAACCCTAGCAGAGAGGGAGTGGGGCGGAGGCTGGGGTGGGAAGAGGGGCCCAAAGGAGGGAGAGGGACAGGGCCACGTCTTGGCGGCGATCGCTAGGGAGCCGAGAGAGAGAATGGAAGAGAAAGAGAGAGAAATGTGGAGAAGGAAGAAGGTTTTAAGTAGGTTAAATCAAGACCGTTGGATCAAATAATAGATTAAACGATGAGAAAATGGTAGTGACAATATCGTATCTCATTTCCTATTGTGTAGATATCTAAATTAGCACATTTGCACATATTTGTATTTATAATTATAATATTATATTTGTTCCTTTTAAAGATCTCTGATGGAGCTCAATATTTATATATTTTTAGTAATTAATCTTAGGTTTTTGTGGGACTTAAATGAATATTTTGGGCATAATTAAGTGTTTATGTGAGATTTTAGTGAAAGGGTAATCTGAAAATTATAGTGGTTAAATTTTTATATTTTTAATTAATAGTTGTTATTCTCATTATTCCTTAATTGTGAGCAAAATATATTATCTTTGTAAATTTAATTTTGTAGGTGATGATGTGGCACAACCTTTATCAATTGTTCAAGGTCCAAGATGTCATTTTGGAGTTTAATGAAGGGAAAAAGAGGAACTTCGTAAGTGCATAATTTATTTTCATATTTTTTAGGAGGAGATTAAATGAGTAAGTGTTTTGTTTGGAGGTTGCAATTTTGTGCCTAACCCCAAAATAGATTTTCAACCCTTATCTAAGCATGCTTTAACTCACTTTCTAACCCTTGGAGAAAAATGGAAAGTGGAGAAAAATTCCAGATTTCACACAAAGAAAGCTATCAATTCCTCACTCATATCCCACCTCCTTCCACTTCCATGCCCATCGACATCCTCCATCCTCCATCCATCCCACGACCAATTAGGATGAGGAAGCAAAGACGCAAGCTTCAGAACTATGGGGGAGAATTGATTGGAGAAAAGAAGCAAAAAGGCGTGAAGGATAAAATATGAAACCTACGTACGTTCGTCAAAATGAAATGAGCCCTGATAGGCTTTGATGGCGAAGCCAATTTTGTTTGCTAATTAATAATATATTCAACACACACTGACACACATGTTTTGGTAGGGTATATAAATCTGTGTGTGTATATATATATATAAAGGGCATATAAATCTATCATATATTTCTTTTTCATATAATCTTCTATCTCTCTGTTTTTTTTTTTTTTTTTGCCAGAATATATCTTCTCTGAGAGTACACACAAATTAATAAAAGAAAAACCCTATAACAATGGATCTGGCCGGCATGTCATTACGTTTTATTTAATTTGAAACAAGGGGAAAACCAAATTTAAGGATGTTATAAGAACATTAATTAAAGTTAAGAACCTTGGATTTTTTTAAAGTCGAAGTTAAGTACTACAAATACCAAAGCAGAGTACTTAGAAAATCAACTAAACCACCAAACGTTTAGGTCAGCTAGTAAGGAGCTATCCTAACTTAATTACGGGTCTTGAGTTCGAGACGTAAGAATGTAGTATGCATGGGTGGTAGAGGCTTTCCCCCGAAAGGGGCCAACCCAGTCTCGGTCTGGATTAGTCTGGGGTCATTGATGTGCCTGAAAGATGACCTGCCTTAGGACACCAGATATACTACGCGAAAAAGAAAATCAACTAAAAAAAATTCAATTTCATCCAGAGATCCCGATCCTTTTTAAAGAATTAAAGTATTTAATTGTGGTTAATATTTCTGAAGGGTTCTTGAATATCATTTTCCATTCAAAGGACGTCTCCTTTGCCTTGAATAATCAATTTAGAGATTCTCCTAATCATATCCTCAAGTTCGATCAGCACTTGAATTTGAATCTCTTAAAGTATTTAATCAAAAGGGGAAAAGAACTCTTAAAAGTTATCTTAAGTAGGACAATGAAATTTCAGATATTGGTCTCTTTTATTTGTCTTTTCTTCATTTTAAAAGTATTTTTCTGGAATTTTCCCTTACACATATTTGTACTATTTTTCATTTAGGAATAAAATAAATTTCTAATACATTAAAAAAAAAAATTCTTTTACTTTCCCTACCCGGTGGTGATTAGCTTACGAACTAGCGTTTTTATGTCCAAATCATGATAACAAAGAGTATTGGCACAGCTGGTTAAGGCGTCGCTATAAAATGGGGGAGGTTTAATACCGGTAGTTAATTGATGTGAGAGCCTCATTGATGGGCGATCTATAAGTACCTATAAGTACTCTTTGAACTTGACCTACCATTGTCTACCTCCCACAGCCGCCTAAACTTTTTTTTTTTATTTTTTTTTTTTTGGGTATCCAAAAGTAAATCATGATTGGTTTAGTATAACTTCTACGCGCCGCTCAAACTTGCATCAGACTGCTTTCGACGGCGGCGGACGATCTTCCTGCTCAGGCCTCAGAGTGTAGCAGGGTCGACGGCGGCAAATTCCTCGGAGAAGCGACACCGTTCCATATTCGAACTCCCGACTGACTTTTTTCAGTCCTGCCGCCTCCTTGCTTCTCCTCAATCGTCCGCTTCCGGCAACCTTCAGAATTGCAATGACTCACTCCACTAAATCCTTGACCTTATTGAGAACGACGCTAATGGATGCCAAGACGTCGTTGTTTCACTTCCCAGGTGGACTTGCAAGGATCAATTTGAGTCCCTTCAAGACCAGCGTTTGCATTTCAAGTCGGATATTCATCAGTTCAATGTAAGAATGATTTTCATTGCATTATTATTTTCGAAAATTTTAATTATCAGTATCTACTTCCAGAATATGCTTTTTTTCCGATATTTTTTTTTTTTTTTGTTGGTAAAATCTACATTTTCGTTTTTAAAAAAAACAAATCTACATACTTCCCCCCCTGAAGAACATAATTCAAAACTTATTGATTGGTGTATAGATTTGCAACTGGTTTCTATATGTTTGTTTGGGAGCTTAGTAGGTACTACCTCTGGTCCTAATTATAATTATAAGAACACTTTTTTTTTATTGCAATTTGTAATACAAAAGGGTTCTAATTAGGACCGGAGGGAGTATTTGTTAGTTCAAAATGTTAAAGTTGCCCTTTTTTCTGGGAAGAAAAATTCCCTCTAATTTTGTGATAAAAGACGATAGTTTTTCTGCTGCAATGTACTGTTCATTTAACGTTTGTGTTTGGCTGCATTGAATGTTGATCATAGGTGAAGTTGACAATGGCTGGAAATAATATTGTTAAGGAAGAAGATTTCGAGCTGTTACTATGATGTTTCGAGTATATCAGGATCTGAAGAAGATGATGATGATAACAAAATTGAAACTCAGGCAAAATGTTCGTAACAAATCAAGTGAAAGTTTTAGGAAAAAGTTATTTATCTGTCTTACAACAGGGGAGAGAGTCTCTGTTTGGAAGTGCTTAATAATGAATATGGGTGACAATGTAGTGAATGGGAACGAAGTTATCGAGAGGTTAAAGTCTTTGACTCTTGAGCCCAGGAATAATTCTCGCTTGAGAATTGTGCTGCTTGCATCTGGTGGGCACTTTGCAGGTTGTGTGTTTGATGGTGATGCGCTTGTGGCTCACAAGACATTCCACAGGTTAGAAATTTAGCATACGTGTCTCTTAATTTTTAAATGATATGGAAACATAATTACAATTTTGACCTATGCTTCCTCAAGGCAGGTGTAAAGTGTGTATATATATTGTAACCAACAAAGCTAAGCTTCTGCCTGACATGTATATGATGTAATGCAAATTAAGATTGTAAAGCTTGTCTGAATGTGCACCCATTACACCATTGTGTATTAGCGTGTGGAGATATGCTAGGAGTTTGATTAGTTAGTAGCAACCAGTTATGTGTGCCATTTTTTGTGACACAACACCACATCTGCATTCTTATTTCAAAAAGCCACATGGGAGTGCTATGCTATCCCTTGAGAAAGAAAGAGAAATCTTTGGAACTCAAGGTTAGTTATAGTCCATTAGTCCATGATGTTAATTGACTAATTCGTGCTTTGGTGTTCCGGTCATCAAGGGACGGTCTGTCTTTTTGTCCTTCACAATACAACCCTCATTAGTGAATACAACAGCCACTGAATTATCTGTTACTAGTTTATCAACACTTAACATGTTTTTAGCAACATTAGGCACAACAAGGACATCATTCAGGCGAATAATAGAACCAAAACAAGGAATAGATGAAGAACCAAGACCATGAATACGAGACTTAGATCCGGTGCAAGAAATTAAGTGAGACGGAGTCTTACCCACTGGAAGCACAGAGTCAAGATCAAAGGATGTCAAGGTAACATGATTATTCGATCCACTATCCATATAACAGTCAGAATCATCCACTATCTAAGAATCAACATAATATGATTGTGGGGCTGAATGAGTTGGAGGACGGAAAGACTTATCAAACGTCTTGAAGAAGTTGGCAACCCGATGGCTTGGACGTTTGCAAAGGTCACAGAATGGGCGGCCATTGGAAGAACATCCTCGGGAGCGTGAGGAACGTCCACCACACGAGTAGCCACGAGCAGGAGGACGGCCAAAAGAGTGATCAGCATCGACGGCTTTAGAGGCAAAGTTGGCCGTGGGTTGAATAGAGAGGGAAGAAAAGTGATTTAATTGCTCAATCCGACTCTCAAACGCGAGCAAAGCAGACTGGGCATCAACCCAGGTGAGACTAACCTGATCGCCAAGTTTCACAACAATGGCGTTGTACTCGGCATCCAAACCATTAAGAGTATACGAAATGAGCTCGTCGAAGGCAATCGGAGCTCCGGTAAGGGCCAACTGATCGAAGATGTTCTTCATTCGGGCAAGGTACTCTGTCATTGCAAGGTCGTTCTTCCTGGTATTGTGCAGATTAGAATGAAGAACCATGAGACGAGATTTGGAAATAGCAGAGGTTAACGCATGTGCTTCGTGCCAGAGTTCGAAGGCAGTCCGACAATGGAGAAGTTGGGTTGCAACGTCCTGGGTCATTGTGTTGCGGAGCCAACCAATGAGCATCCTATCAACTGAAAACTAGTCATCAAACTCCGGATTAGGGACAACATCGGTCGTGTTGGGAAAAACGACGATCATCAGAGGAATAGGGGATCTGGCGTCAAGATGAGCTTGAAGGCGATTTCCTTCAATGAAAGGCAGCACGACAAAGGCCCAGACGAGATAATTGCTTCGATCCAACTTGATCGAAGATGTTTGACTGGACGATTGAAAGAGAGTGTAAGTTTTTGGTGCAGCAGGAGTCACAGTCGAAGAGATGGAGGCTGAGCCAGAGGAAGGAGACGCCATCGAGAAAGAGGAGAGGGAAAAAAATTTGACCTAGCTCTGATACTAAGAAAGGAAAAAGGATAAAACAATTAAATGAATAGCTCAGAGTATTTTATCACCTCTGGCTCTTATCTTTATATAGAGTAGAATTAGGGTTACAAATGAATCTTAGTCATCCATGTGGCATATACAAATATATGACAGCGAGCATACCTATAGTGGACACTTACAAAATACTACTCCCTCCGTCCCTAATTATAGGAGCAAATTTTGGAGTTGGTTTTGGTCCTAATTATAAGAGCAAGTTTTAACTTTTGTCAATTTTTTCCTATAATACCCCTATTTATACTTATTATTAGGACCATTATATATATGTGTGTTTACATATATATGTATATTTGTGTTTATGTGTGTCAATATATATATGTGTAGATATATATGTGTGAACACACACACACATATATAAACATATATATATGTGTGTGTGTGTGTGTGTGTGTGTATCTATATGGGTATTTGTCTCTATGTATGTAGATAGATCTATATGTATACACATATATATACACACATATATGTATACACATGGCTATATAAAAAGCAACTAATATACATATATAAACTAATATGTCATGGATATCTAACGTAAGGCAAATTAGAAACACTTATAATTAGGGCAACTTGTGTCATTTTAAATTTATATAAGGACATTTTAGGAAAATGAGTAAAATTAACTAATTTAATTTCTCTCCTTAATTCTCCCAAAATCGGTTAAATTGCTCCTATAATTAGGGACGGAGGTAGTAATTATCTATTATCTCTAACATTGCTCATGTTTTTAACCGCTTCGTGTTCTTGTCTTGTAGCTGCACAAAGGAAAATTGATTTTTGGTCTTGAGGTTTAGAAAAAATATCAAAAAAAAAATATCAGGTTAGATTCCTCTATAAAAAAAAAAAAAAATCCCTAAGGATCTCATCAGTTATATAAATTCCAAATGTGAACTTACCTTATTGACATAGATGGGCTTGTTGATATAGTCACATATATTTGTCAATTAGAGTTGTTTTAATTATCATATATGAGCTTGTCAATAGCATTTTATGACTTGTCAATAAGGTAAGTTTACATTTATAATCTATATCACTGAAGTCCTTAGGGACTCTTTATTAAAGAATCTACACTGAAACTTTTTTTTTTTTTTTTCGGTCTTTAATACAGATTTTCCTTGATTTTTCATATTGCCTTGTTAGGGCTGTCGAAACACAAAGCGTAATCTAATCCCACCGTGAGAAATGTCACACCCTTAGTCATCATATAATTTTTTTTTTAAAAAAGTGTGTTTTTATTAGCTTTGTTTTTAAATATAAAACCCAATTGATTTTTTTAGAGATATTAAGAAAGTTAATTTAATTACTTTAAAGTAATTATAGTTATAATTTTTTCTCTGTTATGAATATATTAATTATGTGGATGTCCATTGACTCTTAATCTTCCATATTATATTGTATTATATATAAAGGTATGGGTCCCACGGACAATTATTTCTCACCTGCCGTTACCTTCACTTTCTCACCTGCGGTTACCATCACATGAAGCATTGAATATGTGTTCGGGGAAAATTACATCAAATGACCCAGAGATGGAAATTACACTTATAGAACCATTCTCTTTCTCTATATATACACACACCACTCACACACATTCGTTGCTACGAAAAAGAAGAGAAAGAAAAAGGCAGATAAATGAGAGAAGCTATGAGAATTGTCATACAACAATATGAATAAGAATTACTCCCCATTTTTCCTCTTCATTCTATGTATCTTTTATCCTCTATTTTCTTTAATTTCATAACACGTTATCAGCACGAGTCTCTAATCAATTGAGTCTCATTGTTGTCCACCACCACCGCTATACCTTACCTTCGGTCTGTCCTCCGTCACTCTTAACCTTTGTTTTTATCCACTACCATGCCATCTTCTCCGACGTCAAGTACCAGTAGGTCGCTCATGTGAAGGAGATCAGCATCTAATGCTTTGTTTGCCACTCGGTGTTCTGAGACAGCGAGGAGTTCTACCGTCGTTGTCAAAAGGCCAAATATGATGGCACACCAGCGAGAAATCATTGCGATCTGCAATAAGTAGCCAATTATCATAATGGAATCCGTTGTATGGATTCTCATAGATTTCCGTCTGCTCTGGTACGTGGGGAAGGAGATGGAAGCAAGGCTGGAGGGGACGCCTAACTCTGCCAGCGGACGGCGGGTTGAGCAGGTGGTTCTGTTTGTCGAAGAAAACGAACCTAAGGAGTAGGTGGCGCAGGTGAAAACCGGTGTATTAATCACGATGAAATGTGTATTGCATGTGGGTGCATATATATATTTTAATAGTTAATGATGGGTAATAGGAGATTGTTGGTCTCTGTTTGTGTGATGGATCTATTTTTATTAAAAATATATATATGGGGCGGTGATAAGAGTAGATAAATGCATTGGTTGGATATACCCATCCCGCAATTTATGCCCTTATAATGTAAGTTTCGATGCCTTTATTTTACTTTATTTTATTCTGATCATATCCTGCAATTATATGGCTAGAAGCCTAGAAGCTATATAATTTTTGTTTGTCCTGAAGATAAACAATCAAAAAGTGAGGCATAGATTGGCCTGAAGCCATGAGGAAGCACAGATTGGCATGAAGCCATGAAGAAATAATTTAGCTTGAAACCATGAGATAAATTGGAACGAAGTCTGATTCATGATTTTTATATGCGATTATTTGTATAAAGACTTCAATGTTGAATATTTGGCATTAAAAAACCCCCTTGTTCTTTAGAACAAATTAAAAGGATTGTAAAACCACTAGAAGATGGCTGTTCTACTAAAAGTACATTATAAAGGAATGTATCCAATTTGCTCCTGCAGTAGCAATATTGTGAAAGAGGTTTAAAGAAATATGCTGAATTAATTTCTTAACCTCATGTGGCCAAACAAAATAAGATGTATTATATGAATCATGAATCTTATCTAAAGGGCTCTTCATTCCCAGAAGTGAATGAAGTAATGAATGGATTTAATTATAGCCATGGATATGTGTGTAAATATGACTTGAGTATGGTCATTGTTATGATTATAATTGATATAAATTCCCACCTAAAGAAAAAAAAAATTTGTTATGAAATACAAACGAACATTAGAGGAACGAGGTCTTTATATGGTCTTTTATTAAAATGTTTAACTCTCCAGTGATTATTTAGAAATAAATAATATTTTATCAATTATTATTTACATAGTAACTGGCCGGAAGTTTGAAAATAAATGCCAGTGGGCCCCATGTATTTAATATTATATTATTATGACTATTGAATATGGTACTGTTTATGAATACGTGACTATTCATGAATACTTTTATCTAGGGAACTTTATGACATATTTGGTCTTTAGCCTGAAGTATAAGAGTTTGTTCACTCCAAGAAATGAAGGGTGGATAAGAGAGCGAAATTTATTTGTTATTAATATTAAGGCCCTGAAGGCTTATGTTTCAAATATTGTATGATACAATAAGATTTTAAAAGCCTTGAAAAGTATTGTCCAGAAGACAATAACTTGTTGAGATTATGTCATAATAAATATAAAGGTTAATAGTCCTAGAGACTAATTAACATATTTTGAGAGATTGATGTTCATACTATATATGGCAGTATAAATTTGACAAAAGGCTCCGGAAGAGCTAATATTTTGTTGTCCGAAGGAACAAAAATATTCATTGATTATTCTGTCAAGTGTAAAAAGGAATTTACTGAGTTTTTTTTTTTAAAAAAAATCTGCAGAAATAGATATTATATAGTAAGCACATGCTATTATAAACCAGAAGTTTACAAATAATAATAAAGGGATTGTAATTGTAAACCAGAAGTTTACAAATATAGAAAATTAAATATTTGCTAATGCAGCCAATGAGATATTAAAGAGGCAATGAGTTTCACAGCAATGTCCAGATTTATTTTGGAGCCAAGAGAAACAAAGAATAAGCCCAGAAAGGTAATATGATGTTTAATTTTTATAATTTACACTACATAATTTCTATATGTGTGATACTATATCTGTGTGATACTATATCTGTGTGAATTTAAGTTATTTTGATTATGAATATCTTCATATGTGACGGACTGTATATATATTTTGCATATAGAAGTATAATGAGTAATAAGATTATCTAGTGATGCAATATTATATGTTTGATCCTGAAGAACAACATAGTTTTTCTTATCAAAGTTCAAAGAATTTGAAGGAGTTTTTGAAACAAAGATATATTGAAAATATGTTTATATAACTCACACTTGAGGGGGAGATTGTTAGAAAACAAGTGTGAGCTAATTTTTGAAGAGTTATATATTTCTCACATAAACTATAGATCTCCAAAAATGGATATCAGTTTATGATTTAAATCATAATTTTATGGAAATTGAAGAGTTTATGATTGTTGTGATATATGTTACAGTAAACCAGAAGTTTACTGATTAAAATAAATTTATTGTTGGCATGACCTGTTTGATCATCCGAGTCATATATATATAATGCAAATAAGATTATGTGCTGCTTGTTCTCAAATAGAAATGACTATGAGAATATCATAGGTCATGATTGGTAATGGATCTCTGGAAATATATCAAACAAAATTATATGGGCCCATTGAAATGACATGTAAACCATACAAATATGAGAGATGCATCTATAAGATGGTTACATGTGAGATTATTAGCTTACAACCAGAAGTTTGTAAGAATGCAACCTGAAGTTTGCAATAATTTTTGAATAAATTAAGCGCGCTATTTCCAGATTATATGATCCAGAAATCATGTTTTCAATGATCATGAGAACAAAATTTCTATGTTGGAATATTTGCAGCATTTATATTAAGCCAACAAAGTTCCCCCTGTAAATTGGCTTGTGGTCAGAAGCCATATTAATTCCATATGAAAAGATTTGAATGTGCAATGCTTATAAATTTACCATAATGCACATAAGATGATATAGAAAAACAGTTGGGATAAATGTTGTATAAGGACCTCCTTCTTCTTGTTTGTCTCTAAATGAAACAAAATGATGCTTCTAATGGTAACAAATGGATTTAGGAGACTTATACTACATGATTAGTTAATTGTAATTTGATATTGTTTTCCCAACATGAAGGGGAGAAAATAAACAGTTTGGGTAAAGAGACTAGCTGGAATGAATTATTGGCTCATTTTGATCCTCGTAGAAAACAATGTGAACTGGAAGTTCAGAAGATAATTCATTTGCAGGATTTAGCTAATCGAATGCCAGAAGCATTTCCTGACCCAAAGAAAGTGACAAAGTCACATGTCCCAATTGCTAATTCTCCTATTCGAATTGATGTCCCTGAAGGATGAAATATTATAAATGAATTTAAAGCACGTCTGAAGCGTGAAAGGTCCATCGGTTCTAAAGATAAAAATCCTCGAAAGAGAAAAGGAGCTAAGAAGATAAAAGATCAAATTGAGGATAATTAAGAAAAGTTTAGTAGCTCCAGAAGAGCATCTCCTGAAGAGTTATTATCTCCAGTAGAGATATCTCCAGAAGAGAATATAGTAGTCCCAGAAGAGACCTAGGTACCTGAAATATGTGGAAATAATGAGATCTCAATAAATTATGATAGAATCAGATGGGACCAAAAAGAAGTCAACGTTGACGACATCTTTGCTTATAATATAGCATACGATGTAATGAAAGATGATGAGGATCATGAGCCAAAATCCATTAGCAAGTGCCAACAGTGAAAGAATTGGCCCCTATGGAAATATGCTATTAATACAAAATTAAAGTCACTGGCAAAATGAAAAATATTTGGACCTGTAGTCCATACACCAGAAGATGTAAAGCCAGTTGCATACAAATAGATATTTGTATGAAAGAAGAAATGGAAAAGGTGAAATAATAAGGCAAGCCTTGTAGTCCAAAGTTTTACACGAAGACTTGACATTGTTCTTGAAGAAACATATTCACCATAAGTGAATGCAACTATTTTTCATTATTTGATTAGCCTAGCAATAAATGAAGGGCTTGATCTGCATGTAATGGATATTGTAACTGCCTATTTGTGTGGCACACTTGATAGTGATATTTATATGAAAATCCCCGAAGAATTAAAGGTGCCAGAAGCACGCGTTCCCAAAGGACTTAAGGTGCCAGAAGCATATGTTCCTGAAGGACTTAACGTACCAGAAATATAAGTCCCTGAATGACTCAAGATATTCAAAGCATCTAATTAAAGTTCTTAAAAACAATACTTAATTAAGTTAAGTAAGTCCCTATATGGCTTGAAGCTATTATGACGCATGTGGTATAATCTTCTCAAGAAATATATGTAGAAATATGGGTACAAAAATGTCACAATATGCCCATGCATTTTTTATGAAAAGATCTAGCAATGAATTTTCTATAATTGTTGTTGGGGGAGTCGATACACGCTGTACTCTTTTTCCCTTATCTAGGTTTTGTCCCACTGGGTTTTCCTAGAAAGGTTTTTAATGAGGCAGCATTGGACAGTGTATCAATGAATGATGTACTCTTTTCTTTGGCTAGTTTTTATCCCACTGGGTTTTTCCTAGTTAAAGTTTTTAACGAGGCACATTCATAAATGGACATCCAAGGGGGAGTGTTATGAATATATTAATTATGTGGATGTCCATTGACTCTTAATCTTCCATATTATATTGTATTATATATAAATGTATGGGTCCCACGGACAATTATTTCTCACCTGCCGTTACCTTCACTTTCTCACCTGCGGTTACCATCACATGAAGCATTGAATATGTGTTCGGGGAAAATTACATCAAATGACCCAGAGGTGGAAATTACACTTAAAGAACCATTCTCTTTCTCTATATATACACACCACTCACACACATTCGTTGCTACGAAAAAGAAGAGAAAGAAAGAGGCAGATAAATGAGAGAAGCTATGAGAATTGTCATACAACAATATGATTAAGAATTACTCCCCATTTTTCCTCTTCATTCTCTGTATCTTTTATCCTCTATTTTCTTTAATTTCATAACATTCTCTAAATTATTTTGCTTAACTTTTAAACTGATATTTAATTTAATGATGAATAACATATAATATGATTAGGTAACTTATTTAATTTTCTTAATTTCTTTATTTAAAAAAGTTAACTAATTGTTATATTCAGGATGAAATACTATTTATTACACTTACCCATGAGGTGTGGACCTTGTATGCCTTCAAGAGCCTATTTGAATAACTTCAAAACCTATGTTTTGGAAACAAAACTTAGGTTTTTGTAAAAGTTTGTCAAACACTCCAAAATTGTTCAGAAATTATTCTGCATCAACACCTAGGTTTTGAAGATTTTTCTCTCTCATTTGCTATCATCAACAATTTTTCAATACTAGCTAGTGTCCTTAAGTATTGTTTTAGTATATGAAACATTTTTTCAATATCTTAAAATAAATTTTCAAGATCTTGAAGTATTTTTTTAGTATCCTTTAGTATCTTTTTAGTACTCGTGTCCTGAAATATTTTTTCAAAATCAATCATTACCTCAAATATTTTCTAATATCCTAAAATAAATTTTTAAGATCATGAAGTATTTTTTTAGTACCAGTTAGTATCCTTGAGTATTTTAATTTTATACAAAAATTTATGAAATTTTTGGTATTCATTATGAAATATAATGTTCATAATATTTAAAATACAACATTATCCTTTATATGCAATTATACCAAGAGCTAATGTTCTTTTTGGTAAATTTGACCCTGAGAAACTATTCTGATAACACTATCATTTTTATCCAAAAGCTACTATCAAAAAGTTATTTTTACCTTGTAAATCCCAAAGGATATTCTCCAAAAGCTATTTTTATTTTATAAATCCCAAAAGCTATTCTTCAAAAGTTAAATCCAAACATGCCCTAGTCAAAATTCTCCCCACACTTGTGAGTTGTCACAATCACTAGTCACAACCTTGTACATGTAATGTGGTTCTGACATATATTGTCTTTCAAACTTTTTAATTTATTCTCTTTAATTTTTATTATAAGGTATCAACTAACAATTTTCGCAAACCAATAAAAATAGTTAAAGTCAATAAAGTTCTCCTATAATTTAAGTAACTTCCAATATTATCCATACTAATTGTACTAAATTATAATATTATGTAGTATTAATTATTTCTCTCACCCATTATCCTTATTAATTATAGACATACATGAAAAATAAATTAATACGTTTTGGAAACAAGAAAGTGCCTTATAAAAATGATCAAATACAATTATTAGTTGGTGCATTATAATAAGGACAAAATAGAGTAAGAATCAAACTCTTAGTATAAGAACCAGTTGATTTTGTAAAAAAAATATTAAAAGAAAGCTAAATAAATTAATTTAAAGTGTTTATATTTATGTTTTTTTTCTCTAAACTAATTTATATGAATTATAAATTTTCTATTGATATACAATATATACTATGATTAAGATCTTTAGTTTTCTTAATTTTTCAGAAAAAAAAGTTAAATGATTATTATTTTTTAGATAAATTTTCTTTTTTGAAAAAAGTTCAAACGGACAGTACATAGAACTTTGTAGGGAAAGCTATAATTTGGTTACCTACTCTTATTTTATATCTCTAGAGATAATTAATTTTTTTACAAAAATTAAGAAAGTTAATTAAGTACTTTAGAGTATCAAATGATATATAACAAAGCTATGATTATTTAAATTATTTAACTTTTTTAATCTTTTCAAAAAAAATTAATTATGATTATATTAAGAACCGGTTGAGTCATTTTATGACATGCACATGTGTGAGGGGCTAGGAGCAGCACGTGTATAAATGAAATTTGCAGCATTACTTAATTTTTTAAAAAAAGTGTGAACCAGAAAAAAATGTAAGAGAAAAGATAGAAAAATACCTTAGAAATAACAAAAAGATAAATGAAGGTGTTGAAATTCAATTAATCTAAAATCAATTCCAATAGACTGATTTAGAATTTTGAGTATTTTGTGCCCATGTGCATAAGAATCAATATATCGTTTTCCTTTCTGAAAAAATGTACAAGCTCTAGACTTTCGTGGTCGTAAAATAATAAACAATTGTATTGTGAAAAAACACAATTCTGCCCACAAGATGACATCACGTTCAATGACGACATGATGGAAAAAGACAAAGATATACATGTCTACTCAGAAGAAAAATATTATTTATATATGTCGCAGTTAAATCTGACCACACAGTCATTAAATTTGACTTTTTATAGATGAAATTTGCTGGATTACTTAATTTTTTAAAAAAATGTGTACCAGAAAAAAATTAAGAAAAAGATTGAAAAATACTACTCTGGTCTTATTTATAAGTCCAGTTTGACCAAATCTCACATACCAATGAGAGGTAGTTGACAAAATGATTATGGGGGTAAATTTTCAATTTTGCCCTCATTTATGATTGGATACTTTTCATTTGTTTATTCTCTCTCTATCTTCATGAGTATAATTAATAGGGATAAAATTGTCACAATCTCATTTATTACATGAAACTGGACTTATAAATAGGACCAAATTTTTTTGGTCAAATTGGACTTATAAATAGGACCAGAGTGGTACCTTAGAAATAACAAAAAGATAAATGAAGGTGTTGAATTTCAAGTTAACCTAAAATCAATTCCAATGACTGATTTAGAATTTTGAATATTTTGTGTTTTTTGCTCAAAGTAAACATTAATTGTATTGTGAAAAAACACAATTCTGCTCACAAGATGACATCATGTTCAATGCGTCAGGGAAAAAGACAGACAAAGACAAAGATACATGCTAATTAACTTTGAAATGTCTACTCTGAAGAAAATATCATTTATATATGTTGCAAGTTGGCGTCACCTGATTTAATATGAAGTTTGATCATTCGTTACAATGATATCAAGCCAACGAATTAAAGGCATCATTAACAAGAAGACTTCACGTTCCAATGGCAGCGTGGAAAAAGACATATCGTTATTCCCCTTGATCACGACCTTCAATGGCATGAGCACCAAATCTTTTGTTAAATTTAATCTTAAAATCAAGGAGGCGTCGGTCAAAATTTAGAAGAGAAATGTACCAGATTTAAACTTTTATATATAATAATGAGGTTACATGTAATTGGTCCAATAAATTGAGTTCAATTTATTGAAAATAAAAAAAAGTAATTTTCAAAAATCGATCTGAATTGAGTTGTTATTTTAATTAACTAGACAAATAAATTTATATATAACCTCCTCTAAGCATATTTGAATGCTTTAAATTTAATAGTGAGTTTTGCATTATAAGTTTCCAAGCTGGGAATGAGACCTTAAATAAGTTTAAACTCCGAAAATTAAAGCCACTTTTCATTGTTTTAAAAGTAACAAGTCTTTCAATTTGTAGGATTGAAAACCTATATTTGTAGGTAATAACACCTTAAATAAGTTTAAACTCTTAAGCCATCCAGGCCTCACCTACGCATATACTTTTTTTTGTCCTAAATGTAAAATTTAGTTGATTTTTTTAAAAGAGATTAATAAATTTAAATAAATTACTTTAAGATATTTATACTCATCGTTTTTTTCCAAACTAATCTATGTGACTTATAAACTAATATATGTAATATAACGATACACACACATGATATGATTAAATGACTTATTAACTTCATTAATCTCTTTTAAAAAGTCAATTAGGTCTTATATTAAGGACCGAAGGAAGTATAACTATTTAACCATAGTGCTTCATTATTCACGTCAATCCTAAAATATTATAATTAAATTACAAGAAATTCTTTTTCGGTTTTCCCCACCAAACAAAATTCCAGACTTGCAACAGCTTAATTACTAAGATATGTTGAAGTCTCTATCATAAAATATAAACACGACGAGTTAATAATAATGAATGATAATTTTGTTATGACTATTTGTGTGATAATTGACCAACAAAAAAAAAATACTATTGAGCGGTGGATATCCGTGGATTGACCACGATAGGTGTGGAAGAAAAATTGCGGGTAAGCAAGAGTCGGCCAATTCGAATTCATACATCTCCCCTACTTGCACTCCTCCTTTTTCCTTCATGATAACTAATTCACAAGATTAATAAAATTATCTTCCAAAAACTCTTTCTCATGTACACACACAAGAAAAGAGAGGCATATTTCACAACATTCTCTTCGAGGAAAAAAAAACAGTCCAACGGAGTTTGCACTACTATAAATAAGGGTTACTATTTCCCTAAGAGACGTTCTTATTTTTAAAAAGGAAGTAAAAAGTGAACGTAGTGGCATTTTTGTAAAATAAATACTGATATGTTCAAATGTGGCGTCCTAAAACTATTTTTAGAACGTCTAAAATAAATTAAGGCGTCCTAAAGACATTTCAGGACGTTTAATTTAAACCATTTTGCGTCAAAATTTAATGTTTTAGCACCAAAATTTAATGTTTTAGCGCCATTGTGAATTCATTAAGTTGATTTTTTTTTTATTGGCGTCCTGATAAAAGTTCACGACGCCTTAATTTATTTTTGGGCATCCTGATACATTTCTAGGACGCCTTAATAACAATATTGGCGTCCTGATTTAATATCAGGACGCCCTAATAAATTTTAAGGTGACCTGAATAAATATCAAATCGCCTTAATTATTAATTAAGGCGACCTGATATTCGTTCAGGACGCCTTACTTTTTTTTTGGCATCCTGAATGTCAGAACGCTAAAATTTGAAAATTGGCGTCCTGAATATACTTTCAGGACGCCAATTTTCCTTTTTCTAATAGTTAAATACTCGGATCGTCACTCTCCTCGATCAGTCCGACGATAGACCTTCATTTACTCCCTCTCCCCAAATCTTTTCGCCGGCGTCTCCTCCGCCACTGCCTCGCCGCTCCTTCGTCTCTGCCGTGCCTCTCCTTGGTCTCTCACACTCGTTGCTCTCTCCTAGCAACTACTGTAAGTTTGTAAGTCTTCTCGACCTAAAAAGTTTGTTGGTGTCTGCTCATAGCTTATGATTCCTCAATCACCTATTTTGGCATTCTCAGGTGGCTTCGTCGTAGGCACCACGTACACCGGTTGTTGACGTTGTTTTCCATTGAGTGAGCGTCTCACTCCGCCTCCTTCTGAAACCCAAACCCACCAAGCCCTATCATTGCATGGTTCGTCTCCTAATCACTTCCATTGTTAGGTAATGCTTGTTCTTCTTGTTCTTTGATTTCCTTTTTCACCTTAATTGCTGGATTTTACTTACTCTGTTTAAAAAGAAAGGCATATAAATCTATTATATATTTATTTTTCATATAATATTCTCTCTTTTTTTGGGCAGAATATAATCTTCTCTGAGTACACACAAAATAATAAAAGAAAAAACCCTACAACAATGGAGCTGGCACATCCTTACGTTTTTTAAAAAAACAAATTTAAAATAAGGGGAAAACCAAATTTAAGGATGTTATAAGAACGTTAATTAAAGTTAAGAACCTTGAATTTTTTAAAAGTCGAAGTTAAGTACTAAAAATACCAAAGCTGAGTACTTAGAAAATCAACTATAAAAATTAAAATATTTAATTGTGATTAATATTTCTACAGGGTTCTTAAATATCATTTTCCATTGAAAGAACGCGTCTCCTTTCCCTTGAATAATCAATTTAGAGATTCTCCTAATCATATCCTCAAGATCGATCAGCTCTTGAATTTGAATCTCTTAAAGTATTTGATCAAAAGGAAAAGAACTCTTAAAAGTAGTCTTGAGTAGGACAACGAGATAGAACAAAAAAGAATTTTTTTTCGACTCACACATGTAAACCTCACAAGTGGATCCATTTTTGTTGGATCTTTCTCTCTCCACGTACATTTTGTCTAAAGCTTCCTCAAGGAATCATAATTACAAAGATCAAGTTTGGTAATGATGGATTGGGATCCATTGATTTTTATTTTAAAAGAAAATAACTATATGTTTTTGCAAATAGCTAGGGGGTACCACTAAAAAGATTCAGTATATGAGGCAACCATATTCAAGGTACAATCACGCACTAAATGTGGGCCACCTCTCTTAATAAGAATTCGAGCATTAGCCTCTTCTACTATATCCAACTCTAATGGGTAAAATCCGACAATTTGAACTCAATGGCTTATTACTTTTTTAGTACTCCTTCTGGTTCTTATTATAAGGCACCAACTAGCAAGTTTATTTAGTCTTTTTTATAAGGCACTTGCTGTAGAACCGGCTGAACCCAAGAGGGGGGTGAATTGGGTGAAGATTAAAAACTTGATACTTTGAAAATCTTTTCTCGTTAGTTTGATATTCAAACATATACTGGAAATATAAGAGATAAGGAAGAGAATATGCAAACAGAGATTTATATTGGTTTGGTCAATCCTTGACCTACGTCCAGTCCTCAAGGTCCTCTTGAGATTTTCAATCTGTTAGTTCTCAAATTGGTTTTGATGATAACTGACAATTGTAAACAAAAGAGAAGTTTGTCTTTGTAAGTTGAAAACTTACTGTCAAAGGCAAACTCGAGTTTTGGTTGAAAACTCGAGTTTTGGCCTGACAGTGAAATGCTCAAGTTTTTATAAAGAAAGACAAACTCGAGTTGTGTTTTAAAACTCGAGTTTTGGCCATACAGAGAGCATTCAAGATTTTCACTAAACAAAGAAAACTCGAGTTTCGTTTGAAAACTCGAGTCTTGACAAGACAGAGAGCAATCAAGTTTTTTGATAAAACCAATACTCCAGTTTCCATGGGAAACTCCTCTTGAGATTTTCAATCTGTTAGTTCTCAAATTGGTTTTGATGATAACTGACAATTGTAAACAAAAGAGAAGTTTGTCTTTGTAAGTTGAAAACTTACTGTCAAAGGCAAACTCGAGTTTTGGTTGAAAACTCGAGTTTTGGCCTGACAGTGAAATGCTCAAGTTTTTATAAAGAAAGACAAACTCGAGTTGTGTTTTAAAACTCGAGTTTTGGCCATACAGAGAGCATTCAAGATTTTCACTAAACAAAGAAAACTCGAGTTTCGTTTGAAAACTCGAGTCTTGACAAGACAGAGAGCAATCAAGTTTTTTGATAAAACCAATACTCCAGTTTCCATGGGAAACTCGAGTTTAGGCTTCTTTGAGTATTTTCTAAGATTTTCAAGAGTTCATGAAAACTCGAGTTTCCATCGCCCAAGAACAATACTCATCTCTGATCTTGCATAAACTCATTTGTGAAATAAATCAAGAACTTTAACATTTTCTCATAAAATGAGAAAACTCGAGTTTGGCTCTAACAGAGAAGCTTTCCAAAGTTTTCAAAGAATATGAAAACTCGAGTTAAGATATGAAAACTCGAGTTTTGACCAGGCAGAGAGCACTGCCAATTTAGAACGTCTTGAAAACTCCAGTTTTGCTTGAAAACTCCAGTTTTGAGTTTTTGGACTAAAATATGATTTCTCGATAAAAGTCCAAAACTCGAGTTAGTCACTTAATGACTCGAGTTTCTCACTATTCACAAGACTTGTTCAAAATGCCAAATCACGATGCTCGACACTGAGTTGAGAAAACTCGAGTTCCCGTTGAAAACTCGAGTTTCGGTCTTTGACAGAAAGAACGTTGAAGCATGAAAACTCGAGTTTAGATGAACTAACTCGAGTTTCCATCGCGAAGTTTGAATTTCAAAAAGAATGATTTAGCAAAACTTTCATGTTTGATCTCAATGCTTTATATCATCTCTCATTACTACTCTTAACTATGTTTAATCAGTTTGTTAGTAAGTTTCAGATGATTTAGACAGGATTAAATGTTGATTTGAGCAAAAGCAAAAAGCAAGTCAGAACATTAAATGCAAAACCCAGAAAAGTTGCATATTTCTGGTTAATCCGCCTCCACACGTTTGGAAAAACAGAAAGGATGTTTTCCACTTCCAGCATTAACTACTCCAACGGATTAATTTGCAGAGAGTCAAATCTGAACATCTATACAGCTGGATTAAGTGAAGATTAGAGAAGAAGACCCAAGCTTAATGTAATCAGCTCCCAACACCTCCAACGGTTATAATTAGGATTACAACGGTCAATTAATGATCTCTACCTATAAATAGAGATGCATTCAATTCTTCTCAACAACCAATCCAACAGAAAACGAAAATCATCCAAGAGTCATTTATTCTTTGAGTTTTTCTGTGTAAAGTATCTTCTGATACATTCATACTTCAGTGTTTATCTTATCTACTCTAAAAGAGAGTTCATTGATTGTAAATCATTTATTGTGAGTTATCTCAAGTCAAGGGGACTTGGAGATTGGGTTATTGATTACAACTTGTAAGGGGGAGTAAGTTCTAGAGAGATAATTACTCTTGAGTACAGAGTGTGTAATCAAGTGATATAATGAGAAATCCCAGAGAATCTGGGGACTGGATGTAGGTCAAGTTGTTGGACCGAACCAACCAGGATAAATTCTTGTGTCTCGCTTCTCTTCTTTAAACTCTGTTTTTACCTCCGTTTCCTACCCGATAAACAGAGCATACCGAAAAGTTTTTAAGAATCCCCAATTCACCCCCTCTTGGTGATTCAAGCTCCATTTACACAATCCACTATCTCCTTGTTTAACCGGGGCACAAGAGAAAAGCCTTTACAATCCCACAAGTTCACCCAGGCACTTGTGAAGCCAAATCTCAACCGAGATACTCCCCCTTACACACTGTAAGACAATCGATTCCCACTCAAGATCACCCAATCTTGAGTAACTCTTAGATAAAATGATTACAATGAATCTTCTCTCTCTCAGAAGTAAATGAATAAACACTAAAGTACATAATCGATCATCTCACTCTCTACTGTAAAGTATATAGACATAGACATTGAGAAACATATAGAGTAGGTGTATGTATAATCAGAGTGTTGGCATTTTGAATATGTAAGCTCGTGTCTCTAGCTCTTCTATTTTGAATGCTTCTGCCTTTATAGTTGATGATGAACATTGAGTAATTCGTCCAGGTTGAATAAGATCGTTGTGAGCGTATATGACCGTTGGAGCTATTCCACCGTTGGAAAAATAATACCGTTGAAGATTCTGACGTTATCATCCAATTTTTGATAATCTGATGTTAATCCTTCCTTTGATCATCCGAAGCTTTCTAACAAATATGATTAATAGCATTGAGAAGTATAGCAAGTAGAAATCAATTGACAACAGTCATTTTGATTTCTCGGAGACGTTGCTGCTACTGATATTACCGTTGGAGCTTCTGTTGATTTTTGGTCGTTGAGATTGATCTGATTTAATCACCTGGAACTTATATATAAATGATATAAATAATGTTAAGAAGTAGTATAAGTTCTTTTGGAATCTATCTGGATGTTCTAAGACTGTACGCTTTGAAAAACGTCTCTGACAACATTGCTTCATTGCAATTTAGTAATAATCCATATAATACTCTTCTGAAACTCATTAACAAAATTGTTAAATGCAATTTGAATAAGTAATGAGAGAGGATAATCAACCTATAACCCAAAATCAAAGATTAATCGAAGTCTGTAAAAATGGATTTTTCGATCTGAACATTTTGGCTCGAGTCACTTAATTTGGCTGGAGTCATTTTTATAAGTGAGAGTGGTTTGGCTCAAGTCAAAATCGTTTGGCTAGAGTTTGAAGCAAGACTGGAGGTATTTTTCGCTGACTGGAGTTAATTCTTTATAGTGGAAGAGGCTTTGGCTCGAGTCAATTTATTTTGGCTAGAGTCTGGGCTGAAACTTGAGGCAATTTTTGTTGGCTAGAGTGATTTTCATTTGATGGATGTGATATTGGCTGGAGTTAAGATTTTCTGGCTAGAGTCTAGGCCAAAACTCCAGTCAAATGAAGTTGGCTAGAGTCAGAATAAGCCGTTGGCTCGAGTTAGACATGTTGACATGTTGGCTCGAGTCATTTTGGACATATTCTCCACAGATACGTTTTTTCAATGAAAAGTTTGATAAAAACATTTTGTTCTTATTCATAGATATTATAATAAGTTAGTCATCATCAAACCAAACCTTTGAAGCTAACAATCTCAGCATAGGATAGTCAGTATATTCTTCTTTCTGAGCCAATTTGGCATCAGTGTAATTTGCTTATGCTTTCTGCCTTGATATAGCTCCAAATAGGCAAACCACCCATGCTCATAAAGATCTTCAAGTCTTCTTTCTAATGCAAAGAGAATCAGCTCCAAACTCATTGTATTCTATCCCTTAGCATAAGATTCTTCTTGACCAGCGTTTTTGCATCGTTTAGAACTGACCGTCCACTTTCGGGGGCCATATATCCCTGGTCCGTTTTGGTTGATTCAAATCTTTATTTAAATCCTTTTGAATCTATTTTCATATGCCACTAATTTCAGCTCAATTGGATTTGTATATTTTGAGATACACTCAAAACATCGAAGTTTGGTCTGGTGTGTGACGCTGATGTTACTGTCATCTTCAACAATTCATAGTTCCTTCATATGACCTCCTTTGGACTTGAATTTTATATCAAAATGACGCATTGGGAGTCTAGTTTCATAAAAATTTGGTTTCACCTCAATTGAACTTCTGGTTTGTGAGATATCATCGAATTACCAGAGGTCGCCAGCTGAAACGTGAAACAGAGTAGAACAGAGGTGCTGAAAACCACTTTTGGCTCGAGTCAATCTTGACTGGTTCGAGTTTAGAGGAAAACTCGAGGCAAAATTCCCTGGCTCGAGTTTTTGCTTCCTGTAGCTCGAGTTTTTGACTTCCTGGACCTTGATTTTGCTTGTTTTAACTCCAAATTGATCCATTCCAACTTCCATATGATCTTGGAGACTTCTAGAGTCGATCTAAGCAAGTTCTTCCATCTTACATCTCCCATCTTGATCATTCTTTATTAATAAACTTCACATCTACATTAAATATAAGAGTTAACCAAATTAGAAGATAAATGAAGTATAGAAATTTCCTTCTCTTAATAGATAAGCATATTTGTCATCATCAAAACTAAGCATAACTAACATTCTCCCCCTTTTTTATGATGGAAAATACTTTAAGAAAAATATGTATGAGTATGAAAATACATTAAGCCCAGCATATTTTTCTTGCCCTTCTCTCCCCCTTATTTGTCATTAGCAAAAAGATTGAAGTGAAAAAGAAATACTTGTGGAGAGGAAAATATGAAGACAAGTTAGAAATGACTTTCTCTTTAATCATATGTCAAGAAAATAATTTACTCTCCCCCTTTTTGAAAGTATTTGGATTTTCAAGATGATGCAATTTGGGATGTTTTTATGAAAACAAATTCGAGAGAATTTGGAGAGGTTTTCAAGAAATCTTTCATACTTAAAGCGCATATAGATACCAAACATGTGCAAAATTTACTAAATATAAAAAGATAAAGTTCAGAAATGCTCATGTAGGTTCTGCAAATTGATAAATGATCGATGAAGTCCATTAGCTTTGAGATCCGTGATGTGCTCTGAATAGCCTTTGAGATGTGAAATGAGACTAAAGTACTAGCTTCTTGAATTATATCTCATTTCAATGAATATGACCAGTACTTCAGCTTCCATCCTTTGTCTTTTCTTTGTAGAGCTCTTCATAAAGCATATCTCAACTTCAAAGATGGAACGTGAAAGCATTTTTCCTTAATCTGATAACTTCTCCTTGTAGTGCATTAAGGAACATCCTTGCACAAAACAAAATCTCCTGCTACAAATTGAAAACCTTTCTTTGAAAAAGTGATTTGTTAGTGTATACCAAATGTAATTCCGTAGTGATACCTTTACTATGACATTACATGGTATCTCAACCGCTAATTTTACTCGTTGTCTTACGGCCTATGCAGCTAGCTATCAAAATATTCCTTTCTATATGATGTTTTCAAGTCAAGATAATGAAAGGAAAATATGATATTAACTCATCATCAAAACTAATACAAACATAGTAAATGCAGATGAGTATGCTAAAGAGGGTTTTCTTCGAATAAAGGAGATGAACTTTTAAGATAGAAAACATAGTGAAGGTGAAGCTCCCCCTTAATGAATGCATGACTAAAAATATGAATCTCCCTTTAAAGATACCAAATAATAATGTGACATCAAATGTTGAGGTTTGGAGTTATCAAGAGGACACAACATGATATCTCATAATTAAAACTTTTCAAATTCATTTGGGTGGGCTTGAAATTGGTATGAAGAAATCACTTATGCTTTTTATGATGATAAAGAAAATGTTTAAAAGCATAAGGATCAGTTTAAGAAATAAGTTTGCTTGGGCTAAACTTCATGAGGTAAAATGAAACGAATGAAATCAAGTTATCCTAGCATGATTATGATTTGTGCATATTACAATACCTCACTTAAGTAATATCGTAATTACTTAAGTCATAATCAATCATTTGTAATTCATAGATGCATCACGGCTAGCCACTATCGGATGATGTGATCAATACTGTGGATCTTCCAGATTTGATGCATAAGGATGAGATTCACAGAGTTGCATAATCTTTTCATTCACAAAATGACGAACTTCAATATGTTTGTTGTAAGCTCAGTGTAGTTGAAGTTCCTTTTCCAGATAGGTCGATTGGTTACACATGTGATGTTATGACTCTGTAATCACTACTTGTTGTTCACAGGAAAGGACCTCACAAGCTTATCTTCCTCTATTTATCATTATTTTCCAATGCAAGAACAGAGGATCCTACAAAACAAATATATACTCTTTGGTACCCAATGTTTCTTGAGTGCACATAAGATTAGACACAATTCTATAGATATATTTGAGTTAAGCTTAGGAATTGTAATCAGAATCAGAATTGGCAGCAGAAACAGAATGGAACATTAACCATACTGCAAAACTTAAAGATAAAGTAAATTACAGATTAGCAGTAGAGTTTCAAAAGCAAATATAAAGAAGGTATCAGAAAGTTATACAAGAAATGATCAAATATTTAAAACATGAACTGCTCCTTTTCACATAATTTTACCCAATCAAATAAGTTCGATCCAATGAATCAAAAGTGTAATAATTAAATGATGCCATGAACATTATTTCTCAATGACAACTTGTAAATACACTTTATGTAGAAAATATGTCATTGATAAATATGCATGTAAGTTTAATCAAAGAGCATAAAACAATTTATTCATCAACTGATCTGGCTCGAGTTAACCTGTATGCACTCGAGTCAGTTTACTTTGAAAAAAAAGTTTTTCACAAAGTTCAACTCGAGTCACCCAACACTAACTCGAGTCAGTCACAATACTGGTACGTTTTGACTGAATTTTAAGAGCAGTTGACTCGAGGCATGAACCCAAAACTCGAGTTAATTTGACAGCAATTGTGACAGAAGTTTCTGATTCAAGTTTGATCAAGTTAAAAGCAATTTTTACTTGAATCATTAACCACAATTTTGAAACATATTTAAAACAATGCTCACTCTATAAATGGTGGAAATTAACAGTTTAAGGAATATATTAGAATGTATCAGAATGCTTCAGATTTGGAGAACATGTGGAACATTGAAGTTTACATGTTGAAGAATTTTCCCATAAGCAAAAGTCGAAAAATGAATTATATGTAGGAACACTGACTTTGCTATTGACAATGAGATAATCTTGCCTCTTAGAATAGAATAGAGTCTTGAAATATATCAAGCAAGAATTTGAATATAGTTACTCAAAAATGGATGAAGACAAAGTTGATGTATTTGAGTAACAAAGAGAGTACTAGGATTCATAGATGATGAAGCACATACTCATTAGTCCAGATGACTAGAGTTCCATAATACCATTGTAGTAAGTTATTCCACGAATGGTTAATACATTAACATTCAATGCACTAATGAACATTCATAAAGTTGGGAATAACTTGGCCAACCAGAATTTATCCATTAGGTTTAACACTCACAAATTGAATTCTTTTAGGAGATAAGCTTGAAACTCATAGATGATCAATTTGTTAGACATGAGGTCCAACTAGTTAGAGAATAAAGAATGAGGAGTTTAAGCAACACATTGATTTCCAAAGATCAAAATGTGAAGGATAGGGAAAATTCAACTAGACAAATTTGAAGCATATCCAACATTCAGTATACAATATTAACTTCCAATATTGAAACATCATTTGAGTGCAATCAAAGTATTTTTCAAAGCATTTGTGTGCATTTTTATAAAACATAGTAAATTGAAATCCAAACAAATTTTAGAATTGTACATTTCAAAGACATAAACTCAGAGAGTTATGTACAAATTCACTTATGGTTCATTTAGAAATCTAGAAACATTTTGAAAGACATAAATGATTGATTGCTAATGGAATGCAATGATGGACAAGTATTCATTACCCAAACATGAATTTCATATAAGCACAGTATAGAGTAGGGTTAGATATCACCATAATTCCTCTTGTCCTTGTAGCAGTTTGCTTGGTTATGATGGATTGATGTAGATGTCTCCTTGTTCACCATCAACAAGCAGCATAGCTTCTTCAGCTTTCTCAAGAGTCGAATTATTTCTCAATGTAGTTGCTCTCTTGAGAAGCTTTATTTGATCTTGCAAAATCATACAAGTCTTTTTTTTTCTCCCATGGTATCAAACTTTACTTGGATCCAATCATTGTTAGCTTGTAGGTACAAAATTTACATGCTCTTAAGAATATAATCAATTCAAACAATTGAGCACATAAATTAAACATGACTTTGTGCATAAAATAGATACTTTCTTTTTCAAATCATTATGTATGCACAAAGATTAATCTATTGAACATTGCAATCCCTTTATTGATTTATTAAGTGAATTTTAAGGGATGTGAAGAATCGATTTCAAAATAGTTAGCAATGCTCATTCCTAAGGTTACAAAATGTAAAACCTCAATATGTAATTCAAATAATAGCGTAAGAGGTTTTACCAATGGAAACCTTTACCTTAGGCACTTGGAGGATTAGCTTTGCTTACCCATTGATTCTTCATATATTTTCTTGTTGTGTTGGCAAAGCTTTATCAAAGGATATAGACTTCAATAGTCTTCTGTTTCTTCTCTTCATGTCCTCCTCAAGATAATTGAGTTGTACTCTATGGTAGTCTGTTCTTGAGGCAAATTGTATTCCTCTTACGAGTGTCCATTGCTCCATATGATTTGACTTTATAATTCCAGCAATGCGTGCTCCGAGAGTTCTCTTGCTAGATGCTATGATCTTCTTCATTGGTGCATGAGAAACTCTTGGCTTCTTGTTCATCTTCTCTGTACCCTTATGTTCATTGATCTTCAAATCATCCTGTACACATAAAGCACTAGATGGACATTTTGGTACCCACTTATATTTGGGTCCTTGACTGTTAGTAGTGGACCTTACTTGTCCTTTAGGAACCCAAACATATTTATTTCTCACATTAAAATTTCTCCTAATATAGCATGTATGAGAAATATGCCCAGTTTTACTACAATAATTGCAAATAATAGAATGATGCGTATTATGAATAGTTTTGCAAGAATTGTACTGGTTAAGTGGATGCAATGTCAAATGACCCATGTTTGTATATTCTTCTTTCCCACATGATTTTCCAGCATGATTGAAAACATTTTTGTTTTTCAAAATAGAATCAATAAATGGTTGAAGAACAATTTTATGCAAATGTTCAGAATCATTTTTCTTAACTACACAAGAAGAATTGAAATTGTTTACCATATGTGCATCTTGAGCTCCAGATAACGATTGATCACAATCATGCACAATGAGCTCTTCTTGGGAATTCTTACTCTCTTGTTCTTCTGTATTGACTAAATCATGGATGTGTTCTAAGATTTCTCCTTCTTCATTCTCCACTTTCAATTGTTCATCAAATGTGGATACGCAGCTTATAGTTTTAGATGAACTGTCAACACTTTCAACTTCAACATATTTGTTAGAAGCATATACAGAATCAAGAGTATCCCAGATATCTTTAGCATTAGAGCAACATTTGATTTTCACAAAATCATTTTCGGTTAAAGCACTATACAAAATTTTCATTGCTCTAATGTTCAACGAAAACATTTTCTTATCTCTTTCTGTCCAATCCTTTCTCGGTTTGAAATCAAAGTCATTTATAAAAACATTCCACATATCAAAATCAAACGCTTTAATAAAGCTGGTCATTCTAGCTTTCCAAAACCAAAAATCAATATCTTTGAAAAACGGTGGAATGCTATAATCGAAACCTCCTAAAATCAAGCAGCACCCAAAATCAGCCATTTGAAAACTCTTGAGACTGTTAAGTCCTTTAAACAAGAGCCTCGCTCTGATACCAAATGTAGAACCGGCTGAACCGAAGAGGGGGTGAATTGGGTGAAGATTAAAAACTTGATACTTTGAAAATCTTTTCTCATTAGTTTGATATTCAAACATATACTGGAAATATAAGAGATAAGGAAGAGAATATGCAAACAGAGATTTATACTGGTTCGACCAATCCTTGACCTACGTCCAGTCTTCAAGCTCCTCTTGAGATTTTCAATCCACTATCTCCTTGTTTAACCGGGCACAAGAGAAAAGCATTTACAATCCCACAAGTTCACCCAGGCATTTGTGAAGCCAAATCTCAACCGAGATACTCCCCCTTACACACTGTAAGATACAATCGATTCCCACTCAAGATCACTCAATCTTGAGTAACTCTTAGATAAAATGATTACAATGAATCTTCTCTCTCTCAGAAGTAAATGAATAAACACTGAAGTACATAATCGATCATCTCACTCTCTACAGTAAAGTATATAGACATAGACATTGAGAAACAGAGAGAGTAGGTGTATGTATAATCAGAGTGTTGGCATTTTGAATATGTAAGCTCGTGTCTCTAGTTCTTCTATTTTGAATGCTTCTGCCTTTATAGTTGATGATGAACATTGAGTAATTCGTCCAGGTTGAATATGATCGTTGTGATCGTATATGACCGTTGGAGCTATTCGACCGTTGGAAAAATAATATCGTTGAAGCTTCTGACGTCATCATCCAATTTTTGATAATCTGATGTTAATCCTTCCTTTGATCATCCGAAACTTGCTAACAAATATTATTAATAGCATTGAGAAGTATAGCAAGTAGAAATCAATTGACAACATTCATTTTGATTTCTCGGAGACGTTGCTGCTACTGATATTACCGTTGGAGCTTCTGTTGATTTTTGGTCGTTGAGATTGATCTGATTTAATCACCTGGAACTTATACATAAATGATATAAATAATATTAAGAAATAGTATAAGTTCTTTTGGAATCCATCTGGATGTTCTAAGACTGTACGCTTTGAAAAACGTCTCTGACAACATTGCTTCATTGCAATTTAGTAATAATCCATATAATACTCTTCTGAAACTCATTAACAAACTTGTTAAATGCAATTTGAATAAGTAATGAGAGAGGATAATCAACCTATAACCCAAAATCGAAGATTAATCGAAGTCTGGAAAAATGGATTTTTCGATCTGAACATTTTGGCTCGAGTCACTTAATTTGGCTGGAGTCATTTTTATAAGTGAGAGTGGTTTGGCTCGAGTCAAAATCGTTTGGCTAGAGTCTGAAGCAAGACTGGAGGTATTTTTCGCTGACTGGAGTTAATTCTTTATAGTGGAAGAGGCTTTGGCTCGAGTCAATTTATTTTGGCTAGAGTCTAGAGGCTGAAACTTGAGGCAATTTTTGTTGGCTAGAGTGATTTTCATTTGATGGATGTGATATTGGCCGGAGTTAAGATTTTTTGGCTAGAGTCTAGGGCAAAACTCCAGTCAAATGAAGTTGGCTAGAGTCAGAATAAGCCGTTGGCTCGAGTTAGATATGTTGACATGTTGGCTCGAGTCATTTTGGACAGATTCTCCACAAATAGGTTTTTTCAATGAAAAGTTTGATAAAAACATTTTGTTCTTATTCATAGATATTATAATAAGTTAGTCATCATCAAACCAAACCTTTGAAACTAACAATCTCAGCATAGGATAGTCGGTATATTCTTCTTTCTGAGCCAATTTGGCATCAGTGTAATTTGCTTATGCTTTCTGCCTTGATATAGCTCCAAATAGGCAAACCACCCATGCTCATAAAGATCTTCAAGTCTTCTTTCTAATGCAAATAGAATCAGCTCCAAACTCATTGTATTATATCCCTTAGCATAAGATTCTTCTTGACCAGCGTTTTTGCATTGTTCAGAACTGGCCGTCCACTTTCGAGGGCCATATCTCCCTGGTCGGAACTCCGTTTTGGTTGATTCAAATCTTTATTGAAAGCCCATATTTTCATATGCCACTGATTTAGCTCAATTGGATTTTTATATTTTGAGATACACTCAAAACATCAAATCTTGATCTGGTGTGTGACGCTGATGTTACTGTCATCTTCAACAATTCATAGTTCTTTCATATGACCTCCTTTGGACTTGAATTTTATATCAAAATGACGAATTGGGAGTCTAGTTTCATAAAAATTTGGTTTCACCTCAATCGAACTTCTGGTTTGTGAGATATCATCGAATTACTAGAGGTCGCCAGCTGAAACGCGAAACAGAGTAGAACAAAGGTGCTGAAAACCACTTTTGGCTCGAGTCAATCTTGACTGGCTCAAGTTTAGAGGCAAACTCGAGGCAAAATTCCCTGGCTCGAGTTTGTGCTTCCTGTAGCTCGAGTTTTGACTTCCTGGACCTTGATTTTGCTTGTTTTAACTCCAAATTGATCCATTCCAACTTCCATATGATCTTGGAGACTTCTAGAATCGATCTAAGCAAGTTCTTCCATCTTCCATCTCCCATCTTTATCGTTCTTTATCAATAAACTTCACATCTACATTAAATATAAGAGTTAACCAAAGTAGAAGATAAATGAAGTATAGAAATTTTCTTCTCTTAATAGATAAACATATTTGTCATCATCAAAACTAAGCATAACTAACAATTGCTTGTTATCAAAGAGCATTAACTATTTGTTTCCCTTGATTCACTATGTTGTAAGAGATTAACCTCTTCTACGAACTCAACTCCCATTAGAAAATCCGACAATTTTAATTCCATAGTTTTTTACTTTTTTTAATTAGTACCATGAAGAGATATAGAAGTAGATATGAACCAAAATGAAGTGCAGGTGGGCCAAGATATGAATTCCAAATGAGTAAATACCCTTTTTGGTCCCTAAAATAACACGCACTACCCATTTTGGTCCCTGAGTAAAAAAAATGTCATTTTTCGTCCTTAAACAGTAAAAAAAATGTCCCTTTTATTCTTTTTAGTCATTTTTTGTGGGCATTTTAATCCCTCACAAATTCCCAAAAAATCGTTTTTAGTCCCTAAAAAGGACCAAAATGACTTTTTTTTTACTTAGAGACCAAAATGGGTAGCGCGTGTTATTCCAGGGACCCAAAAATGTATTTACTCATTCCAAATTGAAGAAGCATGATGAAGAATTAGAGGCCCAATTCAATAAAGGATACCAAGGTGGACATAGCGTGAGTGGGGCTAGGCGTGAAGGGAAGAATGCGGAAGCTAGTATTTTTTATTTTTATAATAATTAGGTCCATCTGATTATTTTAAATTATATAAATTTATTTAATGAAAAATCCATTTAGTCATTTTTATTTTTGTGTTAGGCGAATTTCGGATGTGCTTGAGGCAAAACTCTATTCCCCCGGGGGTTAAATCTTGTTATTTTGTATTAAGTGGTGTGACCTTGATTAATGAATATTATTAGGTTCCTACTTAATTAATGGGCCTATGGCTTAAGTGTTTTAATATGGTTTAATTTGATTCTCTTTTAGGGAGAATGACAACTAAGGGCCTGTTTGGTACACGGATTCGATGGGAAATGAAATGAAAATTAGCAAGTTCCTTCGTTTGGTACGCATTTTGGACAAATCTTCCTGGGCCCACCAATCTTCCCTTATTTGTGGGAAGATCAAATCCCACAAAAATTGGTGGGATCTCAAGTTCCCACGTCACTGTTCATATTTTTTTGACAAATTTACCCCTCAAATTTGAACTTAGCGGGAACGTTCGAACTTGATGAGAATGTTCGAATTTAAGTTTGAACTTGGCAGAATTTTTTTTTACAAAAGTTCAAACTTGATAAGAGCATATTTTTTAAACATATATTTTAGCAAAAAAAAATTATGTTTCTTTTTTATTTTGAATTAATTACTTTTTAGGGTAAAATAAACATTTTTTGATTATTTACCAACCACTATCCATTCATTTTCTTTCTACCAAACAACTCATATTCCCTCATCTTTCAAAATCTTCCCTTCCCTTTCTTTCCTTCATCTAAATTTATTTCTCTCCTCAAATTTTCCCCGTATCAAACGGGCCTTAAGGATCTTATAAGAAGCTTGATGCTCAATAAGAACCTCATTAATATTATAACTTAAGTCCTCAAATTTAGGACTCCATCCGATCTTAAATAAGAACCTCATTAATATTATACTTTATGCTTTAGGTGCCAAAGTTGCTGGCCCCAAAGCTAATATAGAAAAGATATGGAAAAATCCAAAAACAGTAGAAACCAGTTTCAGATTGTGATATAGAATGAAAAATTCAACTTTTTGACATCATTGCAAGTCATCCTTTTGCACTCCCAGGAGCATTGAAAAGAGTCGAACCTGACAAAAGTACATTCTTTCACCAGAATGGAAAGTGCTAAAACTCCAAGATGTCCATTTTGTTAGAGGAACTGCAAAATAGCTAGAGGACCTGACAAAAGTACATTCCTTGATTGCGAATATTTTGAGCACCACACTCTTCTCGTTCAGACTTTTGAATGAATTTAGTTCATAACTTGTTTATATGGTTTGTAAGAGATAATTATATTTGTCAAATACTCAAAATCTTGATTTATAATCGTTTCACATCTGAGGCTGGTCATTGCTTTAGAATCGGAATTGTTAAGATATTTTTCACGAGTTTTAGCCATGTCTTCAAACGCAAGCTTTTAAGCCAACTTGAGTTTGGAAGGGTGTTAAGACATTATATCTTATATTAATATTTGATATATTGATATTATATATTATATTGACATTTGATATATTCTATATATATTAAAAGTATAAATATGAGATATTAATATATTTAATATTTGATTAGATTTTAATTAGATTAGATTAGAATCTAGGCTTAGTATATTAGATTATGGTTTGCTCATATAAAGCTGTCTTTTTATTTATTTGTTTTTTTTTTTATTTGTAGTCTCTTTCCTTTAAGTATTCAAGAATATTCTAGAGGCCCTTATTCCTTCCCTCCTTTATTAATCCTTCAAATTCTAACAAGCTAAGTACCTTGTACTAGGTAAATGGCTAACATCAACACAAATGGAAGTTCTTGCCCACTACCAATGAAAGCCACTTCAAATGGAGGATTTCAAGGAGATAATCCTCTTGATTTTACATAGGAATAAAAGGGTTAAACTCCATCTAGCGTTTTGAAGTATTATTGCTTAGTTACATCCAATATCCTAAACTATTTTGTAGTGTATTTAGCACTCTAAAAAAATATTTTTTGATGCATCTGGCATCAAGGCACAAAAAATATTTTAAGGTGTTGGATGTAACTAAAAAATACTTAAATGTGTTAGCTATACCATTAAATACCATTATGATGTTGAATTTTGAAAATACCTTAGTTATTTATAGCTAAAGATTAAGAAAATTAATTTAGTTAGTTATTTGTAAGAATATGAGTTAGTTTTTTTAAAATACTTTATTTAATTATCATTTGTATTTGAGCTACCATTTGTGGGAAATCTCGTTAATTAGCATGTGCACTCAATATATATAGTTTAGAGTGGGGGAAAAAAAAATACAAATTGGGAAAACAAAGTAAACTTTTTAACTTGTCCCTTATATAAGTGTTAGTAGAAGGATTGTATTTGGTCTTAAATATAAGACATCCGTCCCATTTATCTCACATTTATCATTATTGTATCAATCTCATTTTCCATATTGATTGTACATATTGTATCAATGAGTAATTTCGATATAAATGATTGTATTGATCAAATTGCCATTAATGAGAAAAATATTCTCTTTTGTTGAGAGTTTATTTTTGTAAGAGTAAATACCCTTTTTGGTCCCTGAAATAACACGCGCTACCCATTTTGGTCCCTGAGTAAAAAAAATGTCATTTTTAGTCCTTAAACAGTAAAAAAAGGGTCCCTTTTAGTCCTTTTAGTCATTTTTGTGGGCATTTTAATCCCTCACAAATTCTCAAAAAATCATTTTTAGTCCCTAAAAAGGACCGAAATGACATTTTTTTTACTCAGGGACCAAAATGGGTAGAGCGTGTTTTTCCAGGGACCTAAAAGGGTATTTACTCTTTTTGTAATATTGAAATTTTTTCATAGGCTATTTAGGACCTGTTTGGTTGAGAGAATTTAGGAGAGGGAATGAGAACTTAACACAGTTCCCACGCCAAAATCATGTTTGGCGCGCCCTGTTCTAAAGAACTCAGATTCCCGCCAATGTCCAAGCTCCCATAAACGTGGGAACCTCAGTTCCATCAAAAAGTGGTGGGATCCTAAAAAACTATAATATCCCAAATGTTGGGATTTGGAATTTGAAATATTATATGGAAATTATTGTGAAATTTGGCTAAAATAATTATGAAGTTAATTATTGGAAAATTAAGGAATTACTTTTTCTTGAGAAATTTATAGGAAAAGAATAAATTCAAGGAATATTCGTAAGGAAAATTTTAGGTCTAAAAATATTGGAATAAATATTTTATGGCTTAGAGGAATTGATTGGGAAAGGAAAATCTTTATATGGAATTAAGGATTAATTTATTTTCTAATAATTTCAATTATATAAGTAATGGGCCTAATTGCAAATAAAAGTCTTGAAGGAGATAAATAGGTATTAATATGGGCCTCATAACACAATATTCACCATATCACATGAAAAAGAAAAAAAAAAGTAAATACCCTTTTTGGTCCCTGACAAAAAACGCGATCCTCATTTTGGTCCCTTATAAAAAAGGCATTTTTTAGTCTATAAAAAGGACGAGGGTCGATTGGTGGACATTTTAATCCCTCACAAATTTCTAAAATGTCTTTTTTAGTCCCATGAAAGGGTTGAATAAAGATCGATTTTTTTGTCAAAGACCAAAATTAGGTCCGTATTTTTTGTCAGGACCAGAAAGGGTATTTACTTAAAAAAGAAAAAGAAAAGATCACGTAGAACACGATGGAGCAGAACAGATTAATCTTGCTTTCGGCTATTCCACTGTACACGCAATATCAGCAATACACCATGCTCTTCCAGCGGCCCAGGCGCTCAACGTTTTCACGACAGCAGACTTCCATGCTTTTCGAGTTCGACGCCATGGACCTTCGGGCTGTTTTCTTTCAGACCAGACCTCTGGTTCATTATATAACCAGTGTTCTTTGTTCTCATCCTATGCGTGCTTCAACCAAGAGAAAGAGAGCAAAGGACAGAGACAGAGAAAGAGAGAGTCTGAGAGGGAAGAGTGAGTTAAACCATTCCATTCTTCCTCTGCTCAACAGCTCCGAAAACAGGGGCGTTTGTCTTTTTGGGAAAAGATCACATCTCACAGGCTGAATCTGGAGATAAGTCATCGGGCAGCTTTACTTCTAGTTTTTCGTCATTTTCCCCAACGCAAGCGTAGAGGTATTAAGCCGTTGGAAGTAATCTTTGAGTTTGCTGCAATAGAATAATGAAACAGGGGCTGTTTACAATCTGAAAACTTGCTGATATAAGTTGCTGAGTATATGTATATATATTTTCAGTTTATATATATATATATATAGCGTTGCCTTATGAGGAAAGAAAGAGAAGGAACGTTGCTGGTGTGTGTATGAGTAGTTATATATATATGTCTCTGCACAAAGGGAAAATAGAAGAAAAGCCTTTCTCTTATATATAAGATGCATGTCGTGACTTGAGAAAAAGGAAGAGAAGGAAAAACGATTTAGTTTGCTGCACATGCTTACTGTGTTATGGATATATATATATATATAGGAAAACAAATAGGAAGCCTCATTGGTTATATTATAATGAGGTTTCATGTAACTGTTCCAAAGACTTGTATGTATTTTGGCATTAAAATTCATAGAAATTATTGTATTAAGAATCAAAGGTAGAGTTGAGGGGGTTGATCAATCGGTTAATTCAGTTCAATTTATTTAAAAACTCAATAAATTGAAAATTAAAAAATTAAATTTCAAAAACCGATCTGAATTGAGTTGTTATTTTAATTAACTGGACAGATAAATTTATATAAAACCTCCGCTAAGCAAATTTGAATGCTTTAAATTTAATAGTGAGTTTTGCATTATAAGTTTCCAAGAAGGGAATGAGAGACCCTAAATAATTTTAAACTCCGAAAGTTAAAGCCAATTTTCATTGTTTTAAGAGTAACAAGTGTTTAAATTGTAGTATTGAAAACCTATATTTGTAGGTAAGAAGACCTTAAATAAGTTTAAACTCGTAAGCCATCGAGCCTCACTTATGCATGTAAAACTCATTTAACATAAGAGGAACTTAAATAAATTACTTTAAAGTATTTATATTCATCGTTTTTAACCAAACTAATTTGTTTGACTTATAAACTAATTATAATACAATGATACACACATGATATGATTAAATAATTTATCTAATTTAATTAATATCTCTAAAAGAGTAACTAGAATCTTATATTAAGGACTGGATGTAGTATAACTATTGAATCATAGTACATCATTATCCATCAGTACTTTTTTTTGTTCAAAAGCTATTTATATTATTACTGCAAACTGGTGCAATACATGAAAACAAATTGAAGATAAAATACAAACAAAGTGAAATCAAATACAACAAAATAAGTCAAATACAAGAACAACCAATCACCATACATTAAAGATTTAAGAGTAGAAGTAGAAGCATGGACAAAACCGGCCTCCTCGATATCAAAGGTTAGCAGTGACGTGAAAGAAAGTGTTGGTTGTAAAACCCACCCTAACGGGCACACCTCCTTATAAGCATTAGTTGCAATTAGAGCAGGCATAGATAACCCGTCTTAGGGTAAAGATCAAAGAAAACCCAACCTCAGAAGGAAGAAAACCCATGATATCCTGACGAACACTTATACTCCTCCGTTCAAGCAAATATGGTGACCTCGACCACACACGAACAACACCTCTAATTGAAATCTTCCCCCAAGAACGCAAATCCGAGCCCCTAGGTGATAGTCGAATCTAATAACATTCAAACAATCATCCAACAAAGAAGATTTATACTCAGATCTCACAGATCTGTTTATTTCCAGAGAAAACAGGAACACTACCACAAAACCCAGCACCACAAAAAAAAAGAAACAAAAGACAGATAGCTCTCACTGCCGCAGAACAAATCTGAAGAAGGAGAGGAAAAAACTCACCACAAGGACGAGAGAAGTCCACAACCATCAGAAATCAGAGGGAGAAAGTCACAGATCAAAGATCTGGGAACCGATATACCACTTTGACGTAGCTGTGGCATAGAATGATACTCGCCGGCGGCTTGTGAAACGTCCTCCATTTTACTTAACAAAATATCTATATATTAGTTTGATTAGTAACTTAATAGTGCTTCAACATTTAACAAAATATCCAAAATAAATCAGAGTATGCAAAATGAGCCCTAACGTGGCAATATACAATCATCCAACATAAACCCAAAAGTCAGAAACACTACTTTTAGCAGAGTAGCTTAAGCTTCCAAGGTCTTCCATGATGGACCCACACGGGAACTATCACCTGAAAATTGTGGTAACCATCAATCCAACTTATTATGAATACTAATATGTGCTAGTGAGGTGCCAAGTGGAAAAATTTATATAACAAAGGATTAAAAATATATTTCACGAATATACACATTACCAATTTCATATCATGAATTTTGTGTCATAAATTCTGTATCACAGTTTTAATTAACACAATTCCCAAGATGCCTCCCACCAATCCAACTGAACCGCCTTATTTCCTTCGACTAGACCCATGGGCTAAGTTACATCCATGTTACTGGTTACTCAAAAGCTCACTGGTCATGTGATGAGATTCGGCCAAAATCTTCAGAGCACATGTCCCAGACCATGGGTCTTTCCCCTCATTGAACTAGTGGGGTGTCGTAAGCCCTCATTGAACTAGTGGGCTAGTCCCTCATTGAACAGGTGGGACAATATAAAGCCAACCATCGTGCACCAATGGAGGCCTCACCACGTGGTGGAATAAACTACTCCATCTCTTCCCAATTCACCGCTTTCCATAATTATCATAATATATAACTCAACAGGAATTTTTCCAAGATTCATAAATAAATATATGTATATATTTCACAATTCAAATCACAAGGTTTCACAAGGCAATTTCTAATAAGATATTAATAATCATTTCACAAAATACTCACAAACAACATACTAATATACATAATAAGTGGAAAGTGGTTACCTCTCGCCGAAGCTAACTATTATCACACTGCTCCTAATCCAAGAGCTCAAACACACGCCAAAAACCAATCTACCACAACCAATTTACTAACCATTAATAACTCTTCTAAAACTCTACATAAAATTATAAAAATAAATTTGGAATGCTTGAAGTAGGCAAATTATAACGGTACTAAAAAAAATTAGGGAGACCATTGTAAATATTAATTCTCCTTTCGATTTACTAGTAATTAATAACTCCCTTTCTATTTATTAGTAATTTCCTAAAATTATTTATTCCATTTTTACTAATAATAATAATTATTATTGTTGTTGTTGTTATTATTATTTATTTCATCAATTATTATAATTTATCTAAAATTATTTTAAACTCTCAGAGGCTATCCTAACATTTTAAATTAGGAGTTTATAAATACTAATTATGATATAAATTATGCCTTGATGTATATAATGTTTCTCATGTTTTTCCAACTACAAATTCTCAAGTGTACACCTTATTATTTCCTAAACAAGCTTTTGGGTTCAATATCTACCATTAAAACATCAAGCTTGATTGATTTATTTGGAACCAACAAAGCCAGCAAAGTCACGCATTACACACACACACAGTGAGCTTTTGGTTCCCAAAATATTTCTATATGCTTTCATATGTTTATATATTTATTAGCAAGTTCTCTTACTTCTATTCCATATGCAGCGGGTATACACACGGAATTTGTCTTATCATGCTATATAGGTATAATATATGACACAGGTTCCCTTTTCTCTCCACATGCAGCGACGCCAATACATACATATATACTACATGATAGCAAAGAAAGTTTTGACAGCAACTCTTCCTTTCTTTTGGTTTCATATGCATTCACACCCATATTTAAACACATGAGGGTAAAGCTTCTATATTTCTCATGTCAGTAACGTTATATATATGTAAGCAGCTATTTCCTATTCCCTTCTCACGGCAATACGTGTGTGTGTATAAAATAGTAACCTTCTTTCTCTTTTCACAGGTGCAACAATATGGGTTGATTATGCATGTATAAATATATCAGTAGTTATATCAGCAAGCTTTTCCTGTTATACATTATATATATATTTCTGAGTTTCTTTAGTTCTAAATAGATTGACCAAGTATAAACAACCACCAAATGCACCCACGGTTATCATGGTTTCAGTGTTAAACAACTAGGTACACTTATGAAATATTCTTGCAACCATTTGTACTTCCTCTTATCTTTCCATTAGGAAAAATAAACGTTATACCCAGCGAGGCAGAGGCTATGGTTCAATTATTATTAAAGACTGAACCACAAACCCATATAGCAGAACTAACGTGTAGCATTTGTAGGAACTACAAGGTAAAGGTTCCAAAAGGCTCACCCTTTGTTTCTGCTAATGTTTAGCCGAAGGAAGTATGGAGGATGAGGGCTGGCTGGTTGGTTTTCTTCAGCTCCTCATTAATCTTCTTCCTTCGACTCTCCTTCTCGATCACAGCTCCTTTCTCGGCCTCTCCCTTTTTCTTCATCCTTTCCATTCTTTCTCTTTCTTTCATCGCTCACTCTCGTTATCAGTCTCAACTCTCAACTTTCTCTCGAGACCGATGGTTATAATGAGAATAATAGAAGAACTAAGTGCATGGGTTTATATACTGAACCAGAGCACTGGTTATATTGAGGGAGTATGGGTTCCGTTGTTGAGCTGCCCAAGACTGATCGGTTTGGTGTAGACGCAGGGCTCGAGAAGCGTGGACTGTTGAGAATGGAACGTGATCTGTGCTTGCGTGAACGGCGTTGTGTTTCTTTCCTTTCCTTTTCCGCTGCGTTTCGAGCTTTGGCGCATGAATCAGAGAAAGCTGATATTGTTTCTTGCTGATATATATTTGCTCTCTGACGTGTGTGTACCGAGGGAGTATTAGAATGTGACTAAACAGCCTTTGCGACTTGGGCTTGCTGGTTTAGGGGGTTGGGACCTTAACTACATTGTCACGAGTTCAAACTGGGCCATGAGAAGGATCATAAGGCAAGTATGATTATTAATGCTACTAGAATATGACTAAATGGGATAATGGGTTGGTTCGTGTTTTGTTGAGTTGGGCCGCATAGAAATGGCAATTGAAGAAAATATTTGGGTTGATTTCACTGTCCAACACGTAAGTGGCAGGAAGAAAAATAAGGAAGGAAATGAATGAGAATGATATAAAATCATGTGACTTGCACATGTTGCATGGGTAAATATGTATACATACTAAACTAATTCCATATTCTCCTTTTCTTCCTAATATTGGGCCATAATTTATTCCTTATAAATATTCGTTGAATTTATTCTTTCCTCAATTAATTTATTTTGGCCATAAAATATTATCTCCACAATATTCAGGCCAAAATTTTTAACTATCTGTCCTTAATTTATGGGAAAATATGCCTTAAATTTCAATAATTACTTCTTAAAATAATTAAGGCTCAATTTTCCATAATCAATCCCATATCATATTTTAATTCCTACAATCCAAATTTTGGGATGTTACAGCTTGTGATGGTGCCACAAGCCACCAGCGAGTAAGAGATGAAGGAGGGTCGTGAGGCAGAGAAGAGATAATTCAAATTTTAGGGTTAAAGATTTTGCCACCAGGCAGTATTATCCATCAATACTAAATCGTTATAATTAAATCACAAAAAATCCTTTTTCGGTTTTCCCCACCAAACAAAATTCCATACATTACATTTACATTGTTACAAGAAGATGAAATTTTACACTCCCATTTTTCTTTCAAGAAAAGAGTCTATGAACTGAAAAATGCAGAAACCGCATATTTCACTGCATTCTCTACAAAAAAAAAAAAAAAGTCTATTATGGATGTAATACCCGGATAATTATTTATCTGGAATATTATATTTTAATAAATAATACCTATTAGAAATAGGTGAATATGGGGTGACAAATTTGTAGGTAAAAATCTCTTAAAAATTAGAGTACCAAAATTACGAAAATGCCCTTGTGGAGCATAAAATGACTTAAGGAAATTATGAAAAACCCTTAGAGGCAATAAAATAATTATTAAAAATTAGAGAGTATGTTGTCTCTAATTTAGAAAATTTTTGGGATTTATTTCCTTGGAAAATAGTGAGGGAAAAACAAAAATAATTATGTAAAACCCTATAATTAGTGGTTTATGGCTAAAATTAGCATAAAATATATTTGCTAATTAATTGGAAAATATGAAGGAAAATTGGTAAGGTTAAGTAATTTTAAGCCTAAATCAAAGTATGGACCAATAGGAAATTTTGTAAAAAAGTTATGAAAAACAATTATTAAATAATTAAAAAATAATATAATATTAAATAATTAATTAAATAAAAACAGAATATGGAAATAGATGTGTGTGTGCCGACACATTGAAGGAAAAATTGTGGATAGGAAAGGTTGGAAGAAAATTTAAAACTCTTGATTAAAGTATAATTAAGTGTAAAAACAATTAGGATAAATGACCACCGATAGAGATTAAATCCTATCTAGAAAACCATGAATAAGGTTTCTAAGGTCAGAGTATTTTATAGACAAGTGAATTTTTATCTCGGAATAGGCTGTCTCAGAAGTCATTTCCGTGATTGGTAGAATACTTAGGTAATAAGACAAAATAGGGTAATCTGTGAAAAAGGCAGATAGTCACGAATTGGAGTTTGAAGAGAATAAATTATAACTCAACATCTGGGGATAAGTTGATAATTATCTGGACATATTTGGAATCAGTGAATTTTTGTCCAGAGGTTGATGATTTCGGAAGTTCGTTCCGTAACCGACTCGTTTTTCCGTAAATCTTCGGCAGGACCGGAGAAGACCTGAAAGGGATCAAAGATTTAGTTAACCCAGACATTTCTAATGAGTAAGAAAATATCTTCAAAGTTACTATTCCGGATTTTTGAGATTTTGCAAGATTACGCGATTCGAACACCGATCGAGGACTTTATCGGTAGAAACCTTCTGGAAGCAAAAGCAAGATGACATCATTTTGTTGAATTTGGGGAGGGGGAGGTCGGCATTTGCAGCATGTGGAGGAGGTTTGGCCACCTTCAAAACCCTAGAATTTGTGGTTGAAAATTAAAGGTAGGAGTTGGAAGATTACCGTTATGCCTTCGCATATTTGCCTATAAATAGGCATGCACCCTTCTTCATATTTTCACACCAAGAGCTCTTGCTCATTTCGAAATCTTGGAGAGCTTGGAGAGGAAGAGGAGTCCGGGGAAATTTGCAGCGAAGCTCTGGGTAAGTTTTTCGGTACCGAGTCTTAAGTTCTAGTTTTCGATTCGGTAGTTATAGTAGAGATGTTGTTTTGGTCTTTAATCTTCCAAGTATGATTAGATATCATATGTTAGGGGTATTTTAGTCATTAATTTCGAAAATCATGATGGGGTCAGAATTATGGCAAAATTTTGGAAGATTAGAGTCAAATTAACGAAGTGCTGGCGAAATTCCGCCGATTAGGGGGTCAGGTGTAAAATGGTCATTTTGACTAAAAATGTCTGTCGTAATGATGGATCCTTAACAAGTATGTCGTTATATTGATAGGATATCCCTGATTACGTTTTGACCTACTGTCGTACCGTATTCTGACAGAAATACCGTCTACCGTCAACGAAGCGTTCGCGTACTAGTAACCCTAACTCTGATATTTATGGTATGTGTGTATGTGCTATATGTATTGTATGTTTATGTACTGTTGTTATGGTTGTTGGGTATTGGGATACGCTTGTTAGTGGCCTAGGTGCTGCCAGGATACGATTGTCAGAGGCCTAGGTGCCGCTGGGTTACGCCGCAGGGGCCTATGTGCCGCTGTGGTACTCATGTTTTGGAGATACTTGTACTATGTGTTTTTATACTGTTGATGCTGTGTTTGTCTGTAGTCCATATACTGTATATGTAAATATGAGGTTAACCGTTACCTGGGATCCGATTGCAATGGACCTCAGCTCTCCATATAGCTTCAGGGTCGGGAGGAGCAAGGAACGAGGATAAAGACAAGCAGGCCGCGTAGAGACTTGGCTGAAGACTTCCTTTCGATGTTCCGACGGAAGCCTTCCTTTTGTTGTTGTACATCACTTTTGAACCACGCGGTTCTGATCGCCATTGTTGTAACCAAACTGCACTTACGGCGTTTTATATATACATATCAGTTACTCAATCGCTCTGTTGCTCTACTCTGATGATTTGAAATGATGTTTAAAAAAAAATTTATACTACTTGTGAAAACGGGATGTTACAATGGACTCATATGAGACCCATTTAATGAATGGCCCAACAAGGGGCAATCTATATGACTTAGATATGGCGGTATAACATTTGGACTTGGAGGCATAAAGGCCTGTAATTTCAAACCCTAACCCTAAAGGTAAACTCTAGAGGTATGATGATTCTCTCTCGATTATTATTCTGCCGTCACTGTGTACACACACCACCCCCTTTGGCTAAAGCCGTTCTTATTCGTGTATAGTGATCTGCTATACTCATAGGTATATGATTCATAGATACTTAGGAGAGAGTTATTTGATCCTAGATTAACATACTAGTCCAACGGACTAGACATCTCTGTCTATCTAAACAGAACATAGTCCAATGGAGTTTCTGCTGGATCTTCTTGAATCTACAAAATAAAATTTCGCCTCATACATACATACATGGTGACGTATCCATGGTACTCTCTCTCGCTACTGTTCATATATGTAGGCATGTAGCTAACAAATAAATACAACTTTAAATAAATACCAAAAGAGATCTCGTAACGAAATAAATAAAGAACTAAAAAATTAGAAGCAATAATCGGACTTACAACAACTTAATTAATAAGATATGTTAAAAGTTTCTATCTTAAAATATACATACGACGAATATATTGAGTGATGGATTCCGATCCCATTGAGTACCCAGTGGTAGGTGGCTCCCACTCTGCACCCTTCCTCTTTCCTTATAGATAACTAATTCACCCAAATTAAGAAAATTAGTGACCTTTGTTATTTGTAAGAATGTAATTAAGTTAATTTCTTAAAATACCTTCTTTAATTATTATTTGCATTTGAACTACTTTTGTTGGAAATCTTATTATGTGCACTTATTAGAAAGAAAAAAAAAATGGAGACAAAGGAAATCTTTTACCTAGCTTATATATATAGGACTAGATGGAGTAAATAATATTATTTCCCATTCCTAATATAAGAGCTAATTAAAGGGTTGGATTAATTAAGAAAAGAGGTAGTATACTTGTTTTAATTGGTGTATTCCAAATATAATGTTCAGATAAATAATTAACCTTGTTTAAACGATGATGAGAACGACATTTGTTCGTAATGAAAATCACAGCAAACATTATAAACAGATACAAGTTGACTGGAATCGTAACTATTTGAAACTTTACCATGTTAAGTAAACAGTCCCTTAACATTGATCATTTTAAAAAGATATTTAAAAAATGTTTTTTCAGGAGCACTCATTTTGTTCCAAAACTAAATTTTTATGCTTCCAGCCGTCTAAAATGTTTTTTCAGTAGCAGTCATTATTCTAGAATAATTTTTTTGTTCATCCAGCGCTTTAAAATATTTTTTCATGTCGCACTCAATTTTTTTGTACATGTAAGTCTAACACACCAAATTATTTTTTTTAGTAGCAACCAATATCCTAATTTTTTTCATCCATCATTCTAAAATATCTCTTAGTAATACTCAATATCCTAAGCTAATTTTTTATGCATCCAACATTCTAAATTATTTTTTCTGGAACACTTAGTATCCTAGGTTTAGGATACTTATTACTACTAAGAAAAATACTGAGGGAAATTGCACAAAAAATTACGATAAAATATTGACTTGTTTCTAAAAAAGTTTAGGGTGTTGGATATACAAAAAATAAGTCTCATTATAAAAAATACTTTAAGATGATAAATAAAAAAATATATTCTAAAATAACGAGTGCTAATAAAAAAATATTTTAGACTGCTGAATGTACAAAAAATTTGATGTTGAATATTATATGCTACTAGAAAGATATTTAAAGTACCCTCTAAAACTCAACATCAACCACTTTGCGTACAAAACTGCGATGTTTCAAAGAAAAGGACCGGAGTGGAGCGAAAAGCACCAATGTATCAACTTTTACTAAAACTTGTTTCCAATTAAAGCAGATGGAAAACATTTTACCGAAATAAGGTAGTTAGTGGCGTCGCGTCAGGTGACGCCACTAGTGGCGTAGAGAGCCTTGACGCCACTCAGCAAAATGTACTGAATTTGCTGAGTGGTGTCATGCAGGATGATGCCATTAGTGGCGCCATGTTTCATGGCGCCACTACTTCATGACGCCACTCACCAAAGTTTATTTATTTTTTATTTTTTTTGCTAAAGCCACTCAACAAAAATGATGAGAATAGGTGAAATGGCGTGTAGTGTAGGGATTTTCAACCTCAAGACCAACATTTTGAATATCAACAAATTAAAATAATTTTACCAAAACAATATGACTTTTTCGAAAAGCTCCGGGGGCACTGCCCCTTGACCTCGCCCGCTAATTGGTTAGCGGACCGCCGTAGCTAACTGTTCGTAGCGCGATAATTTAATCAAGACACCTTTAGTTTCTTTCATATTGTACTAAAGGAATGGAAGGGAAGATTGAGAGGGAACTTAAAAAGTTGAATTGTTTGGTAGACATGGGAATGAAACTTAAGTTGAGAGAAAATAAAATGATTGGTAAGAAGAACTGAGTGTTGGTTAAGTGGGATGGTGATGTAAAATTCCCACAATGCCCCTAAAATAAAAAAAAAGATTGGAATGAATTATTTTGGTTTTGTCAATCGAACATAAATGGGCTTTAACCAAATTGAGTGTTGGTTCAAATGTAAAATTGGAGGAGACGTCGATGGGATATCAAAGCGTGACGAGCAGAACGGTGGCCGGATGTGAGGAGGACGACGAACATGGAAGTAATTAAAGGGGGAGAACACCAATTTATGAAATCTGGTGCGGAAATGAATATTACAAGAGCAATAGGAAAGAAAACCATTGAACATTGAATCTAGTTGCTACATTTATAAACAAACCAAACAAAAAAATTTGAAAATAATCAGTTCTAAATCCCTTATAGTGTGAAGTTGCTGAAATAAAATGAAGACATACTTGGATGTAAGCACCATAACACACCCCACAAATGGTGCATAACATCCACAAGTGGTGCTAAAAAATAAATTTAGACATTAACAAGCAATGTAGTTAGAAAACTGTTAGTGGGCACTAATTCCTAATATAAACTATCAGTGTGTCTTCATCCAGTTCCAAAATGAAACCCACTGTCCCTTGCTTGGTTCAAATGAAAAACGTAAGTTCGAACGTAACATGCAACTAAGCGATTGGTTCAAACACAAAAACTGACAGTGTCTTAATCTATTTGTGCCTGTGTCCCTAGGTGGAAGAAATAGGGCATCGGCGATTTTAACATGCAAAGCGCTCAAACAATAAAAACCCATTGCCTCTTACCTCAATTTGGCCCACTCCTTCATCCACCATCGTCGGCGACCTCTTGCATTACACCACCATCACTGTCGAGAATATCAAACCTTGGGACAGAGATTGAACAAGGAAAAGAGATAGAGGAGGGTCAACGACTTTAACACCACCACCGTCTTCCTCCACACCACCACCACCACTTTCATATTGGACCTTTAGCTTTCTCATACAAGGGGCTTTTTTGTCCTATGAAATGTCTCTCCTGGGAAGATTCTCAGATCCTACCACTTTCGGAGGGATTTCATTTTCCCACGTTTAAGGGAACTGGGCCACAGGAGGGAAGTCATTTTGCTGAAGCCTTTGGGCGCCAAACGTGATTTATGACTGGCATCCCTTCATCCCTCTAGGAGCTAAGTTAAATGTATTAAAGAATAAACTGGGTTAGAATCCGGCAACATGCGTTACAAAGAAAAAAGGTACAAATGAAACTGGCATCCCAACCCTTTAGTCTTGAGGAACTTCATCCCCTGGTTGAATTTCAGCCTCAGGTCAAACCTCTCCTCCAGCCGGGTCAGGGACATTGACCTCTTCACCTTTCTCCTGACATTGACCCCCTCCAACCGACTTACAGAATCGTCACCAAGAGAGGAAGGGGGTGGGATTAATTTCCCGTCGTCAATGTAAGCTTTATAATGCAACTCGGAGGTGTTTAGTTCAATGCCGGGGTTCAAAAGCTGGATTTGATCCAAAGCGTTGTTGAAGGAACCCTCCGCGGTGTCTTTTAACACGGCTGCATAAGCAGAGATGTTGGCACTGGCAGCTTCGAGTGCGACCTTGGTCTCATTCAGTTTGGCTTCAAGCCCCTCATGCATTGCATGAATATTTTTCAGGCATGCAAATTATTGACATGAGTCTCTTGAAGCCGAAGAAAATCCGAGTTCACCTTCTTGAGATCCTCCTTGGCCATCAAAATCTCTTCATAAGTCTTGTCCTTCTCCACTTTGGCCACTCGTAGCTGCTCATGAGCTTTGTCCTTCTTCGCGTTAGCCACTTGTAGCTGCTCATGAGCCTGGTACTTCTCCGCTCTGACTCGTTACATCTCTTCATAAGCTTTTGCGTATTTGTTTTTCAACTAAGCCACAATCTAGGTTAATTTGGAAGCTTTCAGGGAATTTAATTCAATCTCCTAAAGCTCTTCAATCTTGACGTTAGATAAGGGAGTCAGCTTATAGAAGTGCTTAGGAGGACAAAGACCAGTGCTGAGTTCATTATTAACTTCGGCTTCCCAAATAATTCCTCGGGAAAGCCAGGTTGGTGGAAGAGGAGGAGTCTTAGTAATTGGAATAGCAAAGGGTTGCACAGCGAAGGCAGAGGCGCTTTTTGTTTTCTGGGCCGGGATGTCTTGGCTGCCTTTTGACTTCTTGGCCAGGGTTTCTCTGACGCTCATCTCGGCTCTAGGCTTCTTAGACTCAGGAGCTGGTCGCTTCTTGCTCTTATCCATACTTGAAGCCACCTTACCGCGGTTCAACATAGAAAGGTAAAGAGGCTGCTTCCCCGTGCTTGGAGTTGTAGGTCTAGAAAACAAAGGTTTCAAATTCTTATTTGAGAAATCCAGGAAATACAAACACATAATTTAGAGCTTACTCATTTCCGACTCCAACTTGGCCTGAGACTTTGAAATGAATGAAGCCACGCTAACGTGGCCATGTTCTTCAACATGCGCAAATAAGGATGCTACTGAGTTGGCATCAGAGTCATTTAACCCCGTTTCTAGAAAACGGTAGGAGGAAGGAGCAAAGTCGTGATGCTCACGAGTCCAGTATAATGGGAATTTCCATTCCACATCTTTGGACTCGGGGGAGCTAAAGAACCAAGTTTGTTTTCCGGGCTTGGCAACAACTTTAAAATATCCAATTTAAAAGTTTTTAAAAGAATTAGAATAAATAGTAAAAAGTTTTCTATTGGGGGCACCCTGGATTATGGTCCAACCCTTTCTATTTGTGGGCTTTTTACCAGTACGAGCCGTGTGGATGGTAAAAAAGCAAAAGAAAAGAGGAATCCTACAAGGTATAGTTAAATATTTACAAAAACATTCAGGCTATGACAAAACCCCAACTATAGGGGTGAAGTTGGGTAGGAGCAAGGTGTAGATGATTTAGAATGTCAATTTGAAACTCGGTAAACGAGAATTGAATACCGAGCCAGGTAATCAAATATTGGTAGAAGAAGAAAAAAGAGGAGTCATTCCCTCCCCTCTTGAAGCAAACTAACTCATCTCTATTGGGTGGGCAAAGGGTGTAGTTTTTGTGATTGCCGACGGTGAGCTCGACAATGTCATCTGGGATAATCTCGGATAGAGTGCTTAGCACTTCATGAATGACCCATGGATACTCGTCCATTAAAAACTTCAGAGGACATGCAGAACCTGACTCCTGGGAGTGAGATTCCTTAGCGTGGTGTGAAGAAGGAGAACCCATATATACCTATAACAAAGAAATAAAAATCAGAAATGGATAGCATACCTAAATCAAGGGAGCTACTATGCAAAAAATAAAAAGTTGATAAACTGGGGGGTTTGTCTGAAAGGAGATGACCCTTGTTGCCAGAAGCCGGGATGGATGTGGAAATTTTGTGACTACAGGAGGCTAAAGTAGACTCGGTTAAAGAGCCACAACCGCTCTGGAGGAGTTTAGAACTTAGAAAGGCGCAGTCGTAACACAGATTGACAAGTTTCTCTATGTGGGATCTTAGGATAGTTTGGCTTGTACTTTGTTGCGGGGAAATGTGAGATGTCAGGATTTGTTTACTCTGATCTTGACTCTCAGTTATCGGTGGTTAAGCATGGAATCTCAGGTTAGTGATGCTCTTATCTTGACTCTCAGGTTTTTTTGGATGGGTTCTCTTTTTACTCCCCCACCCCGGTATCCACAAAGCAATGCCTCTTGCTTCTCTTCTTCGGTACGAGGAATACCCGATAACCAAAATCGAGCTCTACGAGGAACTTTTTGATGTAACTCTTTAAATCCTCCTTTGGAGGTATTTTATCTTGATTCGAATCCATGGTTAATAGAAATGATCGCTACAGATAATGTTTTTGATACAAAGGGGGAAGGAGATATAGTAAGATGATCTTATGTTCAATGGCAGAAGCACAACACTAAAGATTTAGGGCATGATACTGGAAATTGTGTAGCAAGAATCAAGATTCAGAGACTCGTATTCAAATAAAGTCACCCAGAAATCCAGAAGTCGAAATCTACCAAGAAACCAAGAAATCAAAGTAGCCAAAGATACAATCAAGAAGCAAGAACTAATTCAAGAACTTCAAAGTAAAATCGAAGGAAGTATTGAGAAAGGATGAGAGTACCTGTGTTTGGAAAGGTTTATAAAACCCTAAAAGTGCGAACCAAAGGATCGTAAGAATGAAAGTCTTTGAAGAAAATGATAGGTTTCTTGGAAGACAGTGTTGGAAATTATGCCCTAGGGGAAAGTCATTGTACTTTAAAAATTTATGTTATTTAAAGTATTTCTCCGTTTTGTTATCTTATCATTTGCATGTTTATAGTGATAACTATATCCTTGGATGTATCTTATAGATTATCCTAAATGTCCCTAGTCAGTCATCTACGCGGGAGCGAAGATGAAGTAAGACCAGTATGACTTTGATGAGCATGGAGATACAAATCAAAGTCATAGGAAGTTGTAAGAGTACATGGTGTTGGACCGACCTACTATGAGAAAACTGCATGGATTGAGTCATTAGCTTTTCTCATGTATAACCGCGTTACAACACCTTTTGACCTGAGATCACCATGGATTCCTACATGAGAGTCGCTGATCTTTGACCTAGTCAAAAGTCACCTTTGACCGGGTGATGATAAAGGCTTTGATCGGGATCAGTGATTTTCATGCAGAGGAATGTGAATAGTCAAGATGGAATTTGTCGCTCACATTTGTAGAGAGATAAAACTAGGCCCCTCGATGAGTGAGTCTCAGAAATGTATGGCCAAACTACGATGGAACAGAGTTTCCATTTCAATTGTTAGACTACTCAAGAATCGAGAAAGTAATTGTCAAGAACAGGAAGTTGACATTATCCATGCCTCATCCTTGACCAAGTTATTGCATGGCAAAAGGGACGCGACATGGTTGTACAGTAGGTTGTATCGTATCATCGATCCCCATATGAATTGGGTAGTTACAATGTCTTGCTAGAGGCCACTTGCGACTTGTGGGCTAGTACAATATTGGCCTTCTGCCAATCTCATGTGGGCCTATAAGGTCGTACACAAGAATAGGCCAACACGAGCAATTGTCCAGATTCATTGAATCTTAGATATGTCTAAGATAATATAGGATGGATATATATATATATATATATATATATATATATAAAATAATGATATGATTATTTATAGATAATAATATTATTATATAGTATTTAATTTATTTGATAAATTAAATAACTAAAATAAATAGAGATATTATATATCTGATTTAATTTGAATTGAGACATAGTATCTCAGATTTAATTAAATAGACAGATACCAGATCTCATATTTAGTTTTCAAATAGAGATATCATATATCTGATTTAATTTAAATTGAGATATAGTATCTTAGATTTAATTAAATAGACAGATATCATATCTCATATTTTAGGTAGGCTTTTAATTTGGATTAATTGAATAGATTATATTAGATCTGTTGGACAGATTTAATTAATATCCAAATTCGAATTTCAAGATTAATTTAGATTAATCTTGAATATTTTAATACGGCCCAATTAGGATTTTATAAACTCTATAAAAGATATTGATCTAGTCGTATTAAGAGAACGAACCAACAAGCCAAAAAAGAAGTCCTAGAGAGAAAAATGTGAGACACAAAGTAAGAAGGCGCTAGCACGCTGCCATACGTGTTGAAGAGTTGTTTGGTGTGGATACCGGGAGAGGGAGTGTATTCGTATAGTCGACTCCTAGAGATTGATTGGGCAAGAAGGTGTTAGCCCACGAGTTCTCAAGGCACGCATACCAGTTCAAATAGGTACAATTTTTCTTAACTAACCCGATTTAAACGCCGTTGATTGATTCTCTTAATGGGATTTGTAAGTTTTTTAATGGATGAAATCCTTCTGCTGCGTGTACGGATCCCAACAGACAGAGCATGCGACAGAGGAGAAATGGTGAAAATGGGGGGAAATATGAATATATAAACGTAATCGTTGAGGTTACGAATCGAAAGAGACAGGGTAAAAAGAGACAATTCACCCCAAAGGTGACATAAGTGAAACGATGTGGGCATTAAATGCCCACGAATATCGAAGACAACAAAAGGTGGATGTGTTACGCTATGACGATTGCAAGTGTACAGCTGTAAAGTTTTCAGTGATATAAGCAAATGGAATCTGTTCCTCTTCATGATAATCCAAATTGGGGGAAACCTGTTGCTAAAACAGACAGACCCAGAAACCCGGATATTCGATGCAAAAGGGGATTTGCTAGAACACACAAACCTGGAAACTCAGACATTTTTATGCAAAGGAGATCCCAACAATCATGGAAAGGAATAGGTCTTTTCCGATCAAATTAACTTGGATTATATGTCTGGGGGCAATTCCGAATCAGAACACCAATGAATTCGAAGATCGGTAAAGCTCGGATAAGAGCTGAATGAAAATTAAGTAATCAAGTAATTGGCAATGACTCAGATACGAGATCTGGGGTAAATAACAAATGCACCCCGGTAGCCTAGAGACCTTGACTACTGAGCTAGGGGCAACTGTTAGGGACTCATATGAGGCCCATTTAATGAATAGCCCAACAAGGGGAAATTTATGTGACCTAGACATGGCGGTATATCACTTAGGTTGGAGGCACAAAGGCTCGTAATTCCAAACCCTAACCCAGGTAAACTCTATAAATCAGAGGTAAACCCTAGATGTATGATTATTCTCTTTGAATTACTATTCTGTTGTTACTGTGCACACACACCACCCCCTTAGGCTAACGCCATCCAATTCGTGCACAATGATATGCTATTCTCATAGGCTATGTTGCACTGACACCGATACGAGACACGAGATACGACACGATTCGACACTCCGACACGTTAATTCTAAAAAAAATCTAAATTTTGACACGTTAGGACACGTTTTGATATTAAATATATATATTATAATTTACATTCAAGTTCAATATTCCGTAAAATCTTGGCCTCCAGCTTTGGCTCATGGTAGATTTGGTCTCATCATAAAAGCCGTGCCTCCTTTTTTAAACAAATACAAAATAAAAATTCATCATCAATTCAGTAACATTCAAAGCCACACATATTTTTGAAAAATAGGAGTTTCGGATGGTGTCGGAGTGTCGAACGGTGTCGGAGTGTCCAACACGTATATTTTTAAAAAATAGGAGTGTCCGTGCTTCATAGCTCATAGGTATCTAATTCATAGATACCTAGGAGAGAGTTATTTGATCCAATATCAACAAACTAGTCCAACAGGCTAGACATCTCTGTCAATCTAGATGGAACACCCACCATTATTCTTACAATATGTAATTATTATGTTTTTGATGATGTGGTGATGGGGATGGGAAGAAGATTAGAGAGTTGAGAGGAACTTTGAGCCATTTGTCTAAAGGGAACAAAGTATAGTTGTTAGAATTTATGCTAGTTAAAGTAGCATAATAAAATATATCTTGAGAAATTGCTTTACTTTTCCACTTGCAAGGTGTTAACTAGATCATATTGTATGTTCGTTATTTGCTCATGTTGGGTCCACAAGAAGACTTGACGTTCATTTATGGGTGGTGAAAAAGACATGCAATACAAAATTATAAACAGATACAATTTGCCTGGAATCGCACGTATAACTTACCATGTTAAGGAAACATATCCCTTAACATTGATCATTTAAAAAAAAATATATAGAATGTTTTTTTTTAGGAGCACTCATTTTGTTCCAAAATTAAATTTTTGTGATTCCAACCGTCTAAAATGTCATTTTTAGCAGCAATCATTATTTTGGAATAGTTTTTTTTGTTCATCCAACACTTAAAATTATTTTTTTAGTATTACTCAATAAATTTTTTTTTTATCTAACACACCAAATTATTATTTTAGTTGCAACCAATATCCTTATTTTTTTCATCTATCATTCTAAAAAATTTCTTAGTGATACTCAATACCTTGAACTAATTTTTTGTGCATCCAACATCCTAAATTATTTTTTTAGGAACTCTTAATATCCTGGGTTTAGGATACTTATTACTACTGAGAAAAATACTTTGAACGAAAAATTGTACCAAAAAGTACAATAGAATATTGACCGCTACCAAAAGAATTATAGGATGTTGAATATACAAAAAAATGGGTCTCACTAAAAAATATACTTTAAGAGGTTAGATGAACAAAAAAGTATTAATGAGTACTATTGAAAAAAAAAACTTTAGATTGTTGGATGCATAAAAAATTTAATTTTAAATATTATATGTTACTGAAAAAATATTTAAAGTTTTGGATATACCTCTAAAAAACAACATATATCAACCGCTTTGAACACAAAAATGGTGATGTTTCAAAGAAAAGGACCGGAGCGGATGGCAAAAGCACGGGAGAGAAGCCACCTCACTCGGATCATCACCCTGAAGAAATGTTATGTGTTTCTTTTTATTATTATTATTCTTTTAGGGCGTAAGTTAGTTAAAAAAAATAAAACAATAGGAGAGCAGAAAAGTAGAGAGAAGAATAAATTTTCCATTATTTGGATTAGAGAAAAAATAAGAGGAAAAGGATAAAGAGGAAAAAAAAATAGTGTGGGTCTGGTGTTTTTATCCCGATTTTCTCCACAATGTTGGAGAGAAACTGAGAAAGCACAATTTATCGGCTACCTACCACTTTCACACTTTCAGTACATATATGCAAGGGCAGACCCACAAGTACATGATTGGGAGGGTAAGTGCCCTCTCTTAAATTGGGGAATTGAGGATTTTTTTAAAAAAATAAAATAAAAAATTTAATGCTTGTTTGAATGATTGTCCACTCTTAATACATCAAGACTACACTTCATAATCAGATGGGGATGAATGGTTAAACGATTGTTTAGTGCCTTATATAAAAACAAAGATGTATTTGATAGCATTGATAATAAAACAATTATGATGAAATTCCAAAAAATAAGGCCTAAAAGGATGACATTGTAATTATTTTTAGGGTGAAGGAGCAATAATACCATGAGCTTTACCTCTGGGAGCGCTCAGCACCATGAACTTTTTTTAGAAGCAAAAATACACATGAGCTTATAAAACCAGAGCAAAAATACCATTTGCCTTAACAGACGTTAAGTTCATTATTGTAATACCCGGATAATTATTTATCTTAAATATTATATTTTGATAAATAATACCTACTTAAAATAGGAAAGTATATTGTCTCTAATTTTAGGAATTTATTAGCTTATCTTCCTTGGAATTTAAAGAGGCAAAAACCTAATTTTATTTTAGGGAACATAAGTTGCCCTATGATTTTTAAATTAATGCATGAAGCATAAATGACCAAAGTAAACCCAAAAGTTGTGAAGAAATAATTAATCCAATTAAAGAAAATTGTCAACAATTAGTAGATAATTAAATCTTCATTTATTAGAGATTAAATAACATGTTTAGAGGCACAATTAGGGATGGATGACCCTAATTAAAGACCAATGGTCAAGATTAGCATAAAGATAATCGCTAATTAATTAGGCATGATTAAAGAAATGTATAAGATTAACTACATAAAACCCCTAAGGCCTAATTAGTCAACAAAGAATAGGATTAAGGCACTAAACAAGCTTGATAATTAACTTTGACAATTCAACATAAATCAAAGGCCAAGATTTAATCTTATAAAGCTAATCTAATGGTTCTAATTAATTGAACCTTAATCCTTGTCAAAATGCATTAACCAATGGGAACACATAAAACCATGGATATTTATGCAAGTGGGAAAAACACATGCTTGGCCAAGAAGGAGCCATGAATTCGAAATTGGAAGAGGGAAGGAGATAGAAAATGTTGAATGTGTGTGTGTGTGTGTGAATGCATAGTCAAGTGGTAGGAAAGAGGAAAAAAAGAAAAAAAGAGATATTTGTTGAAAGAGCAAATAGGATAAGTGAGAACCGATAGAAATTAAATCGTATCTTGAAATATGTGAACTAAGTATCTAACATCAGGACATATTATAAACAAGTGTATTTTTAGCCCGGAGTAGGTTATCTCCGAAATTATTTCCGTAACCGACGGGGTTTATTCTAAACTGACTAAAAAGGCTAGTAAAAACCTCAAATTGAACCATAATTCTTGTTATTTTAAGTGCTTCTCAAGAGACTACATAAACTTCAAACTTTATCTCTAAAAAGTATTTGTGATATATAAAGCACATGCAAACTGAAACATTAGAGAGTGTTTGGCCAACAATACAAAAAGTAAAATAAGAGGACCAGAAGAGGCCAACAAGGCTCATCCATGGCCAATCGAGGACCAAGTATTTCGCATGGTGAGGATTTGATTTCACAAAAACCCTAGATCTAAAGGCCAGAAATGAAGTAGAGAAAGTTTGAAAGATTTACCAACATGCCATAGAGTTTTTCTATAAATAGGCCTTCCATTTCACTTCATTCCTCACCAATTCAAGAGGCAATTTCGAAATTAGAGAGAGATTAGAGAGAAGGAAGAGCTTTGGAGAAGGAGTAGTAAGGTTCTGGGATATCTGTGATTGGGTTCCGATCGAAAGACGTATCGTAATCGTCAACGAAGGTACGTTCGTGTACTAGTAACACTAACTCTGATGTTTATTGTATGCATATATGTGATAGATGATAACTTTACATCTGATTGTATTGTTATTAATAGATCATACATCTGATTGTATTGATCACCATATGTAATACCCTGAAAATCTCACTTATGATAAATATCATATTGAGTAAATAATACCTATTGAAAATAGGTGAATATATGGTCTCAAAGACCTTGTGGAGAATTTATCTTATTTTTAGGGTAATTACTCTTGAAAATAGAATAATGTGCAAATAGGTCCCTAAAATGTTTAAGAGTGTGCAATTAGGTCTCTAAACGCATTTACGGGTTATAAAATACCCTGTGAAAATTATAAAAAGAGCAAGAAAATATTTATTTGAAATAGGGAAGAATATTGTCCCTAATTTAGGTAATTTAAATAAATTATCACATTGGAAAAATTAGAGGAGAATAAGCAAAAAGCATTGAAATAACCAGAATACCCCCGTGAGTTTTAATATGATGCATGAGGCATAAAACACTAATGTCAGTGTAAAAGTTGTGAGATAATGAGTTATTCTAATTAAGAAAATTAGCAACAAATAGTAAGGGTTTGATTAAGTAATTATTGGCTAATTACTTAAGCATGAACAAAGGAAAATCCAAAGATAATTATGTAAAACCCTATGATTAGTGGTTAATGACTAAAAATTAGCATAAATATATTTGCTAATTAATTGGGAAATATGAAGAAAAATTGGTGAGATTAGGTAATTTTAAGCCTAAATGCAAGAACGGACCAATAAGGGAATTTTGTGAATTTAAGAAAAATTGAAATATATAATTAATTAATTAATTAATTAATTAAAAATTAAATATTAATAATAATAATTAAAGGGACAGCCGAAATTTAAGGGAAAAATATGGATAAGATTGAATGAAATTGTGGTTGTGAAGGGTTAGAAGAAAAATTGAAACTCTTAAGTAATTATGTGTAAAAAACAAATAGGATAAATGACCACCGATAGAGATTTAATCCTATCTAGAAAACCATGAACAAGTTTTCTAAAGTCAGAGAAGATTATTAAAGAGTGAATTTTTATCTCGAAATAGACTGTCCCAGAAGTCATTTCCGTGATCGGTGGAATACTTAGGTAATAAGACGAAATAGGGTAATCTGTGAAAGAGGCAGATAGTCACAAATTGGAATTTGAAGTGAATAAATCATAACTCAAACGTCTGGGGATGATTTGATGATTATCTGGACATATTTGGAATCAGTGAATTTTTGTCCTGAAGTTGGTAATTCCGGAAACGATTTCCGTAACGAGCACGCTTTTCGAGAAACTTCAGCAGGACCGTTGGAACCCTGTGTGGAGTCAAAAAATTATTTATCCCGGACATTTCTAATAAGTGAGAAAATGTCTTCAAAGTTGTGATTCCAGATTTTTGGGATTTTGCAAGATTACGCGATTCAGATACCGATCGAAGACTCTACCAGTGTAAGCTTCTAGAACAGGGCTGATAATTGAATATTTTATACACTTATTTTTGTCTCTTGAGTAATAAATTAGGACTCTTTATCTAATAAATAATGGCTTTTATGTTTATTTGGGCCTTGGGCCTTTTATTGCATTTTAGCCATTTTTAATAATAAAATTCCAGTTTTGTATTACTTCACTATTTCTACCATAACTCTTGAACTAGACATCGGATTTGCCTCATTTTTGTCTCATATTTCAGATGATTCAGAGATCTACAATTGTTATGAAGACATCAAGAGCCAATTCGGTCAAGAGGGCGGTCGATTTTGGAGCCGAAGTCGGATGCACAATTCTGGATATTATTTGGACCCGAATTTTGTAATTTAAGTCCAGTTTTATTTTATTTCTGTTTTGGGCTAAAACTATTAGGGCCCATTTTCGTTTTAGGTTATTTTTAAGTAAGGCAGCCGCCAAAAACAGAAGGCATTCACGAATTCACGATTTTGACATTAGGGTTTCACGATTTTATGCAAATTCTCTCTACCGATTTTCGCATTCGCTTGTTCTTAGGGTTTTTCGCGTTCTTCATCTTTTCTTCAGTTTTTCCAGCCATGCTCGGCTAAACCCCCTATGATTGACCCAACGATGAGGATTCCATGATTCGTCCAGAGAACTTGTGCCTAATCGGTAACTTAATCAATTCTGTTTTCATCTTATCGGATTCGAATTCTGGAAATAGTTCGAATATTAGATTTAATATTCGGTTTGGTTCATCCCAAGGACTAAATTCGGACTAGGTTTTAGTGTTGCTGTGCGATTGCACAGTGATATGCCACTGTTCGGATAATTCTAGGCGATCGTCTAGGTGAGGGATTCTCCGGATGAATGCAGAGATTTCGATTCATCCGGAACCAAACGTGATTAGTTATATTTCGTTCAATGATGCATGATTCTCGAATCTGATCGTTGGGTTGGTCGTTTTTAATCTGTTTAAGTCTATCAACGTTTTTCTATCTATTTCTACATAGTTCGGTTTATTTCAATTTATTTCGTTTTAATCTGCTGAATCATAAAACCCTAAAACCCCCAATTTTACCATGCTGATTTACTATTGCTATTAATCGAGCCCGCTGCAAATTCGTTGGGAAACGACCCAGGTTCCCTAATTCTGCAAATTGTTTTCGAACTTGGTTTATTTTGGGAGACACGGAAAATCTCTTTCAAAATTTGGCGCCGTTGCCGAGGAATTTGCATCGGTTTGATTAGTAACAGTATTGTAAATAGCTAGGGTTTAGGTGGTTCGGGTGGTCGGATAGGAATTTTTCTGACTTTGATCACTCAAACCAGGTCTTATTCACAAGGAATTGGGCGTTCTAAGCAAGAGTCACTTCCTAAAAGGAAGTGAGGTCTCACCTATTTTCCCCAAATTCCAACGTTTAGACCACTTTTTTCGCTGTTTTAAGTTCTGATTTTTTGATTTCCAATAGGGTGATTTTTTCGGGGTATCTCTGATTTGGCTGAAATTTGGTACAGTGATAGAAGATGGCAAATCATTAGACCCCCTTGAAAATGTTCCATTTGTTCCATTTTCCAAGGGCTATCCTCCGTTTTGCCAAATTCCATCGTTTAGACCACTTTTTCAATTTTTGAAGTTTTTTTATTCCATTTTTGAGTTCCCCAATAGTCTAGGAGTCGTCCTGTCCAAGTCCCAAAAATTTTAAAAATCATTTGATACTGTTTCTGGACTTGTTTAGGTCAATTTCTAGCATAGGTTTTCGCTTTTGTGTGTTTTGTCTTTGTGTCTCTTAGTGTTTTCCACTTTTTACCACCCCTTGTGGCATTTTCGTAATTCTGATTTTCGGTGGCATCTTTGTCATTCTGAGTATTTTCCAATTCTGCTTTGTGTATATGTTGCATGAGTACCAGGAATAATACTAATCCAGAAGATCTGTTGCCATTTGATCTGAAATAGAGAGAACAATTCTTGCCGCTAGGAGAGTTGTAAGCTTAAGTCATAGGATTAATACCGAGCCGGACACTCAACCGAACTCGATAGTGGCCATTCGATTGTGTCCATTCTATTGATCTTTCGATTGTGATTCGATAGTATTCTGATAGTCTTGTGTCCACTAACTCGAGACATTATGGCGGAGAACAGGCAAATAATCATACTTTGAAGGAATTGGGTGCACCGATGTTAATTATTAACCTTTGTGCATCCAATATCCCGATCTTGCCGCTAACTTTGAGCTTAAATCTGGTCTAATACACTTGTTGCCTAAGTTTCATGGTCTTGCGGTGAGTGCCCCATTAAGCATTTGAAGGAATTCCATGTAGTGTGCGGACAATGAAGCCACATGCCATTCATGAAAATCATATCAAGTTGAGAGCTTTTCCTTTCTCATTGGAAGGTGGAGCCAAGGATTGGTTCTTTGTACCTTCACCCTCATCTATTGGGAGCTAGACTGATATTCGAGAGGATATTCCTAGAGAAATATTTCCCTTCCTCAAGAGCAACTGCGATCAAGAAGGAGATTGGCAACATTAAACAGATCACCTGGGAGACTATGCATGAGTATTGGGAGAGGTTCAAAGGTTATGTGCAAGTTTGTCCACACCATCAGATATCTGAAAAAGACTTGATCAACTCTTTCTATGATGGTCTATCACCGGTAGACAAAGGGTTGGTTGATGCCTCTAGTGGTGGAGCTATGAGTAACAAGACACCTGAAGAAGCCCGAGAATTGATATCCATTATGGCAGATAACTCTCAGCAGTTTGGCATAAACCCCACAAAAAGGCATTTTGAGGATCTGGATGATAATTTATCAGAGGCTTGATGTTTGACATAAACCTCACATCCCCAAATTTTAAGAAATGACAAACTGGGTTTCTTCCCAGTCCATATCTCATATGGTGTCTTTTCAACCGCCTTTGACGGAACACGATTCGGTGTGAACGCATTGCTTTCTAGGGCATTGCCCCAAAGGGAAGGTGGAAGATCTGTTTGACTCATCATAGATCGAACCATATCTAATAGAGTTCGATTCTCTGCTCGAAACACCATTCCATTGAGGTGTCCTGGAGGAGTAAGTTGCGAGACGATCCCACAACTCCTAAGATGGTCAATGAACTCTTGGCTCAAATACTCACCACCCCGATCATATCAAAGTGTCTTAATTGTTTTGCCAAGTTGATTTTGCACTTCATTTTGGAATATTTTGAACATTTCAAAAGATTCCGACTTATGTTTCATTAAATAGATATATCCATATCTACTAAAATCATCTATGAATGTAATGAAGTACAAATGACCCCCTTTGGCAGATGTATTCATTGGTCCACACACATCAGTATGTATGAGGCCCAATAAATCGGTGGCTCTCTCACTGTGTCCAGTAAAAGGTGTCTTTGTCATCTTTCCCAATAAACAAGACTCACATATATCAATTGATTCAAAATCAAATGAGTTAAGAAATTCATCTTTATGGAGTTTCGAAATGCGTTTCTCATTTATATGGCCTAGACGACAATGCCATAGATAGGTCGGATTCAAATCATTTGACTTGATCCTCTTTAGTTATGTCATAGATTCGTCCATTCAATTTTCTACTATCCTTGAGACCCTTGCATTTATTCAAATGTGAGATCCACATGTAGTATCCAATACCCATGTTGAGGAAGTAGAAAAGCGAATATCTATGACATAGATAATTCAAGCGACAGCCCCGCTATCCTTCTTGTTCTTCTTCAGATCTTCGAGGTAGAGTTTTCAATTCCTTTCAAATGACCAAGTTCATTGTAAAAGAAGCAGACTCTATCCTTCAGAGGTTTTGCCTTCTTGGCTTTCGGTTTCATTCCCTTTCCTTTCTGAACGGACAAAACAGTACTGGACCTCTTTTGAAGGCTCAGCTCAGCAGTTGTGAGCATCCCATGCAGTTCAGAAATTGATTCCTCCATGTTGTTCATGTTGTAATCCATGACAAAGTTATCATAACTTCCTGGGAGTGAGTTTAAGATCAAATCTGTAGCTAACTCCTAGGATATGGGGAATCCAAGCCTCTCAAGCCTTGCTCATTCTTGGAACATTTTCGTAGGATGAACAATCATCTCAGAAGCCTCCACATGTTCTATATCTCTATTGAGGTCTAGAAGCATAGTAGCAAGCATCAGGCATCCTGCATCCACAGAGTCATCTTTATGCTTCGTATAAGCATCAGTCTGAGCTCTTGGATCAGCAGCTGAAGGCTCGTCGAGAATGGGTTGATTGATGAGATACTCTTTTCTTTCGTGTTTAGGATCAACGTTTAAGTTCCCAAACATGTCAAGAGAGTTTGTCTCATCGAGTTCGTCCTTCTCAAGGACTGATCGCATTGATGGTGTTGAAGTGTTACTAGACTACATGATTCTACAACTAAAGGTATGCAAAGTTTAAGTAGTAACCTCCCACTGAATTAACAACCCTCATTATAATTAGTGGGCTAAGATCCATATTTGGCTTAAATTTAAGTCCGCTTTGGCAGTACGCTTAAATTAAGTTATTTAGGTAGGCAAACCCCTTGCCAATTACATCATATGTAACTCTTAGATCTTTATGGGATTCAATCATCATATGACGTGGCATGTTTAATCCCATCTAATGCCTTGAGATCCAAAACCGTTTTGATAATCTCAATTAAGTCAGGACAATAATGAATATTGAGTATCACCATTACTCACTCTTGTCTCACCAAGATAACTCAGATGCATCCACTTTGGTGGAACATACAAATGGGCGATCTAGGTTTTGACAAGTATTCATTTATTGGTGGCATTATGACTTAAGATTTTATTTAGAAGGTATAATTAGATTAATCCTATTAATTATACTTATATGAATGCAATCACTATTGTATCTCATATAATATCTAAATTAATTATGAGTGATCTAGTCAAAACATAATTAAAAATTCTAAATTAATTACGAGTGATCTAATCAAAACATAATTAAAATTCTAAATTAATTATGAGTGATCTAATCAAAACATAATTAAAATTCTAAATTAATTATGAGTGATCTAATCAAACCATAATTAAAAATTCTAAATTAATCATGCAATCATCAAATCAAGACATAATTAAAATTGTGACACAACATGGCTCAGCCTTAACCTAAAATCCTCTCAAGCCAATGAGAGGACATCTCTAAAACAAAGAGAAGTACATCAGGAGTATTTTAAGAAAGAGGCATGGCTCGCAGGCCATATTTAAAATTTACAACAATTGTAAAACTCTAGAGCCATGTTGTTCACCATACCCAAACAACTTTTGAAAGGTAAATCACAACATATATTAAGTCATACAATTATGAAATAAAATATTATGATTAATCTTATCATGATTTAAATTTTCTAATTTATATTATATTATAAATATAATATAATATCATGATTTAAATTCTCTAATTTAAATTATATTATATACTATATATAATATAATATCATGATTTAATTCTCTAATTTATATTATATTATAAATACAATATAATATCATGATTTAGATTATCTAATTTATATTATATTATATACTATATATAATATAATATCATGATTTAAATTATGTAATTTACATTATATTATATACAATATATAATATAATATCATGATTTAAATTCTCGCGCTACGACAATCAACCGGGATGCCTACGGCGGTCTCGTTAGAAATTTCAAAATAAAATATTATTTTCGAAAATAATTCCCAAAAAAAAAACGTGATTTTTTTCGAAAATAATTTCCAAAAAAAAACGTGATTTTTTTTCCCGAAAATTTCAAACCCTAACGAACTGATCGACATCAGATCTGAACGTTTGCATCCACGCGAATCGGCTACACAGTCCGATCTGAACAATTCAGAGAACTGACGCAATATCCGACTAGCTATCCGTAGAAACCCTAACGCGAGTTTTGTAATTCAAACGCATACAAAGATCGGTTTTAGCATATATATCATATATATATAAACACGCGTAAAACCTAATTTAAACGCACGGTTGAGTTGGCTCTGATGCCACTGTTGGGATCCGTACACGCAGCGGAGTAAAACTTTTACGAATCCCTTAGGCGGATCGCTCAACGACGTTTAAATCAAGGTTTAGGGTTTCTGAATCGTACCTTTGCCAAACGCTTTAAACTGGTGGGCTACCTTCTCGATCAGCAGAAGCCGACTCTTTAGAATCGCCTTCCTCTACCGGTATCCACACGAACAGGCTTCAGAAACACGAACGGAAGCGTGCTAGCGCCTTTGAACTGTGTGTCTTTCTATTTTCTATCTAGGGTTTCTCGCGGCTTTCTAATACGCTCGACAAAATGTCCCGTAGGTTTTTCTAAACCTTGCAGGCGTATTATATTCAAAACAAATTTTGAATATGGATTAAAAAATATATTAATTAAATCTATCTGATAGATCTAATCAAATTTATTTATTTAATCCGAATTAAAAGCCCACTGATTTAATTTATATTTATAAATTAAATCAAGATATGATATCGTTATATCTAATTTAAAATGAGATCCGATATCTCAATTCAAATTAAATCTGATATCCAATATCTTTATTCGAAAATTAAATCTGAGATACAATATCTCAATTTATTATAGTTATTTAATTTATCAAATAAATTAAATACTATATATAATATTATTATTATCAATAAATAATAATATTATTATTTTCGAATTTATTATATATTAAATCAAGATATGATATCGTTATATTTAATTTAAAATGAGATCCGATATCTCAGTTTAAATTAAATCTGATATCCAATATCTTTATTCGAAAATTAAATCTGAGATACAATATCTCAATTTATTATAGTTATTTAATTTATCAAATAAATTAAATACTATATATAATAATATTATTGTCAATAAATAATATCATTATTATTTTCGAATTTAATATATTTATATATGCATATATATATATATATATACACACACACACATATCCTAGATTAAATAAGTATTCATTAAATCTTAAACACATTTAAGATTCAATGAATCTGGACACTCTTGCTCGTGTTAGGCCATTCTTGTGTGCGACCCTGTAGGCCCACATGAGATTGGCAGCGGGCCAATACTGTATCAGCCTACAAGTCGCAAGCGGCCTCTAGCAAGACATTGCGACTACCCAATTCATATGGGGATCGTTGATAAGTACAATGACTTGCCCCTAGGGCATAATTTCCAACAATGTATTCCCTACAGCGTGCCTTAGCTTAGCTTTACATCTGATTGTATTGTTATTGCCATACATATCTGATTATGTATTCCCTACATCTGTTATGGGCTTTTGTAGTGGTTGTTCTGAAATGTCATGAGTATTTGTAAAGTCTATATTGTTATATAAGAATGAGGTTAACCGTTACCTGAGGTCCGGATGCATTGGACCTCAGCTTTTAACATAGCTTCAGGGTCAAAAGGACTGAGGGCCGAGGATAAGGGCAAGCAGCACGCTTAGAGACCCGATTGGAGACTTCATTTTGTTATGTATTTACGTTTATGTTAGACACTCGGATTAATGTACCGCTACTGCGATTAGCCAGACATACGACAGTTGGCATTTTGAATATATGTATCAGTTACTCTCTTGCTCCGATGCTCTACTCTGATGAAAAAAATTATTCCGCTTTTGAAAATGGGATGTTACACTTTTGGTATCAGAGCAGTTGTCCTGGCATAGATCTGACTATGTTATTCCAAACCTTTTGGTGCCGAAGGCAGGGCTAGTCTATGTGGGTAAGTCAATCAGTCGCCGTGAACTCGGTGAGACTCCCATGATAGACACCTACCTGGCCAATTGGTTTGAGTAACGGAGTTAGGCTCTACGCCTTTTTAAAGAGCATGTTTTGAAAATGAGTACTGATATAACCCTAGGTATGGGTGCACTGCAGCCTACGAGCTTCCCTTCTGCCAGTTGAGCACAATATATGGATTACAGATATTCACAACATTAAAAGTATATGAGAACACAACAAATGTATCACACCCAGCAAATGCATCGCCCACAACGCATGTATCGCCCACAGCATAGCAGATGTATCGCCCACAGCAGATGTACAATTATCTTCTAACACCTATATGCATTCAATAAACATACCACCTATACGCATACAATACATATAACACATAACTCACCTTTCCTCTTCCAATTTCGAATTCATGGCTCCTTCTTGGCCAAGCATGTGTTTTTACCACTTGCATAAATATCCATGGTTTTATGTGTTCCCATTGGTTAATGCATTTTGACAAGGATTAAGGTTCAATTAATTAGAACCATTAGATTAGCTTTATAAGATTAAATCTTGGCCTTTGATTTATGTTGAATTGTCAAAGTTAATTACCAAGCTTGTTTAGTGCCTTAATCCTATTCTTTGTTGACTAATTAGGCCTTAGGGTCTTTATGTAGTTAATCTTATACATTTCTTTAATCATGCCTAATTAATTAGCGATTATCTTTATGCTAATCTTGACCATTGGTCTTTAATTAGGGTCATCCATCCCTAATTGTGCCTCTAAACATGTTATTTAATCTATAATAAATGAAGATTTAATTATCTACTAATTGTTGACAATTTTCTTTAATTGGATTATTATTTCTTCACAACTTTTGGGTTTACTTTGGTCATTTATGCTTCATGCATTAATTTAAAGATCATAGGGCAACTTATGTTCCCTAAAATAAAATTAGGTTTTTGCCTCTTTAAATTCCAAGGAAGATAAGCTAATAAATTCCTAAAATTAGAGACAATATACTTTCCTATTTTAAGTAGGTATTATTTATCAAAATATAATATTTAAGATAAATAATTATCCGGGTATTACAATTATGAAACTACCAAAATGCCCCTCACCCTCTCCCTCCCAACCTTCCTCTGCAACTCTTCCAAACTCTTCCACTGAAGAACAGTGAAGAGCATAGAAACAGGATGAGAAGCTAGATCGAAAAATAAGGGAGCCTTCCAATATTTCCAGATTAACCATATCAAACCCTCTATACCCACGGTAGTACCACAATTATCAATACTCAACATATTAAATTTTGAAAAAGAATGTTGCAGTTACACACACACACACACACACACACACACACGCACGCACGCACACACGCACGCACACACACACACACACCTGACACAGATTAAATCCAAGAGCCCACGAAACCTTCTTCGATTTCCTTGCCCGCTTCATATTAAATCTCATAATTTCTACTTCAATTAACACTTATGGTCAAAATTTAGAAAATAGGAAGGAGGATCAAACAAAAACAATCAGATTTACAATCGAATCAATCGATATCTTAATCAGCTACAAGAATGAAAGAACCTAGGCAGAAGATAGAGCCATACTATCAGATCCACAATCGTCGGTGAATCTGTGAAACCAAAAATAAATCTCTGAAATCACAAAAATCTTGAGTAAAGGTGGGACATGACGCTAGACACATAACGACAAACGAAGCGGCAGCGGCATCAACTCCGGTGGAAAAAAAATACGGCCAATTTGCATAGAATGGAGAAGATGAAGGCCTTGCAGACTCGTGGCTTACTGGTTTGGGTGTTCGCCCCCTCACTGGTAAGAAGATCAAAATATTTCTTTCCAATAAAATAAGAAATCTTGGTATCTGCTAGAACATTGAAGTGCTATAAACTTTTCCCCCCTTTTCCCAACAAAGCAGCAGTAGATAAACCAAGACATTGGCCATCAGATCGAAAACCCCAGCAAATTGCTCACAGTACATGGTATAGAGGGGGAAATTAAATTTCTTTCAGAGCTGCAACGAGTTAAACCAAATTGTGCAAGAAAAACCAAACAAAAGACGTATGGTTTCTCAAATTTGAAGTCTCTACTTACTCTCTGGACTCACTTTCAGAGTATGGAAGTACTAAAGAACAGAGAAGAAAGAAACCCAGAGAGCAAGAGAAAATACAAATCACATGCGCTGAGGAGGGGAAAAAAGGAAAAGGAGGTGGTTTTACCAGGCGTAATGTAAGCCCAGTGAGAAAGGTCTTCTAGAATCTGAATTATGCAAAGTAAGCGACGTCCGGCACATGCCCCGGGAAAAAGAGTGGGAGAAAAAGATAAGGGGGAAAAGGGTAAAAGAGGAATTTAAAAATTGTATATATTTTTAATTTTAAAATAACGTGGGCCCCACTAATGGAGGTTAACAACTTTTAACGGCACGTGTATTTTTGCTCTGGTTTTACAAGCTCATGTGTATTTTTGCTCCCAAAAAAAGCTCATGATGCTAGGCACTCCCAGAAGTAAAGCTCATGTGTATTATTGCTCTTTCACCCTTATTTTAATTGTAATATACTTTTGTTATTAAAATATATGTACTTGAACTTATTGAGTGCTTGTAACACCCCGTTTTTGTAAACGTTTATCACAGCGTTTTGATCAGAGTTTGAGTGACGAAAAATTTTTTATAATAAAGAGTAACTGAATAACATAGATAAAAGTGCATCTGGTTGTTCATATGGCCGTACAATCATCCGAGTATTTAATTCAAAAGTAAATACAACAAAATAAAACGTCTCCGTCCGGTCCTCATGCTTGCTCCTTACCCTTGTCCTCGATCCTGTAACCCCTGGATCCTGAAGCTAGAGTAAGAGCTGAGGTCCAATGCCCACCGGACCTCAGGTAACGGTTAACCTCATGCTTATGTAACAGTATATGAATGACAGTTATTCATGACATCACAGCAATACATAATCACATATGTAACACAACAACCATACACAGCTAATGCATGTTATTCCCTGTCTGCACTCTACTCCAGTGCCACGATGTACATTCGTGTCCTCAGCGCTAGGAAAACCCAACGATATCACAATGACCATAACCCGTATATAGCTGGATGTATAATGAAAAACATCTAAGATAGAGTCTTAGTCTATGAATACAACTATCATATATAAACATACATCAAGCATAAGAGTTAAGGTTACCATACACGTCCATACCTTCGTTGACGAAATGTAGTACGTCTGACGGTCGGTACGTGATCACAAATATCCTATAAGGATAATATCGTATTTAATTAATAACCAACATTCTAACAGATATTCTAGTCACAAATGACTATTTTACCCCTGACTTCAAATAATCTCTACCCGATAACATTTCGCCAAAGCTTCGCTACTCTGACTCCCAACTTTCAGAAACTCAATCCCTACTAGGTTTTTTACCTCGCCAGGCATCTTTCAATGAAATGAGGCCTAAAAACAATAATAGGAATTTCATTTCCTACTTACTAGATCTAACTAACATTTCTACTAAAACTACTAAACTAAAGACTAGAATCTAAAAGCTAAGGACTGAAGAACTTACCCAAAACTTCGCTACCTTTTTCTCCAAAGCTCCTCCTTCTCTCTATTCTCTCAAGTTTCAAATTACTCAAGAGGATTTGGTGTGAAATTTGAAGAGGAATGGAGTGCTATTTATAGAGAAATCCTATGGCAACCTTGTAATTTTTCCAAACTTTTTCTCCTTCAATATAAGCCATTAGATCTAGGGTTTTTGTTCATCTTCAATCCTCACCCTTGAAGCCCCTTGGCCGACCTCTCCCCCTCTTCTCTTTCCTCTATATGATGTCATCCTATGTCATCTTATCTTGTGGAGATTTTCTCCTACCGATAAATTCCCCTGCTCAGTGTTTCTAATCGAATATGCTTATAAATCTCAAATACTTTTTTAGGTAAACTTTGAAGTTTTTGTATCCTCTTGAGAAGTATTTGGATAAACAAGAAATATGGTCCAATTAGGGGTCTTTACTAGCCTTTTAGTCATTTTAGGATAAACCCCGTCAGTAACAAAAATGACTTCGGAGATAATCCACTCCGGGACAAAAATTCACTTGTTTATAATATGTCCTGATGTTAAATACTTAGTCCACATATTTCAAGATACGATTTAATTTCTATCGGTTCTCATTTATCCTATTTTCTTTTTTACAAAATATCCCACAAATATCTCTTTTTCTTCTTTATCTCTCCATCCACTTGCACACACACACACTTCAGACACACACACATACACGGCCTCCCCCCCCCCCTTTTTGACTTTTTCAACTTTGATTTTATAATTAATTTATGCTTTAATTATCTAATTAGGAAATTATCCCATTGGTTAATCCTATGTTGGTTAATTAAGCTTTAGGGATTAAATGTAATTCATCTTATATACTTCTTAATTATGCTTAATTTAATTAGCCATTGTTCTTATACTAATCTTAATCCTTTATTGGTCATTAATCTCCAATTAGGGATTGTATATGATTAACTCTGGATATTCCTTTTATTCATGCACAAATAATTAGTAATTAATTATTTAGTTAATCACCTACTAATTGTTGACAATTTTCTTAAATTAGATTAATTGTTTTCTCACAACTATTGTATTGACATTGGTAATTTATGCACCATGTATTATTTTAAAAATCATAGGGCAACTTATGCTCCCCAAATTAATATTGGATTTGTGCCTCTTTAAATTCCAAGGAAATAATTTAATAAATTACCAATACTAGAGACAACATACTTTCCCATTTTTAATAAATATTTAATTGCCTCTTAGGATTTATTATAAAAATATCAGGGTATTTTATGACCCACAAATGCATTTAGGGATTTTTGACACTTTATTCCTTCTAATTTCAAGAGAAATTACCCTAAAAATAATAAGATAATTACCACATAAGTTTTGAGACCATATATTCACCTATCAAGAATAGGTATTATTTATCATAATATAATATTCAAGATAAATAATTATCCGGGTATTACAGTGCTTACCCTTCATTGTAATTTATGTAACTACATTTCTAACAGTACTTAGCCTTACTTTTCTAAATGACAGGTTTGTAAAATAACTGCCTCTCTTATTACATCACCAGTATTCACTTGATTTTATGAATATTTTTTTGATTTTCTTTTCTTTTCTTGTTTATATTCTTTTGTTTTTTAATGCATTTAAAATTTTTCTTCAAAAAAACAAATTAAATTCGGGGGCGCTGCCCCTAAAGCCCCCCAAATCCCTCCACCACCGGTACTCACCTTTCATAAACTTTCTTGAACGATCCCTGCATATATGCACACCCGCTTACAAACAGTTGCAAATTTTCCTTTCGATTTTTATATGCAGCCTCTTGTTATTAATTAATTGTGATACCCGACTTCATCGGCAGTCATATCTTGCATAGTACCAAAAGGTCATTTGTACAAAATTCGTGTTTCCCACTATGTCGCCTTTGATATTTCCTACAAGATTATTCTCCTCCTGTTATTTTCTTGTGGCAAATTAAACTCAAAAACTTGTTTAATTTTTCCTGAATTTACAATTTTCATTAGATTAATTAATAATGAAATGAATATATGCCCCTTGGATAATCATTTTTGTTAATGGAAAGTATATATATTCCTTTAAAAAGTATATTTTACAGACCTTTGTTTGCCTTTTTGTCTCTTCATCGATCAGAATATGTTATAAGGTTTTTCGCCAATCGAGGTTCAACAAGAAATTCCTGGTCGATGGTTGAGAATTTCCAAGGCTATTCATTTTGATTCTTCTCACTTAGCTTCCACTGAGAATATCAAGACCTTTTCCTCATTAGCTTAATTTATTTTTATTCTTTTAATATGATCTATTATTTACACACACACACTACCAATACATGCATGCAAAACCATACATATCTATATCTTTTATACAAAAATATATGCATGACTTTAGTTCAAAAATAATATCAACAACAAAATTAAACATCAGGAAGATGTGTTCGACTTTGAGGTGAGGTTCCAAAAGCTTAAAATATATATGCTCCTTCTTCCCATCCTTATTACAAACCACAATTTTAAAATTCTAGGTGGTCTCCAATATATAAGTTGCTTCTCCTAGCTGGAAGAATTTTTTAGTTTACAGTTAATATTAGTTAATTGTAGAATAATTAATACTTATTCGTCAATATTTCTCAAATAGTTAAGAGTAAATACCCTTTTTGGTCACTGACAAAAAAAAAACGACCCTTATTTGTCCTTTTTATGGGACTAAAAAGGACCTTTTGGAAATTTGTGAGGGATCAAAATATCCACCAATCGACCCTTATTCGTCCTTTTTATGGACTAAAAATGACATTTTTTTTTCAGGGACCATAATGGGGTCCGTGTTTTTTGTCAGGGACCAGAAAGGATATTTACTCAATAGTTAAATATCTTGTATTTTTCTCTTCTCGATCTAACTCAAAACCTTTTTTTTTTTGTTAATAAACTTAAAATCTTATTTAATACGGGTAAAGTTTATTTCTTAAGAAAACTTAATACAGGTTTAATGAATTAACTATTACTTCTTTATTTTGATGAATTAGTTGCAAATGACTTATATTATGTATTTAACTGAGAAGAGCAAATTTAACTAATTACATCAAGTTGTTGACTTGCCTTTAATTCATGAATAACACTAAGCGTGGTTGTTACTACTTCTGATCCTAAATATGATATCTACTTTATTTGATTCGGGCACATAAAGGAAATTAATTAGTTATACTTATTTGTAAAATAAATAAAAAATATGTGTTAGTTTTTCAAAAATATCCTGAGTCATTTGAATTGAAATTATCCCTTAATGCGAACTTCCTTAATATGTAGAATGATATATAACTTAGAAAAAAGGACAAATATGGGGGACAAAACAGATTGAGTTCTTATAATTAGGACTAAGTTTAAACCTTAACTAACTCTTATATTAGACACTATAGGTAGGAATTTCAGTGAATAACAAAAATTAAAAGAGTCATTTTTATTATAAAATTAAAGATATCAACTATCAGTATAAAGAGTCGTAGAATGACAAAAGGGAGGAGTAGGTGTACGGTTCTTTTCTTTTGCTCATGCAAATTTTCCGACAAGGTAAAACTTTTCTTTCCACGGCTCAAGTTTAAACGTTTAACAATCTCATCTTAAGGACACACACACACACATATATATATAAGAGAGCATTTGCATGTGACTATCACATGCATATTACTCTATATATATGTATACAAGTATGTGGTGTTGAAACGAGGTATTTTAAAGTTAAAATTGAATTAATAAAACATTTACATAAAAAATAAAAATGGGTATAAAATTCAGCATAAAGCATATAGCCAGGATATAGTGTGGGAAGTTTTCGGACAAGAAATCGCCATCAGTTAACCACAACTGAAGAGAAAATGAAATTAAGCATTTAATAAGTTTAAAAATAATGTTGAAAAAATATAAGAGGGTAAGAATTTACTTGTAATATGCATTTTAGCTATCGATAATTTCCTGCTTTTCTTCCTTTGTGAAGTACCATATAGGGGTTGGAATCACAAAATATGATGGCTTGCAACAAACCGGGCAAATCCTCGCTGTATTATTATTATTATTATTATTAACAATTTTAAAGATGAGTATGCTGATGAGTATGATCCCAGATAAATGAAAATCAAGCACAAAAAAACCAAACAGCCTAAACCAAATAATTAAATAACTAAACAAACTACGTGCGTATAAAAACAACACAATTATACAATGAACCAGAAAAATTCAATGTGTCACATGCAAAGATAATCATAATCATGACCACATAAGCAAATTACCAATTCAAGATATAAAAGCCAAAGTTGAAATTCCTGCTAAGTGAGTTGCCTATATTTACTGTCTAACTGACATTGCATGATTGGCTTGAATAAGACGATAAATGTACTGTAGGAAAAAACTAATTAGAAAAATCCAACATGTGCGTTTAGATTAACTTTTAGAGAATAATTTTTACGATTTACGAGATAAATATGTGAGATGAGTTTTATCTCGATTTGAGGTTACCCAAACACTTAAAAATAATTTTGTTTTTTAGTGCGAATATTTATGCCTATTCGTTCTGTATTTAAATATATTTAATGGTATTGAAGTTGGTGGTCCTATTTTTTATATATTCTGAATCCTAACAAGGCATAGTCATAACTCTTTACGTCATGGTGCTTACGTTACGTATACTTGAGTGGGTGACGCGTCACGAATACAGAATACGAGCCTCTGCCTATTTAATATACCCATTCCTCTCCTTCTGTTATATATACCCTCCTGTTCTGTCATAGAACATAAACCCTAACCCTAGGTGGGCTAGGATGTGGATATAGGATCAAATAGCTCTCTCCCAAGCATCCATGGATTGGATACCGAAGAGGATCTGATATCACAAAGCACAGGGACTTGACCTAGGAGCGATTCCTAGGGCCTACGTACCCTGAGGAGGGATTAAAGTCCACGTAGTTCGAGGATTACCGGAGTCGTTTAGCCAATGGGGTGGTGTGTGTGCTCTGTGTGCAGTATATGCAATTGAGAGAGAGCTTAGAAGATGATCTGTACCTTTAGGGTTTAACTCCTATTTATAGAGTGTACCTTAGGTGGAATCGTATCGGCCTCATTAATATGATTGATCCTCATTAATATGGTTGACCCTCATTAATATGATTGATCCGCATTGATATGATTGGATCCTCCTTTATGATAGGCAGATCCTCATTAATATGATTGATCCGCATTGATATGATTGGATCCTCCTTTATGATAGGCATATCCTCATTAATATGATTGATCCTCGTTAATATGATTGATCCTCATTTATGATAGGCAGATCCTCATTAATATGATTGATCCGCATTGATATGATTGGATCCTCCTTTATGATAGGCAGATCCTGATATGCCATATGCTCCTTGTTGGGCCATATATGGGCATAATATTTATTCCATAACACCTCCCAATAATGTTATCTCTAGCTTATACGTATTTCAGTCTAAGCTTAGCTTGTTGAAAACCCCTAGCCCCGCACATTCAAGAACCCTAACCCAAAGGTCTAGCTTCTAAGATTCTGTGTATGATACAAAAATTCCAGATCTTGTGCCTGAAAGAACCTCATTGTTGAATCGAAATTGGCGATATTCCAACAGTTTTCTGATCAATCGACTTCAAATTACAATCCTTATTATCCCCATCGTACTTTACTTAGCTCCTGAGCTCACTTCTCGACACTCCATGATTGCTTTCACTATTCCGACTCTTCTCGCCTTCCTCCAGATTCAGGCCGCCGCACAGCCGGCCTCTCCCTTCCAGGTTCGTCCGGTCACCACCATCGCTTCCGTTGTCGCCGTTTCCGGCTACTATGCGTTGTCTCTGGCTTGGCGTTGTCTTCCCACTTACGGCCCTCAACTTAGGAAAGTGATGCTACATCTTGGAGCCTTCGCGGTTGCTTCTTTGACTTCCCTTCTTTTCCCTCCCTGTCTCTGGGGGTTTCAGTTCGTTTTCTATTTTCTGCTGGTGGTCCCTGAGCTTCTCCCTTTCATCAAAAACATATATAACCAATGTCTCCGCCGTCTCCGGCGGTGGCAGCTGCTGCGAAGGAGGGTGGAGTCACCTGGTCTCTTGCCGATAGCCATCAACACTGCTGATGAACAGTGAGAAATTTATAGACATACATACATCTATAAAATACAGATATGTCTGCTGCTGATTGTACCGGGGTGTACGGAATTGATGTTCTTATTAGTCAACCCTTGAAGCTGCTTGTTGCCTTTCTTCTTTTTCCCTCGACTGTATAAAAATATTATCGTCAAATTATTGTATTATCTTCTCTTTTCCTTTTCTTTTTGGAGTCTTCTTTTGCAATTATTAAATAAATTCCATTGGCAATTATATTTTCTGTTTCTTTGACTTAAAATATGATTGTCTCCAGATCTGTTAATATGGTTGCTTGCATCAATCTCGACTTGGAAGGAATAACTAACTGAATTGTTTTAAGGTAACTAGCCCAGACCCATTATTAAATTCAGTGCATGAATTTAATGATGGGTGTGTGTGTGTAAATCTATGTGTATATAAAAAAAGGGCATATAAATCTATTATATATGTATTTTTCATATAATCTTCTCTCTCTCTCTGTCTTTTTTTGTTTTTGCCAGAATATAATCTTCTCTGAGTTCACACAAAATAATAAAAGAAAAACCCTATAACAATGGAGCTGGCATATCCTTACGGTTTTTTAATTTGAAATAAGGGGCAAACCGGCCAAATTTAAGGATGTTATAAGAACATTAAATAAGTTAAGAACCTTGAATTTTTTTAAACTCGAAGTTAAGTACTACAAATACCAAAGCTGAGTACTTAGAAAATAAACTAAAAAAAAATAAAAAATTCAATTTCATCCAGAGATCACGATCCTTTTTAAAGAATTATTAAAATATTTAATTGTGATTAATATTTCTAAAGGGTTCTTAAATATCATTTTCCATTGAAAGAACGTCTCCTTTCGCTTGAATAATCAATTTAGAGATTCTCTTAATCATATCGTTAAGATCGATCAGCACTTGAGTTTGAATCTCTTAAAGTATTTGATCAAAAGGGGAAAATAACTCTTAAAAGTAGTTTTAAGTAGGACAACGAGGTAGACAAAAAATAATTGTTTTTCGGCTCACACATGTAAACCCCACAAGTGGATCCATTTTTGTTGGATCTTTCTCTCTCCACGTACATTTTGTCTATAGTTTCCTCAAGGAATCCAAATTACAAAGATCAAGTTTGGTAATGAGGATCCATTGATTTTTATTTTAAAACAAAATAACTATATGTTTTGCAAATGGGTACCACTAAAAACATCAAGTTGAGTATATGATCTTTGATACGGTATTAAAAGTCCTTCCTTTTTTGCTAAGCACATGTTTTAGTATGGGTAAATAATAGGGATCCCGAATCTCTCATCTCTCAGAATCTCATCTCTCATTATCTTTTCATCTTAGCTATTTAAAAATTGATCTAAGCATCCAGAGAGAGATACATAATTATTTCAAAATACCGCACGCGGTAAAAACTACTACACGCGGTAAATATAAAAATTTTAAAAGTAGATGAGATGTCTCAATTTGAATGTTTAGATCAATCTTTAGATGGTTAAAATGAAAAGATACTGAGAGATGATATTATGAGATAATCTCCTCCCAAACGATAGGAGTCAATTCAATTTTCCTATAGTATAACTTAATTAGGATGGTAGAAGTATGGAGGTGATTGATCTCTGGCTTCGTCGATCATGTCCAATTTTGGGGTGAAAAAGGTCAAAGTTTTTGTGAGCCCAACTTTATCTCAAAATCATGCTTACAAAATTTAGGAAAGTGACATATCGCGTTTCAGTAAAATAATATATTAATAATGATGTAAAACTTATCTATCTAAATTTAAAAGTAGAAGATTAAGTTCAGATTTAATCTTTTATTAAAATATTATTATTTTTTATGAAAGTGTAGTGAGATAAATTTATATTGTTAAAAACTTATTTGAAAAAAAAGTGAAACCAATTCCAATCCTATAGCTCTGCAGAAGTTCACGATAGAGGAAGATGCTTTGACATCCTGGATTTCAGAATATTAGATAAGTGTTGTCGGAGGCAGTTATGTGTTTTTGCTAAGCACATATTGGAAGCAATTATGTTCGAGGCACAGTCAGGTATTAAATGTGAGCCACCTCTCTTAATGAGAATTTGAACCTTGGTTCACTATGTTGTAAGGAATTAACCTCTTCTACTAGCTCAACTCCCATTACAGTAAAATCCGATAATTTTAATTCCATGGTTTTTTTTACTTTTTTTAGTACCATGAAGAGATATAGAAGTAGGCCGAAAAGGTTATATAAACCAAAATGAAGTGCAGGTAGGCCAAGATAGGAATTCCATTTTTTTTGTCCATTTGATATCTGGAGCTTTGCCCTGACAAATTCGGATCCGACCTGCATCGTGCACCTGACTATGGTGGGTTAGTTTTCCAGCGAGGCTTTTTTGTATTCACAAGGTTCAAACTCAAGACTTTCCTCAAGTGACACAAGCCACTTATCACTTATGCCAAACCCGTTAGTGGAATTCCAAATTGAAGAGCCGTGATGAAGAATTAGAGGCCCAATTCAATAAAGGAAACCAAGGTGGACATAGCGTGAATGGGCTAGGCGTTAAGGGAAGGATGCAGAAGCTAGTATTTTTTATTATTATTATAATTAGGTCGATCTGATTATTTTAATTTATTGAGTTATAACATACTAAATTCTTATAAATTTATTTAATGAAAAGTCCATTTAGTCATTTTTATTTTCGTGTTAGGCGAGTTTAGGAAGTGCTTGAGGCCAAACTCTATTTTGCCCCCTTAAATCTTGTTATTTTGTATTAAGATTTAAGTGGTGTTACCTTGATTAATGATATATTATCAGGTTCCTACTCAATTAATGGGCCTATGCATTGTTGTCAAACTCGCGAGTTGACTCTCTGAGTTTACGTTTTTAGTTTACCAAATCGAGTCGAGTCATTGGTAAACTCGTGACTAGAAGGGGAAAAAGTAAAAAAATTAAAAGACAGGTTAGGCCTATAAATGCCGAACATCTACAATATGGTGGCTGATATTTGCACATAATTAGGAGCTAAGTTAAGGGAGATTTGATTGAGATATAATATCATTTGGAGAGTAAATAGAGAAATCTTGCAAGATCTGGAAATGTTTCCGAATCCGCTCATGCTAAATATTTCCTCAATTTATGCTCATTTATTAATACCATTCATTTAGCAAGATGCCTGTGCAGAAGACAAATCAAACTCAAATTCCAAGCCTTTTTTTTTAATTAAAGGACAGTCTATATCAAAGGTAAAAATGAGTTAAATCTATAATCATTCAGCCTAAATTGATATTTTTCTTTCTCAAACTTGCTCTGAAAATAGAAATTTGACCTAGTTAAACTCCATTTTCTTGTCACTTTTGGAAATATGATTAATTTGACCTAGTTAAAAGTCCATTTTCTTGTCTCTTTTGCTGGTTAAAGAAGGACAATTCCCAGAGGTTTTGTCTAGATAATCAGGGTCTCAATCATATCTGTAATACCCTAAAAATTGTATTTATGATAAATATCATAAATTAGTAAATAATACCTATTGGAAATAGGTGAATATGTGGTCTCAAAACTAGTGTAGTATTTATCTTATTTTCTAAGGTAAATTCTATTAAAATTAGAAGAGTTAAGGTGCCAAAATTCCTAAAATACCCTTGTGAGAATATTATAAAATATTGCAAGAGGTAATTAAATAATTGTTAAAAATTAGAGAGTATGTTGTCTCTAATTTAGATAATTTTTGGGATTATTTTCCTTGGAAAATAATGAGGCAAAAATCAAAAAGTATTTTGAGGATCAAAATGACCCCGTGAATTTTAATATATTATATGGGGCATAAAATACCAATGTTAGTAAAATAGTTGTGAGAAAACAATTAATCCTAATTAATAAAATTATCAAGAATTAGTAAGTGATTAAATAAGTAATTAATTGCTAATTGTTTAGACATGAACAAAGGTAATATCCAAGATTAATTATGAAAAACCCCTTAATTAAATATCAGTGGCATAGATTAGCATAAATTATAGATGCTAATTAATTAGAAATGATCAAGAGAAAGGGAAGAGATTAAATGTATGAAATCCCTAAAGCCTAAATTCATGTTAATTACTTATGGAGCTAATGAGAGAATTCTTGCTAATTAACATAAGATAATTAAACACATTTAAAACTAATTGAAAAGTCAACAAAGAGGGGTGGGGGACGTTTTGTGAAGGAGGAAAAGAAGAGGAAATGTGTGTGTGAATGCAATGTTTGAAAATATGGAAAACTTAAGAGCTAAGGGTTATGAAAGAGAAAAAGTAGATAATGAAAGTATATTATAAAGTAATCTGTAACATCCTAACTTTTCAAAAGCATTATAAAATTTTTTATCAGAGTAGAGCATCGGAGCGGAAAGTAACTGATATGAATACATTCAAAAAGCCGTAAGTCTGGCTGGTTACAACAGCGGTACAGTAACCAAGTATTTCAAAAGTGATATACAATAGCAAAAGGAAGGCTTTCGCCGGAACAACGAAAGGAAGTCTTCAGTCGGAACTTCTATGCGGCCTGCTTGTCTCTCTCCTCGGTCCTCCAGAACCTGATGTTATATGGAGAGCTGAGGTCCATTGTGTAATACCCTGAAAATCTCACTTATGATAAGTATCATATTGAGTAAATAATACCTATTGGAAATAGGTGAATATATGATCTCAAAGACCTTGTGGAGACTTTATCTTATTTTTGGGTAGTTTCTCTTGAAAAAGAATAATTTGCAATTAGGTCCCTAAAACGTTTGGAAGTTTGCAAATAGGTCCCTAAACGCATTTACGGGTTATGAAATACCCTGTGAAAGTTATAAAAAAGGCAAGTAAATATTTATTTGAAATAGAGAATAATACTGTCCCTAATTTAGGCAATTTGTTAAATTATTACCTTAAAGAAATAAAGGGGGAAAAGTTAAAAAGTATTATAATGACCAAAATGCCCCGTAAATTTTAATATAGGGCATGAGGCATAAAACACTAATGTCAGTGTAAAGGTTGTGAGGTAATGAGTTATGCTAAATAAGAAAATTAGCAACAAGTAGTAAGGAGTTGATTAAGTAATTATTGGCTAATTACTTAAGCATGAACAAAGGAAATCCATAAATAATTATGTAAAACCCTATAATTAATGGGTAATGGCTAAAAATTAGCATAAATATATTTGCTAATTGATTGGGAAATATGAAGGAAAATTGGTGAGATTAGGTAATTTTAAGCCTAAATACAAGTATGGGCCAATAGGAAAATTTTGTAAAAAAATTATGTAAAAAAAAATATTAAATTATATAATAATTAATGAGGATATAAAATAAACATATATATATATATATATATATATATATATATATATATATATATATATATATATATATATATATATATATATTGTGTGTGTGTTCCGACATCCTTAAGGGAAAAAGAAGAAAAAAAAAATAGAATTAATAAATGTGGAGTGTAAATAATAAACTCTTATTTAAAAATTAATTAAAGTAAAGTTAAATAAACACTGATAGGAATTGGATCCTATCTAGAGAACCAGGAACAAGATTTCTAAAGTCAATAAAGAATATGAAAGAGTGGATTTTTATCTTGAAATAGACTGTTCCAGAGGTTAATTATGAGATCGGTAGAACATTTTGATAATAAGACGAAATAGGGTAATCTGTGAAAAAGGCAGATAGTCACAGATTTAGAATTTGAAGGAAATAAATCATAACTCAACATCTGGGAATGAGTTGAGAATTTCCTGGACATATTTGGAATCGGTGGATTTTTGTCCGAGGTTGATGATTTGAAGTTCGTTTAGAATAGCAGAGCACATTTTTCGAGAAACTTGGTGAACCGTTGGAACCACGATTGGAATCAAAAATTAAGTTAACCTAGATACTTTTGAAGAGAAGAGAAGATCTTCAAAGTTGTGAATCTGGAATTTTGAGATTTTCGAGATTACGCGAATCGGACACCTATCGGGAAATGCAATCGGATCAGGGCATAAGGCAACCTGTGACATCATCCTAGATGACATCACAAGCTGCCACCTAGGACCATATATGTCGACCAATGGCTGCATGGAGGAGGATAATCCACCTCCCAAATTCTAAAATGCATGGTGGAAATTGAATGGAAGTTTTGGAGGAAATTACCTAAGTTGGCCCAATCTTTTTCTATAAATAGGGGGCATTTCCCTTTGCATTCTTCACACCAATTCTCTTGAGTATTTCAAAATTAGAGACAGGTTTTAGAGAGAGAAGCTCTGGGGGAAAAAGCAGCGAAGCTCTGAGTAAGTTCTTCGGTACTTAGTCTTAAGTTTCCGTAGTTCTTTCGGTAGTTAGAGTAGAAATGTTATTTTGATCTTTAGTCTTCCAGTATAGTTTAGATATCATGTTTTAGGATTAAATATTATATATATTTCGAAAAAAATGTTGGAGTAGGAGTTATGTTGAAATTTTGGAAGATTAGAGTCAAAGTAGCGAAGCGCTGGCGAAATTCCGCCGATTAGGGGCATCAGGGGCAAAATGGTCATTTATGCCTAAAATGCCTGTTATGATGTCAAATGTTAATAAAATGTCATATTATCCTTATAGGATATCTGTAATCACAAAACCGCTGTTCTACCGCTGTCGTACCGCTGTCAAACGTACCATTTTCTGTTTTCTGTCAGAAGTACCGATTATCTTCAACGAAGGTACGTTCGCGTACTGTAACACTAACTCTGATGTTTATTGTAAGCATATATGTATATTGTCTGTACTCCGAATGTACTATTGTCTGTCATGCCTGTACTCTGACTGTACTATTGTCTATCATGTCTATTGTCTGTCATGCCTGTACTCTGACTGTACTATCGTCTGTACTGTGACTGTACTATTGCATGTACTTTGATTGTACTATTGACTGTACTCTGACTGTACTATTGTCTGTACTCTGACTGTACTATTATCTATACTCCGATTTATCTTTGTCTATGTCATCCGACTGTATTGTTTTTGCCATACATATCTGATATGTATACCCTATGTCTGACCGTAGTAAATGTTGCCAAAATTCTATGAATGTTTTTCGTACATATATGATGTATGTAATCATGAGGTTAACCATTACCTGGGGTTCGATGCATGGACCTCAGCTCTTAACTTAGCTTCAGGATCGGAAGGACCAAGGACCGAAGATAGAGGCAAGCAAGCCACATAGAAGACTCGGCTGAAGACTTCTTTCTGTTGTCAAGTACTTTTGAAACACTCTTGTACCACTGTTTAAACAGCAAGACATGCTACCGTGGGTATTTTAATATATATATCAGTTACTCAATCGCTCCGGTGCACTACTCTGATGTTTACAAATGATGTTTGATGAAGAAAAATTTATATTGCTTGTGAAAACGGGATGTTACATATTGCAATCGGACCCCAGGTAACGGTTAACCTCATATTTACATATACAGTATAAAAGAACAACAAATGAACCACCCCTAATCAACATAAATGTACCGCTCCCAGCGAATGCAGATATACCACTCCCAGTAAAACAGGATATACCACTCCCAGTGAATACAGATATACCACTCCCAGTGCATGCATATGTTCAATCATCCTCTAACAACACTATATACTCAAACAACATAACAACTCTACCCATACAATACACCTAACAATATACAAGCATACCATAAATATCAGAGCTAGGGTTACTAGTACGTGAACGTACCTTCGTTGACGTTTATACGGTATTTCTGTCGGTATACGGCACGACAGTAGGTCAGAACGTAATCAGGGATATCCTATCAACATAACAATGTATTTTTTAAGGATCTATCATTACGACGGACATTTTTAGTCAAAATGACCATTTTACCCCTGACCCCCTAATCGGCGGAATTTCGCCAGCACTTCGTTACTTTGACCCTAATCTTCCAAAATTTCAACATAACTCCTACTCCAACATAATTTTCGAAATATAAATCATATTGATTAATGATTCACATCATAATACAGAAATTCGACCCCACCATGATTTTCAAAATAATGACTAAAATACCCCTAACATATGATATCTAATCATACTTGGAAGATTAAAGACTAAACTAGCATTTCTACTCTAACTACCGAAAGAACTACGGAAACTTAAGACTAAGTACCGAAGAACTTACTCGAGCTTATTGCAAAATCCCCGGACTGCTCCTTCTCTTCCTTCTCTCTATTTCGGCCTTGAGCTCTTGTTTTGGATGTGAGAAATAATGAAGTTGCTAAGTCCTATTTATAGGCAAATTCCATGTTACTATTCATGCTTTTTCATCTGGGATATCGGCCGTCGGATCGCACTTACGCAGGTGTCACGATCCTCACCAGGCCACTTGGAAGCCGTCCTCTATACCCCTTAGGTGGCATGATGAGTCACCATTTAGGCCAATCAGAAGGTGCCACCTTGCATCTTCTAGAAGCCTCGCCCGGTAAAATTCTCCGATCGGTGTCCGAATCGCGTAATCTTGGAAAATCTAAAAAATCTGGCTCCACAGTCTCGAAGGTCTTTTCATTCTATTTAGAAATATCTAGGTTAACTTAATTTTTTATCCTATTCAGGGTTTCAACGGTTCTGCCGAAGATTCTCGAAAAACGTGTCCGGTTACGGAAATCGTTTTCGGAAACGTCACTTTCTGGACAAAAATTCACTGATTCCAAATATGTCCCGATAATTCTCAACTCATCCCCAGATGTTGAGTTAGAATTTATTTTCTTCAAATTCTAAACTGTGACTTTCTGCACTTTTCCCAGATTTTCCCTATTTCGTCTTATTATCAAAATGCTCCACCGATCTCGTAATTAACTTCCGTCTCCAGATAGGATTCAATTTCTATCGGTGTTTATTTACTTTTTCACTTTTTACTTTAATTACTTTTTAATTTAAGAGTTTTAAAACTATACTACATCCAATTTCAATCCTCCACCTCCCCATTATTGTCGGCACACACACACCATTTACATATATATTTTTATTTTATTTTTTTAATTAATTATTATATAATTTAATAATTTTTTTTACATAATTTTTTACAACATTTTTCCTATTGGTCCATACTTGTATTTAGGCTCAAAATTACTTAATCTCATTTATTTTTCTCAATATTTTCCAATTAATTAGAAAATATATTTATGCTAATTTTCTAGCCATTAACCATTAATTATAGAGTTCTACACAATTTATCACAATTATTTCATTGTTCAAGCTTAAATAATTAACCAATAATTATTTAATCAATCACTTATTATTTGTTGATAATTTTCTTATTTAGAACTAATTACTTCCTCTCAAAATCAGAACTAACATAGCTATTTTATCTCCCATGTAAAATATCAATAATTATGGAGTTAGTTATGAACTCCAAATACTTTATAGTCATTATTTTACAATTCTTCCAAGCTTATAATTTATTAAATTACCAAAATTAGAGACAATATATTCTCTCAATTTTAATAATTATTTTACTACCTTTCAGAATTTTTCACAATTTTCCTAAGTCATTATGTCCTACAAGGGCATTTTCGTCTTTTTGGCACTCTAATTTTCAAGAGATTTTTCCCCTACAAATTTGATATCACATATTCACCTATTTTTAAAAGGTATTATTTCTTAATTTATGATATTTTCCCTAAGTCAAATTTTAGGGTATTACATTTCTTCCCCCGTTAAACAAAATTTCATCCTCGAAATTTGTTCCGTACTAACTAGACTCCGTCCTACTTGGACTTTGGACTCCACGTGTCGGATCTTTACTTTGTCTGCCAGCCGCTCCTCTTGATGATCGAGAATTCGCTTTGGTTTGACCATAAAGATCTTGTCATTTCGTACTTTGACATATCATGTTTTCCTTGGTTCCCATACACCGCGGTCAATACCACAGATATCAAAACGAGATACTTTAAATGTTTCCATGGCTCCCATACACCATGATAACACAAAATACCTCATACTCTATGACACAATCACAGTCGAATTGTACTAACGAAGAAACATAGATTACGTCTCGTAAGTAATCTACGTATCACACGATTTAGTCGAATAACTAATACCTAGTTCATGCAATGCATAGAGAAAATTACTTATTAAGAGAGATAGTACCTTGGACTATCTCTGGAAGTTCTCTATCCATTGTTTCGGTTAACGCGTATATTCGGCCCGGGTTCTGTGGCCTCATCTTCGCAGCTATCTCAGGACAGTTTGGGGCGATGTGTCCTTGGTGAATCTGGACTTCTGGAATTCTTTCAAATTTCGTTCAATCAGCCTACAAGCTTCCACGGCATGAGTCAGCTCCTAGAATCGTTGAGACATAAGTCTCTCACCTATTTCGTACTTCAGCCCGTGGATCAATATGTTTACCATACTGCTTTCATCATTGTTTTTTCGCAGGTGTGATGAGTATCGGGATAGATTGGTGAATCGGGCGTAGTAGTCGTCAAAAGATTCCTCTTGTCCCTGTCGGATATGGAGAAATTCAGACTCTTTGTTCATTTGCACAGAAGGAGGAAAATACTGCTCATGGAATTTCTCCAGAAATTTCTGCCACGTCACGGGACAGTAATGTGACTGTAAGGTTGCTGCTGTGACTTCTCACCAACGGTCTGCGTCTCCTTCAAGCTGGTAAATCGCTAATTGGCCTTTGCGATTTTCAGGGCAGTCAATCACTTTGAATATCTTTTCCAACCTTTTTCAGCCAATCCTCTGCCAAGTCTAGTTTTACTTGGAAAGCTGGTGGTTTCAACTTACAGAACTGGTTAACCCAGTATTGTGTGGTTTTCTCTCCTCTCCTGTGTCGAGGAGGTGATCGGGATCTATCAGACTCATCATCTTCCTCGTTGTGTCCATCACCTTCGTCGTTCTCCTCCTCTTCTTCTTCTTCTTCATTATCTCGCTCTTCCTCAGCTTGACGGTTTTGTAATTGTCTTTCTTGCCTCTCTGCTATGAGTTCATCAATCAGAGCCCTCTGCTCTTGGAGAGTTCTCCTCAGCTCTTGAACTTCGTTTTGTTCTGGTTGTTCGGGTATTTCGTTTCCAAGTTTAGGCACTGCTCTAATTTGAGGTTGTCTGCCTCCTCTTCTACCACGTCCTCGGCCTCTGCCTCGGCCTCTACCTCTTGGTGCTCCGTCACCTCTTATGTTCGCCATGTCGCGTTCTTTTCCTTTATTAGGGGAAACGTTAGATATAGGGAAGACATTTAGCATATCGCAGACTTTATCACACTAGTTTTTATACCGCACATAGGCTCTACCGCGCTTAGTATTTACATTGCTCCCAGCCTTTATCACTCTAGTATTCATACTGCTCTCAGCCTTTATCGCACTTACTACAAACGAGTACACACCTGTCTCCTCTTGTTCAAAATTTTGTTGGTTCGTTCTACGTAGAAACGGGTACGGAAATACGTATCGGAAGTTCTACATAAGTCAAATACTGCATGTACTTATCTTTGTTGATCTCGGAGTTTCGTCTGGCATGGCCCAGTTCTACACATAGGCAATATGCTAGGATAGAATCACCGTCCAGTACAAACTGGCGAGTTATCAGAGGCTGATATCAGGGTTATCAGAGACTAATATCAGGGTTATCAGAGACTGATATCAGGACTATCAGAGTGATGCACCGACAGAAAGTGGTACACCGGTTCAAGATGGTATACCAGTGCAGACTGATATACCGAAGTAAGGTGGTACACCAACTTTAGGGCTATATCAGTACTCATTTTCAAAATATGCTCCAAATTTTTGAAAAGGCGTAGAACCTAACTCCGTTAACCGAACAGAATGGCCAGGTAAGTGTCTACCATGGGGGCCTCACCGAGTTCACGGCGACTGATTGGCACACCACGTAGACTAGGCTTGCCTTCGGCACCAAAGCGTAAGTAATAACTTCGTTAAATTCATGCCAGGACTACTGCTCTGATACCAAAATGTAACATCCCAACTTTTCAAAAGCAGTATTAAATTTTTTCATCAGAGTAGAGCATCGGAGCGGAAAGTAACTGATATGAATACATTCAAAAAGCCTAAGTCTGGCTGGTTACAACAGCGGTACAGTAACCAAGTATTTCAAAAGTAATATACAATTGCAAAAGGAAGGCTTTCGCCGGAACAACGAAAGGAAGTCTTCAGCCGGAACTTCTATGCGGCCTGCTTGTCTCTCTCCTCGGTCCTCCAGAACCTGATGCTATATGGAGAGCTGAGGTTCATTGCAATCGGACCCCAGGTAACGGTTAACCTCATATTTACATATACAGTATAAAAGCACAAAAAATGAACCACCCCTAATCAACATAAATGTACCGCTCCCAGCGAATGCAGATATACCACTCCCAGTGAAACAAGATATACCACTCCCAGTGAATACATATATACCACTCCCAGTGCATGCATATGTTCAATCATCCTCTAACAACACTATATACTCAAACAACATAAAAACTCTACCCATACAATACACCTAACAATATACACGCATACCATAAATATCAGAGTTAGGGTTACTAGTACGCGAATGTACCTTCGTTGACGTTTATACGGTATTTCTGTCGGTATACGGCACGACAGTAGGTCAGAACGTAATCAGGGATATCCTACCAACATAACAACGTATTTGTTAAGGATCTATCATTACGACGGACATTTTTAGTCAAAATGTCCATTTTACCCCTGACCCCCTAATCGGCAGAATTTTGCCAGCACTTCGTTACTTTGACCCTAATCTTCCAAAATTTCAACATAACTCCTACTCCAACATAATTTTCAAAATATAAATCATATTGATTAATGATTCACATCATAACAGGCATTTTAGGTACAAATTACCATTTTTCCCCTATCCTTACTAGTCGGCGGAATTTCGCCAGAGCTTCGCTACTTTGACTCTAATCTTCCAAAATTTTGCCAGAACTTTGACCCCACCATGATTTTCGAAATAATGACTAAAATACCCCTAACATATGATATCTAATCATACTTGGAAGATTAAAGACTAAACTAGCATTTCTACTCTAACTACCGAAAGAACTACGGAAACTTAAGACTAAGTACCGAAGAACTTACTCAGAGCTTCGCTGCAAAATTCCCCGGACTGCTCCTTCTCTTCCTTCTCTCTATTTCGGCCTTGAGCTCTTGTTTTGGATGTGAGAAATAATGAAGTTGCTAAGTCCTATTTATAGTCAAATTCCATGTTACTATTCATGCTTTTTCATACCGGATATCGACCATCGGATCGCACTTCTGCAAGGTGTCATGATCCTCACCAGGCCACTTGGCAGCCGTCCTTTATCCCCTTAGGTGGCATGATGAGTCACCATTTAGGCCAATCAGAAGGTGCCACCTTGCATCTTCTAGAAGCCTCGCCCGGTAAAATTCTCCGATCAGTGTCGAATCGCGTAATCTTGGAAAATCTAAAAAATCTGGCTCCACAGTCTCGAAGGTCTTTTCATTCTCTTTAGAAATATCTAGGTTAACTTAATTTTTTATCCTATTCAGGGTTTCAACGGTTCTGCCGAAGATTCTCGAAAAACGTGTCCGGTTACGGAAATCGTTTTCGGAAACGTCACTTTCTGGACAAAAATTCGCTGATTCCAAATATGTCCCGATAATTCTCAACTCATCCCCAGATGTTGAGTTAGAATTTATTTTCTTCAAATTCTAAACTGTGACTATCTGCACTTTTCCCAGATTTTCCCTATTTCGTCTTATTATCAAAATGCTCCACCGATCTCGTAATTAACTTCCGGAACAGTCTACTTCAAGATAAAAATCCACTCCTCCATAATCTTTACTGACTTTAGAAATCCTGTTCCTGGTTCTCCAGATAGGATTCAATTTCTATCGGTGTTTATTTACTTTTTCACTTTTTACTTTAATTACTTTTTAATTTAAGAGTTTTAAAACTATACTCCATCCAATTTCAATCCTCCACCTCCCCATTCATGTCGGCACACACACACCATTTACATATATATTTTTATTTTATTTTTTTAATTAATTATTATATAATTTAATAATTATTTTTACAACATTTTTCCTATTGGTGACTTGTATTTAGGCTCAAAATTACTTAATCTCATTTATTTTTCTCAATATTTTCCAATTAATTAGAAAATATATTTATGCTAATTTTCTAGCCATAAACCATTAATTATAGAGTTCTACACAATTTATCACAATTATTTCATTGTTCAAGCTTAAATAATTAACCAATAATTATTTAATCAATCACTTATTATTTGTTGATAATTTTCTTATTTAGAACTAATTACTTCCTCTCAAAATCAGAACTAACATAGCTATTTTATCTCCCATGTAAAATATCAATAATTATGGAGTTAGTTATGATCTCCAAATACTTTATAGTCATTATTTTACAATTCTTCCAAGCTTATAATTTATTAAATTACCAAAATTAGAGAGAATATATTCTCTCAATTTTAATAATTATTTTACTACCTTTCAGGATTTTTCACAATTTTCCTAAGTCATTATGTCCTACAAGGGCATTTTCGTCATTTTGACACTCTAATTTTCAAGAGATTTTTCCCCTACAAATTTGATATCACATATTCACCTATTTTTAATAGGTATTATTTCTTAATTTATGATATTTTCCCTAAGTCAAATTTTAGGGTATTACATAATCAAAAGCAAAATAAAAAGATGGATAAAGAGGGATAGAGAGAAGCCGAATTGTATGGATAAAAGGGGAGAAATTAATGTTGAAAACTTTGTGAAGAAGTTGTGGAAAAGTCAAACAAAAACTCTAAGCCAATAAGAACATAAAGCAATAGGATATTTGAGCAAGTTGGGTGAGCAAATGGGAAGCAATATCTTTGGCCAAATATGGCCATGCAATTCGAAAGAAATGAAGAGGAAAGGAGAGAGAAAAGTGCAAGTGTAAAAGCATAAAGCAAGTTGGTGGAAAAGTGATAAAGTAGAAAGGGATTTTTTGTGAAAAAGCAAATAGGATAAATGAGAACTGATAGAAATCCTTGGATTAAGTAGAAAACATCTAGACATATTATGAATCAGTGAATTTTTGTCCAGAGGATGATGTTACCCGAAGTGATTTCCGTAACCGAAGACGGTTATCTGAAAATCTTCAGCGAAATAGGAAATACCCTTAATGGGATCAAAAATTTAGTTAACCCAGATACTTTTAAAGAGGAAGTTTAGATCTTCAGGGAGTTGCTAAGGAATTTCTAAGATTATTCAAGATTACGCGATTAGAACACCAAACAGGGGACTTTATCGGTAGAAAACTTCTAGAGCAAGTATGTGTCATCATGTAGGTGACATGGGATGACCTCATTTTTGTTGAAAAAGGGGCAAGGGAGGTCGGCCAACTTGTGTGTGAGGTGAGGATTTGTGCTTAAAAAATGTCTCCAATCCAATGGCTTAGGATTTAAGAAGAAAGGTGCAATTTTGCCCTTAGCCAACTCTATGAATAGCCACCACCTTCATTTGAGTTCTTCACACCAAATCCTCTTAAGGATTTCGAATATAGAGAGAGGTTAGAGAGAATGAGGAGTCCGGAGGAAGTGTAGCGAAGTTCTGGATAAGTTCTTCGGTACCGAGTCTTAAGCTTTAGTAGTTCTTTCGGTAGTTATAGTAGGAATGCTAGTTTGATCTTTATCTTCCAAGTATTATTAGATATCATGTTTTAGTGGTAATTAAGGTATTAATTTCGAAAATTATGTTGTAGTTGGAGATATGTTGAAATTTTGGAAAATTAGATTCAAAGTAACGAAGTTCTGGCGAAATTTCGCCGATTAGGGGAGTCAGGGGTAAAATGGTCATTTTTTACTAAAATGACTGTTATGATGATTGTTTAGTAACAAATACACTATTGTCCTTATAGGATACGTGTGAGTACATTCTGCCCAACGATTGTACCGCATATCGTCAACGAAGGTACGTTCGCGTACTGTAACACTAACGTTGATGTCTATTGTATGCATATATGTGATATGTGTATTCTATGTGATAGCTGATAGCTCTGTGATATGTTCATGTACTGTTGTTATGCTTGTTGGGTATTGGGATACGTTTGCTAGGTGTGAAATGCTAGGTGTGAAACGATTGCTAGGTGTGTACATTTGCTAGGGGGTTATGGATATGCTTGATTGTTGTATGATTATTTGTAATGCATATGTTGTGTATGTAAATATGAGGTTAACCGTTACCTAAGGTCTGGTCTAGTGCGGATCTCAGCTCTTAACATAGCGTTAGGGTCAGGAGGACCGACGATTGAGGAGAGAGGAAAGTTGCAAGCTTAGAGGTCCGGCTGAAGACTATCTTTTGTTGCCAGGGAGACACTTCTGTTGTTATTTACTTCAAAGAAACTCTCGGTTATCGTACCGTCTCTGTAACTAGCCAGTGGGCATTTTGAATATATATCAGTTACACTCTTGTTCCGATCCTCTACTCTGATGAAAAATAAAATTATACTGCTTTTGAAAAACGGGATGTGACAATATCATTGTATTTGATAAGTACCCAATTCGTAACAATGATGAATGGCTGAACTATATACATGAAGCTACCTTGTTTCCATTGGTGGATATCATATGTCATTTGCAAGACTGCATCCAGATCTTTTTTTTTTCTAGCCATTACAAATTTTTAGCCTTGCCATAAGGCCTTACCAATGCTCCCTCAACATTTCAGGTTATGATTAATGATTTACCTTGCTGTTGCTTGTAAGTATAGGCTTTATCTTGTAGAGCCTGTGACCATTCTGATGTTCGTAGATGTTTCCAGTATTCCTTTTTCTTTCCACTTCCTTTTTTCATTTAACCAAACAGAATTCGTACTTAGCAGTGATTTGATTACTTGTTTTGTACTACTACATAATTGATTTGTCAAATGAGGGTTAGGGCTGGTTACTGATTTGGCTGCCTGTTTGCTGAAGAATCAGCAAGGCTTTTTGACATCAGCCTTGCAAAATGTTTGAGTTCATACCATTTTTAGTCCTTTATAGTTTGATCAAATTTTGGCTTTGGTCTCTGTAGTTTCAAATAATTGGTTTTGGTCCCTATAGTTTCATAAAATTTGATTTAAGTTTAATGAGTGGTCTTTATATTCTGAATGTCAATTGTTGATTTCTATTTCAGTGAATTGTTTTTGTGCAATTTGGTGTCTCAAATTGGGCTGATATAGTGATCATGTTGCCCCATATTGAGTTTGTAAAGAATATATCAGTGAATAATGTGTGTATGTGCTTTTTTCTCCTTATTTGAAAATGTGAACTCCGTGATGAGTAGTGGGAACTTGAAGTTAGCAAAGTCAATGATTCTGTAAAATGCCGAGCGTATTTTTTCTTCTAAATTATAGTTCAGTACGTTTTTTAATATACGCTTTATGAAATAATAATATTTAACAAAAGTTTTATTTGTGTTCAAATATATTAAATTCACAAGTAACATTTTCTCCATACTATTTTTCTAGGGATGACGACGAAGATTAAGAAAAAAAATTATGCTTACGATTTAATTTGTAATCTTCTTTTTTTTTTTAAAAAAAAAAATATAATAGGATTTGTAGCGGTTATCAAACCGCTACAAAACAAATCCCACCCGCTACAAAACCATAATCGCTACAAAACTGTAGCCTTAATTGCTACTACATGAAACCACTACAAAAAGTGTCATATCAACCGCTACAAAGTGGTGCGCAGATATCAATATAAATATCCCCACCAAACCTCATTTAATATGCTTCAGTTTCGTTTTCTACATACGTTTTCTCTCATATTTCTATGTTTTCTCAAACAGGTTAAGTGTTTGAAGAGGGTAAGTGTTGTTCAACCGGATCAAATATAATGATTATCGAAATATTTCTTTTTTCTTCTACCTTTGTGATACTATTTTTTTTTTAATTCATAATTGTCCGAATATTTTTCAACTTTCTTTCCACTTTCACATACACTATTCCATCTACTTTTACACACATTATTTTTAGAATTAAATATCATTTAAATCAACTCATAATTAATTATTATTATACCTACACATTCTCATTGTTTTACACCTATATAATAACCATATATAATCAAACATCATATTTTAATATCATTTACTTGTACTAAAAATATAAATTATTGATAAACAATATTTAGAGTTAATTAATATAATGATTAAAAATATATTTATTTATTTTTTAAATTTTATTCATTTGTAGCGGTTAATAAACCACTACAAATATGAAAAAAAAGGCGGCAATTTTTTTTTTCCAAAAAAATGGTTGGAATAGTTTGTAGCATTTTACAACCGCTACAAATATGAAAAAAAATTAAAAAAGGCGGCAAAACTTTTTTCCAAAAAATGGTGGAATATTTTGTAGCGGTTACATAATTGCTACACTATAATTTGAAAGTTTGGTGCAATTTGTTTATATAATTAGTAGCGGTTAAATAACTGTTACAATGTTGGTCAATTTCACAGTGTAGTAGTTTTTTACCCGGTACTAATGTCTCACACACGACGTCAATGTAGCCTCATATAGTGGTGGTCGTTTGAAACCGCTACAGATATAGTAGTAGTTAAGGCATATGTAGTAGCAGGTTTTTTTAACCACTACAAATCAGCTTGCAATGGTATATTTTGTAGCGGTTATTGGAACAGCTACTAATGTCATTTGTAACGACTAAAACCGCTATAAATACGTCATTTCAACCGCTACAAATAGATGTTTTTTTTTTTTTTTTGTAGTGGATGTTCATTATTTATGGAAGCGGTATTAGAAGAAATGTGACGAGCTTTACGACAAATTAATCAAATACTTAAAATATCATGTCATTTGTCATAATTCCTTTTATTAGCCTAACATGGCATATATTTTGTTAAATTTAATAGTAACATCAAGGGGGCGTCGGTCAAAATTTAGAAGAGAAAGGTACCAGATTTAAATTTTTAGAGATAATAATGAGGTTACATGTAATTGGTCCAAAGACTTGTATGTATTTTGGCATTAAAATTCATAGAAGGTATTGTATTAAGAATCAATGATAGAGTTGGGGGCGATCAATCGGTTAATTCAGTTCCAATTTATTAAAAAACCCAATAAATTGAAAATAAAAAAAGTAAGTTTCAAAATCCGATCTGAATTGAGTTGTTATTTTAATTAACTGGACAAATAAATTTATATAAAACCTCCTCTAAGCAAATTTGAATGCTTTACATCTAATAGTTGAGTTTTGCATTATAAGTTTCCAAGCTGGGAATGAGAGACCTTAAATAAGTTTAAACTCCGAAAATTAAAGACAATATTCTTTGTTTTAAAAGTAACAAGTCTTTAAATTGTAGTATTGTAAACCTATATTTGTAGGTAGGAAGACCTTAAATAAGTTTAAACTCTTATATAAGTTTAAACCTATAACACACATGATATGACTTTATATACAACTTATTTAACTTCATTAATCTCTCTAAAAAAAATCAACCGGCTTTTATATTAAGGACGAGAGTATAACTATTGAACCATATTACATCATTATTCATCAATCCTAAATCGTTATAATTAAATTTACAAAAAATTCTTTTTCGGTTTTCCCCATCAAACAAAATTCCATACATTACATTTACATTATTACAAAAAGATGAAATTTTATACTCCCATTTTTATTTCAAAAAAAAGAATATATGAACTGAAAAATGCAGAAACCGCATATTTCACTGCATTCTCTCCAATAAAAAAAAAAACAGTCTGATGGAGTTTCTGCTGGATCTTCTAGAAGCAACAAAATAAAACTTCGCCTCATACATACATGGTGACGTATCCATGGTACTTTTTATATACGTAGGCATGTAGCTAACAATTAAATACAACTTTAAATAAATACCAAAAAAGATTCTGTAAAGAAATAAACAAAGAACTAAAAGAATTAGCTAGAAGCAACAGTCGGACTTGCAACAACTTAATTAGTAAGATATGTTAAAAGTTTCTATCTTACAATATATTTATATACGACGAATACGTTGAATGGCCGGTGCTGGATTCCATTTGAGTAACCAGTGGTCGGTGGCATATATACCCCTCCTTTTTCCTTAAAGATAACTAATTCACAGAAATTAAGAAAATTAGTAAAGTTTATTATCCGTAAGTATGTAAGTTAATTTTCTAAAATGCCTTCTTTAATTATCATTTACATTTGAATTATTTTTGTTGGAAATCTCCTTGTAGTATGTGTACACGGAGATTTAGAAGATAAAGGAAACTTTTTAACTAGCTTATATTATTAGAACTAAAGGGAGTAAATAGTACTATTTCTGGTCCCTAATATAATTTCTAATTAGAGGGTGATTCAGTTCTAAATATTATACCTCAATCCATTTGAACCCTCACATGTGCATCGTTTTTTCCTAAATTATCCCCATTAATTACACATGTAATATCAAGGGGTACTTTCAATTCAAATGATTTAAGAGGATACTTTTTAAAAGTAACATAATATCTTCTTACAGATAAATAATTTAACTAATTAATTTCATCTACTCAAATTGATTCCACTGACCTTTTTTTTTTTTTTTTTTGTTCAGAGGGGAGACCAATCAGTACAGATTAGTCTATATTCAAGCAAAGTCTTGCTCACGTCACACTGTGTGCGTCATCCCGTAGTAAATCCCGTAGGCCCTCCGGAGGAGCCTCCACCCTATGCCATCCCAGCTCCATCGATAGTGCATAACTTGCCAGAAAATCTGCACAGCAATTACCCTCTCGATAAACGTGGGTAATAGACACTCTCCAGTCCTTCGCTAATAACTGATTAATACAGCGAGCAAGGCTCATATTTGCATTTGGAAGCTCGTCGCTATTTGTAACCAATGAAAGCGCAGTCAAACAATCAATCTGAACCATGACCTCCTTATATCCCTGCTCCCATGCTAACTCCAACCCATCCTTCAAAGCCCATAACTCCGCCTGTAGCGACGTGCAGACGCCAATATTCCGACAACAGCCAGCTAGCCACTCTCCTTCATGATTATGGAGAACACAGCCAGCACTTGCAGTCAAAGGATTTCTTCTAAGTGATCCATCACAGTTAAGGGCGACCGACGTGCACCGAGGCTTGCACCACTCAATAAGTTTGGTAGTCTTCCTATGGTTGCCACCGAGCGTCTCTCCATTCTGATTGAAAGCTTGAGCGCTAAACTCTGATAGTAACCTGACCTCCCGCACCAGACACCATGGCTGAATTTGTGAGTTTTGGAATACCAACTTATTCCTAGCATCCGGCCACAAATTCCAACATGTTAATCCAAAGATGCTAGCCCAGCTACTGTTACCTTCACCGATAGGGCTGGACTGAACAAGATTTTGAAATAACCAGCAACCAAACTCGGTTTCCATGAAGCTTCGCATTTTTGGAGCTCGTAATAATTGACGCCAAACTTCCTGCGCCATTGTGCAGTGTCTCAAAACATGATTTATGTCTTCCATATGCCCCCACACCTGATACATCCAGCCCCATCTACCATGTGGCGTCGCTGACGTTCTGCGTTAGTAAGTAGACTAGAGCGCGCTGCTAACCAGAGGAACACTCTGACTCTTTGTGCCCCACGCCACTTCCATATCACCTCACAAAGTCTATTTGGGTTAGAGTCTCGGACATCACTTAAGAGTTCATACGCCGAGGCAACCGAGAATTTCCCATCTAAAGACCAGTCCCAGAAACAGCGGGCCCCTCCATCATTAAGGCCTGGTGGTTTGCAGCCCGAAATCAACGAGAGAACATGTCCTGGTAAATCCTTTTAAAGCATATTTAAACTCCATTGCCCATTAGGCGTCGTGTATCCCATATTCACAGTAAACATTTCCTCAACAGGGGTAATATCCCTGAATGCTAACAGTTTTAGGGGGCTCACTTCCGGTACTCAATTATCCACCCAAAAGCGAATGGTGGTTCCATCCCATAGCCCACCGGGTCCCAATATCCACCTCCTTCCAAACACTCTTTAAGTTCCGCCATAAATAAGAGCAATTGTGATTTTGTTTAATTGGCCCTTTAAAGTCGTCCCATCCATATTTACTGCGTAATACCTGGACCCATAGCTGATCTGGTTTGGATCGTACAGCTGTTCTGTCATAGAACATAAACCCTAACCCTAGGTGGGCTAGGATGTGGATATAGGATCAAATAGCTCTCTCCCAAGCATCCATGAATTGGATACCTAAGAGGATCAGAGATCACAAAGCACAGGGACTTGACCTAGGAGCGATTCCTAGGGCCTACGTACCACGAGGAGGGATCAAAGTCCACGTAGTTCGAGGATTACCGGAGGCGTTTAGCCAATGGGGTGGTGTGTGTGCTCGTGTGCGTATATGCAATTGAGAGAGAGCTTAGAAGATGATGTGTACCTTTAGGGTTTAACTCCTATTTTATAGAGTGTATCTTAGGTGGAATTGTATCGGCCTCATTAATATGATTGATCCTCATTAATATGATTGATCCTCATTAATATGGTTGACCCTCATTAATATGATTGACCCGCATTGATATGATTGGATCCTCCTTTATGATAGGCAGATCCTCATTAATATGATTGATCCGCATTGATATGATTGGATCCTCCTTTATGATAGGCAGATCCTGATATGCAATATGCTCCTTGTTGGGCCATATATGGGCATAATATTTATTCCATAACAGTTGCCCCCAAGCTCGGTAGTTTAGGTCTCTGAGCCGCCGAGATTAATTGGACCGCTACCGAGATCCCCGAATCCGACTTTGCTTTCATAACAATTTTCCGGGCTAATTGTCGGGCTTATATTCCTGCATTTAATAACATGTAAGCAAATCACAATAAATGGAAAATACTTCTTGTTGTGCAAATCGTTCAACACGCTCATTTCGGATACTTGTCCGAGTTTGCATTAAACTTTTGGTTTGCATTAATGTCGGTTATTGATAGCACGCTCTTCCATTCAACACATCGTTGTCCACTCTGTTGCCCCCGGCTGGTAGTTCGGGTTTCGAGCCGCCAGGGATGTGCTACTTTCCAAATCCGAACAAGGTATTCGTCATTGTTGGGATTACGTGCGTGCTTAACTTAGGGATCCTCGATTTTAAACTAGATTTAGTTTAAATCGGGTCCGCTTCTGTCTTTGTTTCTGCAAAACCTTAACGAGAACTTATCTCGGTTTTACCGTGTCCCAAATGAAACATGTTTTAACCGTTATTTCTACGATCCCGGATCTTAACCGCATTTAGTTAAGCGGGTCCGCCTTCATCCCTTTCTTAGGACGGACTCCACAATCTATCCGAGATCCAATTAAGGAGCGTGGATTTAATTGTATAAAACAGACTTGACATGATTTTGAAAGCGGGTTTGTGCACCATGACTTTATACATGTTTAGATTTGACATGATTTTCGAAGACGGGTTTTGCACCATGACTTTATACATGTTTAGATTTGACATGATTTTCGAAGACGGGTTTTTGCACCATGACTTTATACATGTTTAGATTTGACATGATTTTCGAAGACGGGTTTTTGTACCTCGGATTCCTACATGTTTAGCTTTGACATGATTTTTGAAGACGGGTTTCTTTACTCAGACTTCATACATGTTTAGATTTGACATGATTTTCGAAGACGGGTTTTTGTACCTCGGATTCCTACATGTTTAGCTTTGACATGACTTTTGAAGACGGGTTTCTTTACTCAGAATTCATACATGCTGCGAGTTGAACATGATTGTCGGAACCGGGTTTATGTACCTCATACTCCTACATGCTTAATCGGACATGATTTTTTAAAACGAGTTTCTTTACCCTGAATTCTATATGTTTAGCTTGAACATGATTGTCGGAACCGGGTTTATTTACCTCATACTCCTACATGCTTAAACCGGACATGATTTTTGAAAACGAGTTTCTTTACCCAGAATTCATACATGTTTAACTTGAACATGATTTTCGGAACAGGGTTTATTTACCTCGGATTTATGCACTCCCTCTTTTCTTCTTTCTTGCAAAACTTAGCATGAAATATGCAATGAACAATTACATATAAATAAACAAGATTTGAAAGAATTGGAGAGAACATATTCTTAAACGGAATTGAAATCATAGACCATCTTTGGTCACGGGAATCGAAATTTACGGTTCCCCACGGTCGGCGCCAATGTTCTGTCATAGAACATAAACCCTAACCCTAGGTGGGCTAGGATGTGGATATAGGATCAAATAGCTCTCCCCCAAGCATCCATGAATTGGATACCTAAGAGGATCAGAGATCACAAAGCACGGGACTTGACCTAGGAGCGATACCTAGGGCCTACGTACCCTGAGGAGGGATCAAAGTCCACGTAGTTCGAGGATTACCGGAGGCGTTTAGCCAAGGGGGTGGTGTGTGTGCTCTGTGTGCAGTATATGCAATTGAGAGAGAGCTTAGAAGATGATGTGTACCTTTAGGGTTTAACTCCTATTTTATAGAGTGTATCTTAGGTGGAATTGTATCGGCCTCATTAATATGATTGATCCTCATTAATATGATTGATCCTCATTAATATGGTTGACCCTCATTAATATGATTGACCCGCATTGATATGATTGGATCCTCCTTTATGATAGGCAGATCCTCATTAATATGATTGATCCGCATTGATATGATTGGATCCTCCTTTATGATAGGCAGATCCTGATATGCAATATGCTCCTTGTTGGGCCATATATGGGGCGCCAATGTTCTGTCATAGAACATAAACCCTAACCCTAGGTGGGCTAGGATGTGGATATAGGATCAAATAGCTCTCTCCCAAGCATCCATGAATTGGATACCTAAGAGGATCAGAGATCACAAAGCACAGGGACTTGACCTAGGAGCGATTCCTAGGGCCTACGTACCACGAGGAGGGATCAAAGTCCACGTAGTTCGAGGATTACCGGAGGCGTTTAGCCAATGGGGTGGTGTGTGTGCTCGTGTGCAGTATATGCAATTGAGAGAGAGCTTAGAAGATGATGTGTACCTTTAGGGTTTAACTCCTATTTTATAGAGTGTATCTTAGGTGGAATTGTATCGGCCTCATTAATATGATTGATCCTCATTAATATGATTGATCCTCATTAATATGGTTGACCCTCATTAATATGATTGACCCGCATTGATATGATTGGATCCTCCTTTATGATAGGCAGATCCTCATTAATATGATTGATCCGCATTGATATGATTGGATCCTCCTTTATGATAGGCAGATCCTGATATGCAATATGCTCCTTGTTGGGCCATATATGGGCATAATATTTATTCCATAACAACAGCAAAACCAAGTTTCATAAGAAAGGCTTGATTTTGGCGCTCTAGTTTCCTAAAGCCGCAGCCCCCAACTTTGGATGGTGTACACGTACATGTCGTCCCACTTGACCAACGATGGCTTTTTGCTATTAGCAGAATTTCCCCACACAAAATTCCGAATGTGACGTTCAATTCACTGGCACAAGCCCGGAGGTAATCTTGTTATCTACATGGTAAACACAGGAGTGGCTGATAGCACTGTCTTTGCTAACGTTATTCATCCTGCCAAAGAAAGTGTCTTCGTAGCCCATCCGGAGAGTTTATTCACAATTTTATCTTCCAAATATGCATAAGTTCCTAACCTGACTCATTTGTGGAGTAGTGGAACACCAAGATACTTCCCAAGGTCATCCGTCCTCTTGAAACCCAACTCCTCGCTCACACCTACTTGGATAGATGAAGGGACATTCTTAGAAAAATAAATGGCAGTTTTAGAGTTACTGACATTGTGGCCCGAACTAGCACAAAACTCTTCAAGGATGCTTCGGATAAGCAGTACCTGTGAAGTGTTGACAATACTGAGAAGAACCTGATCATCCGCAAAAAATAAGTGGGATAGGGGTGGCCCCCCTCTACCCATGTGAATTGGCTGCCAATGGTGATCCACCACCCTTTTAGTGATTATCTGGGACAATCTCTCCATACACAATACAAACAGATAAGGCGATAGAGGATCCCCTGTCTAATACCACGAGAGGGAGAGAAGCTCTCCGACCGGTGTCCATCCCATACTACCTTCATTGTACAAGTAGTAACACATACCATAATAGCCTTCACAAACTTCAGTGGTAGCCCTGCATCCAATAATGTTTCCTCTATAAAATCCCACCTCAGTCTGTCATATTCCTTCTCCAAATCAACTTTAATTGCCATCCACCCCACTCGGCCACCTTTCGATTGCATGCTATGTATTACTTCCTGGGCAATAATTATATTATCAGTGATTTGTCTACCAGCCACAAAGCTGGTTTGGTTAGGAAGTACTAAATGAGGCAGGTATCTCTTAAGGCGATTGGCCAAGACTTTAGTGATGATTTTGTAAGGTACCATGCATAGGCTTATTGGATGAAAGTCTTTGATATGCTCTGGCTCTGAGATCTTAGGAATAAGGGTGATTAAAGTCTCGTTTAGCATTGGATCAAAAATCCCCTCTTCAAAGAAGCGAGTGACCATTTGAAAAGTTGAGGGCCCCACAATTTTCCATTGTTTTTGGAAAAACGCCACATGAAGTCCATCAATACCTAGCGCCTTAAGAGGTTCTATCTGGAATAGAGCTGTATGTACTTCACCATGAGAGATCATGGCGCTAAGGACCCTCGCCATTGATGTATCCATTTCCGGGAACATTCCTTTTCCTTGGTAAGCCGAGGCGTATGCATCATCCCTAGTATATAGCTGGTGATAGAACTGAAAGGCCCATCTACGGAGGATCGCCCTGTGTCACTCTTAAGAGCCCGAATAGACTTCCTGCGACTTCGTTGGACCGCCTTAGCATGGTAATATGCTGTATTGCGATCCCCAAATTTCAGCCAATCACACCTTGCTCTTTGTGCCCAAGTCAAACTCTCTTGCTCGCATATAAGTTCAAACTCTTTCCTTAGATCACCTTCCAGCTCCAAATTCCACTGATCTTTTAAACACACACACACACACACACGTATGTATAGGTATATACATACATACATACATACATAAATGTATGTATGTATGTATGTATGTATGTATGTATGTATGTATGTATGTATGTATGTATGTATGTATGTATGTATGTATGTATCTATACATATATATACCTATATATACGTACATATACACGTATGTGTATGTGTGTGTGTGTATATATATATATATATACACACAAACACATATATATATGTATATTAAGAAACGGAGGCAGTATAATTATTTTAATTTGGTGTGTTCCAAATATAATGTTCAGATAAATAATTAACTTTGTTTAAACGATGATGAGAATCACAGAAAAGTTCATCTTCAATTCAAAAGGTGGCAATAACAGCAAATTGGTGTCTGGTGTGTACGTACGTAGCTTCCCAGAAAGCTCCACGAAGTGTGTGTGTGTATTAAGAAACAGAGGCAGTATACTGATTTTAATTTGGTGTATTCCAAATATAATGTTCAGATAAATAATTAACCTTGTTTAAACGATGATGAGAACCACAGAAAATTGTATCTTCAATTCAAAAGGTGGAAATAACAGCAATTGGAATCTGGTGTGAACGTACGTAGGTGAGCAATCAATTAATTCAGTTACAAAATTTTCAGCATTACCCATATTTTTTGGGGCAATCAATATATATATATATATATATATATATATATATTTTCAGCGTTGATTGTCTTCTAGTGAGGTTATTTGAATATACACTCCATTGACTAATCATCCTCGAATACAAGCCTAAAAATCGAAGGTGAAAACTTAAAGAAAGAAGTAATAATAAGCGGAAGAACTAAGTAAGTCCTCGGCTCCTAACTCATAGTCTTGGAATAATGAGATATATCAATAGTAACTTGTTATAAAATGAACCTCTTTTTTTTTTTTTTTTTTTTGGCTCAGAAAATGACCCTCTTTCAAATAAAATAAATGGTAGACTTGTTCTAATTGCGATTATTCCAAATACAAAAGATTGAATAATACATAGGAATATAAGGGTTAAGCTCCAAGTATTACTTAGGTAGATCCAACACCCTAAACCATGTTGTGGTATATTTAGCAGCCTAAAATATTTTTGGATGCATCCAACATCAAGACATAAAAAATATTTTAGGGTGTTGGGCGGAACTAAAAAATAATTAAAGGTGTTGGATATATGACAAAATACCATTATGATGTTGTTGTTCTTGTGAAAATACCTTAGTTTATTTATAGCTAAAGCTTAAGAAAATTAATTTAGTTAGTTATTTGTTAGAATGTGAGTTAATTTTTTTTTTTAAATAGTCTCTTTAATTAGCATGCACACTCAATATAGTTTGGAGAGGGGAACAAAATACAAATTTGGAAAACAAAGTACACTTTTTAACTAGCTTATACATATATGACTAAATGGAGTAAATAGTACTACCACCTGTCCCAAGTGCTAGTTGGAGGATTTGATTCTATCCTAAATATAAGACATCAATCTCCTTTATCTCTCACATTTATCATTATTTTTTGCACACTTGTCCCTATTGATTGCATATATTGTATTAAGGGGTATTTTAAGAAAACCAACACACATTATTTTTTATAGATAATTAATTTAACTATTTTTCTTTATCTACTAAAACTAATTAAATTAATATCATATAAAGTACAAGAGATAATATATTGGTTTTAACTTGGTGTATATATTCCAAATACAAATATCAGATATAATAATTAACCTTATTTATTTATTTAAACGATGAGAACATTTGTAAATTACAGCAAATTCATCTTCATGTGGCAATAATAGCACAATTGGTGTGAACGTAGTTGATGACTCGTTGCTAAATTGAGATATGAAATAAATTTCTCGGGGCGCTTCTCAGAAAGTTCCACGAAGCATCTCTCGTAAATTCCTTCTTTCTCAGCAAGAAAGTTCGACGAAAAAGCTACTCTAGCTAGCTTATTCATACATAAGAATTGTTATATATGTTACTGAATAAATTATGGTTGTCAAAATGAGACCGTAATGTATCATATAAGCATTTCCATTTATTATAACAACAATTGTTATCTTGTAACCGTTAAAATAGGTCTAGAATAAATAACGATTTGGAATCGTAATTTATCTGCACAAAGCATATATAGTGCCTGCCTATTTGATGGTTTGGAACCGTGATGTATGGCAGGTCGTCATATATGATTATTTATGCAGTAGTGAAAGTATTGAATTTTGAATACTATAAATATATTTTTATTTAATATTATTATCTTGTTATTATTAATGATTATATTGTGTCTTATATAATAAATATTAATCGTAAAACAAAAAAAAATAATAATAGAAAATAACTATATATAATAAAAAAATAAAGCCAATTATTTTATGGTTATTGAAAAATAGCAGTTAAGTATGTCTTCAATACATTACGGGGTGTAAATAAAATTAAAACTGTTGTATATGTTACCGAATATATTACGATTCAAAACTGAATATATAGCGCCACCATACATAACCATTCGAAACCGTGATGAATTGTTGAAAATAACCATGATGTATGTCCTTTTCAATAGTAGTGTATTGAAATAACATATAGCTTTTTTGTAGAGATGATCTCTTTATACTTTTTGTTGTTGTGAATATAGAAACTAGATAATTAATTTATAGAAAATAATAAATTAGTTAAGTTAGTTATTTGTAACAAATGTGTTAAAGTTCTAAAAATATCATTTTAAATAATTTCTGAAACAAAGAAAGTTGAGGTCTTATATTTAAGACCAAAATAAACCCTTGAAGGGAGTATTTTGTACTTGAGGTAGATTGACCCCTTGGCTAAGGTTTGAAGCAAAATATAGTGGATTTGAAAGCCATACTTGGCGCGGTGTTGTTTCACGCCATCGAGAGTACTTTTTGTGAACATTAATTTCCATGGCATAACTCAATCACCCCCCACTAACCAAAAGTGAACCATCATCACTTCTAAAAGTTGAATCTAGATTAGTGTGTGCGTGTGTGTTTCTTTTATTGATTCTACAATCCACCACTATGAATTTCGTGTGTACTTTGATTTTCTAACGGAGACGACAGCTTTTAGAAGTCAATTATAATTATATCTCACATCAATAAAGCAATTATAATTGCTATGGGATAGATGCGAAAATCTAACATGTCTTCATACTCTTATAAAATAATTTAAACGATGCGAAAATCGGATCCTGACTTTGTGGATTTATATATATATTTTGTAGGTGTGACAAAGAAACAAAAAATTAGATATTGAGCTGTCATCTTCCTTGTTTATTAAGCACAATTCGAGCAGTAAATCTTTTTCAAATGTAAATGGTTTGGATTTTTATGCTTCGATTTGATAAATAGTGACTTTTATAAGGACCACAAAATGCATTAGGGCGAGAAAGCATGTGAAATTAGTACCTCATCAAAATAGTGCCGTCGATCCTTGTATATTTAACCATTTCAAAACCAAATTTAAGATTTTAATAAAAAAATATATAGATTATTAATTAACAATTCAATTTTAGAAACTAAAACATACATATACAACGAACCATGGGACCACTTGCAAGCATGTGGAGCAGATTATTTCTTGAGAAACTGCATAATAAAGTTTTACCATCACGAAGTCATCATGATCAATCTGAGTTTAACAATAATACTAAATTTTAAAGAGAAAACAAATGACACATTTATTTCCACATCACACCAAAGAAAGTTGTACACGACATAAAAAAAAACTTCTCTAGCGTAACCGAATTAGGATATTGTTGGTTTATTTATTACTAGTCGTCACAGCTTGAGAAGAACAAGACATACACTGTTGCAGTAATATCATAAATAGTGTTTGACTTAAGGGATGTTTAGTATGAGGGATTTGGAAAGAAGGCCGGGAGGGGAGGGAAAAAAATTGAGTTGGATTTAAAAAAATTGGAGAAGTGGGGTTATAAAGGTAATAAAAAACTTTTAACCCCAATTCTATAATTTTTTAATTCCAACTCAAAATTTTCCTTCCACTCTCGTCATCTATATCCCTTATATTAAACAGCCCCATTGTATATGAGAAATGTACTATTGACATTACTCATGTAAACCCGTTAAATCAATGGAGGTTTGAGGCAAGAGACATGGCATTGCCACCCTCATTCGTGGTGATTGTCGGGGCCAGCGCTGGGCATATCGAGTATACATTTTCCTAAGCAGAGTGTGGAACTCAGGCACCATAAGTAGGACATAAAAAGCAAACCTAAGATTCCAAAGGGACGAAGGGAGAAGCAGTGAGGCCAAAGAAGCCACAGAGAAGGAGCCAAACAAGGACTTGGCAAGGATTAATTGAGAAGCATAACTGGGAAGGAAACGCTTAGCTATGGATGACAAGTAATAACCCAAAACTCCGATGACGGAAGCCGAGGTGGTGATGGGGCGGACATGGAAAGGAGAAGGCTGGCTTCCTTGGGTTTGGAGTTGAAGAAAGGCAATAAGAGTTGGGATTGGGAAAGAAATCAAGGAATGGCGAGATGTAGAGTGATGAGCTATATTGAATATCATTAAGATGGGGATTGTTATGTGAACTCGATAGGCTTCAACATTTAACAAGGCTCGAGCTCGCCATTGTAGGGTTATTGTGTTAGTTTCAGTAGGAACCCTATCGGCCATGACTATGTCTAAGATTCAAACTTAAGTTACGATTCATTGACTCGTCATCTTAGCTTTCTATTTATAGTGAGGACAATTCGACATGGACCCCGGCCCACAGGCCACTTTCGGGGAAAAAAATGGTATAATTTTTAGATTCCCATTACACAAGTTTCCTCGACTTTTCGGCTGAAACATTTTGGAACATGTGGACAAAAAAGAAATAATAATGATGAAGGATCGCATTTTCTTATGTTGGTGCTACTATTGTTAAAAAAAGGTACACCCTTTTCGAACTTTACTAAGATCAGTATCATTAATATTGTTCTTTATCATCATCAACATTAATTTACGAAGAAATAATAATGATGAAGGATCGCATTTCTTAAGTTGGTGCTACAATTGTCAAAAAGGTTCACTCTTTTTGAACTATAATAAGATCAGTGTCATTAATATTGTTCTTTATCAATCATCAACATTTAGTTTATGAAGATTATTGATGTTTGTTTAGGGGTTTAAACTTCTCATGTTGCATCAGAAGAAGAAGATTCCTACACACACATGAAATGGTGGGACCCACATATATATATAATGCTAATTATATATATATATATATATATATGTGGGTTCCACCATTTCATGTGTATGTAACATGAGAAAACACTTCTCCTACAACATGAGAAGTGTTTTTTCCTTTTGTTTATTATGATAATATGATTAAGAACTATGTAAGGTTGTTGAAACATTACACCAGTATTTAAATGTTACAAGTGTTATTCTATGAAATCATATCATACCCCTTATAAAAAAATCCTATAGTACCAGAGACTTTTTAACTAATTTATGCCTATATGTTTTGGGGTGCTTATGTATTATTGTTGCATGTTATATTTATTTAGAGACTACAATAGCAAGCATGGCCCAGATTTCCAAAAGCGTGTGAGATCCATGAACTTTACTGAAATAATCTAGCTGAAGTCATTGTTGAATCGTACAATAAGATTCAATTTCAAAAAAGACCCCAACAACTTTCACATACCAAAAAGGGCCTTAGGGCCTTTTCTGAGATTTTTCATTAAAACGTTAGTTGTTAATCTGACTGATTTAGTTGTTAACCGGGGCTGATATTGTTGTTAAAGTGACTGATTTAGTTGTTAACGGGTATTGATTTTGTTGTTAATGTGGTTGTTTTAGTTGTTAACGTTTATACCAGAAAAGGCCCTAGGGTCCTTTTTGGTATGTGAAAGTTGTTGGGGTCTTTTTTAAAATTTTGGGTCTTAATTGGGCCCCTGTATAGATTTTCCCTTTTAAATTCTTCATCTATAGCTCGAGTTAGGCTATTAATAATATAGCTGCCGTATCAGATGGTCTAAACTGTCCTTGCCCTAGGTGTAATGCCAATTAATTATGTTGGCTTAGTCGCTTTTTTTGGTTTATTCATAAATATTATCTCAAATTATTATTATATTAATCATATAATAATTATCAGATTGGATATTATGATTAGTTATTGTACAAGATTTTCCACTTATTGCACAAAGTCTAAAAAATAACCTAATGTTCATTTTAATTAAATGAAACATGAAAGTCTAACTTAGCTAAAAATGATTTTATAACAGTTACCAATAAGCTCATTCAAACTGTAAAGGTACTTACAAGCTCATCCAAAAATATAATTGCAATGAATAAGAAAGTTCCTGTTTGGGGATACCATCTGATGGACTTATTATCCCATCAGATAGGATAATAAGTCCATTAAGAGGGAAAGTTTAATTATTGGGTGTTTGGGTTGACTTCTTTTTTAATGGGCTTCAAGGTTTGATGAAGATATTTTTCTGAAGCCACACCATGGAGCTTCTAATCCCATCAGTTTCTTCTCATCAATTTTTTATGTGGGCCCCATTAGTAAAAAGCAAAAAAGACATTTCTCTCCTCCCTCAATGAATGCTTCTCTCATGGCTTTTGTTTTTGCCAATGCCATTTTAGTCCAAAATCATTTAATTTACGCTCTAATTCTTTCAGTGGCCATGTTATACTCATCTAGAAGTTTGTAAATGACGGTTAATAAAATAATGAAAAGAATAATGGAGAACAAGTTTATTAGTTTTATAATGTGTTTCATTCAGGTAAAACCAGGTGATTCATTAATTTAATTTTTATAACTAAAGCTACATAAGTCTCACATGTACGTTGCTCAACTAAATGGACCCATTTACGTAAGTTTTAACTTGGTTTAAAATATCTAATTTAAGGGACCGGTCGTATAATTTTTATAACTAAAGCTACATAAGTCTAACACGTACGTTGTTCAATAATTGTGTTGCAATTTTTTTAATGGTGATGTTACTATTTTATTTGGAAAATTTATTTTTTAATGGTAAAGTTACTATTTTATTTGGCAAATTTATATTTATTTTTAATTTTTATCTAAAAATTATCACATTTTGTACAACATATATATATATATATATATGAATTTGATTCATGTCCTTTTTTGTCATTTTCCATCTCATCTATCTTTTTAAAAGCTATGACAAACAACTGTCCATTAGAAACAAAAGCCACTTCTGTCACTGCTATCCCAAACACAAATCACATTAGAAAAAGTCCATCAGAAACTAAGTTCATTAAGAAAAGTTTATCAGAAACAAAAACCACATCTATCAAAGCTATCCCAAACAGGCTTAAACGTACATTTTTTCTCTTAACTAAATATATATATCATTTCAACACGTGTAATATGGATTATGAGTAAACAGCTTTGATTGGATGATGGAAGTGACAATCTAACTCTATTACTTAATATAAGACTCAGTTAACTAATTTGAGGGAGATTAATAAAGTTAAAAAATTACTTAATTATAGCATATGTTATATAATCTTTCTGAAATACTTATGTATATTATTGGATTATATATCAATTTATAAGTCAAACAATTTGGAGAAAAATGATAAATAAAAATATTTTGAAATTAATTAATTTAGTTTGTTTAATTTTCACAAATTAGTCAAATGGATTAATGACTAATTTGAGTATTTTATGGATATTAGTTAAGTTAGTTAATATACTTTTTTCCCTAAAGCATCTAGTTATCTTCTTTAATTCATGTCCTCCCTATTTTACTTAATTACTATTGAGTAAATATCAATAGGATTAATTTGAGAAAAAAATATTGATAAACTCCCCAATTAGGAAATGATGGGTGTGAATTGAATATATGTTTCAATACATTCCTGGGCTCTTTTTCCCCTACTGTTACTATTTTAAGTTTAAGGCTGTGTATTTATATCTAAATTTGCTAGTTTCACTATAGGTTCATTATAGCATTTAAAATTAAGATGACGATGTGTTGAGTGGACGACTTTCAAATTGAAATAATCAATAGTGAGAAATAGGCTTTATCCATTTGTGTTCATAAAATTATTATTAGTCCATACAACTTTCGAGGTTGTTTGTTAAAAAGAAGAGATCAGATTATATTCTTCTCTCAGATCCGCTGGTTTTGGAGTTACGTACTTTAAACATGTTGGTCGGCCATTGGTGTCTTTCTTGTGAATTATAATTAATTAAGAACTTGTGCCAGCTATTTCCAAAGGCTGCGCTTTCATCTTTTCCAAATTTGCTGGTATTATATTCTTGGTCATATTATGAGCCTCAAAGTTTATAACATGTAGAAAAGAGCAGACTACATCAACTATCAACTTGCTAAATCGATCAATTAACAACATATAATATACAAACGAGTGGCAAAAAAGAGCCCTTTCCTTTATTTCCCGTCAATTGTCTGTTCTATTTCCATAACTGTTTTTTTCTCATGATCAATTATTGAGGATTGAGGAACAAGTTTTATATAATTGAAGATTAGGATCGTCATATTGTATAATAAAAGGTGAGCTTGAATTAGTAAAAATACTAATAAGAGGAGACTTTAAACTAATAGTTGGAGATGACCATGGGAGCTTTAATGACATTTAAATGGTTTTATTTCATTAACGATCATTAATACTTGTTTTATAATTGTCATTTTAATTGTCACTATAAGCTGTCTTTAATGGCCATTATGGTTGCTCAATGGTCACATGTTTTCTACCTATAAAAGACAGTGTTCACTACAAGGTTAGATAAGCACTAAGGTCAGAGGATTAACGTCATGTGAGACAAACCTCAATCTCCAAGCTCTCTTCTTCTTCTGGGAGTGTTGCTTCCTCTTTTACTAGGGGGTTGTGGAATATCTTCTAAGGACATGTGTCGTTGTACACGATTCTCGAACTAGTCGTTTATTGTGTTTGTGCAGGTATGGTGTGAAGAGTTTACGTCAACAACCATAGAGGTATAGGTCGTTCAAACCCTAATATAATAACAATACCAAAGATAAACTATATATCCTATTTTATTGAAATAATATATTAATATAAATATATATAAGGAAACAAATTATTATATTTTGTATGTAGATAAGATGGCCTATCTATGTATCAAGCGCATATTTGGGACTCAAGAAATGAGTGGCGCTTCCCTAGTGCATCAAAGATCCACTTGGAGACAAAAACAAATACTCCGTCTTTAATGGTGAATGGATAGATCTTAATCCAAAATGAAATACGTGTTTTCTATATTTATCAATATTTTTCTAATTTACCGCATTAATACTTCTTCAACAATAATCAAGTAAGAGAGAGATAGAAAATTTAAAACAGATGATTAGAGTGTTTTAGGACGGGAAGGAAAGAGTACCTTAGTTGAAACTATACGTTTTGTCTCCGTAGTCAAACAAGGGCCATTCATAGAAAAATAAGATTCCCATTACCACAAATACTGTGCCAATTTTTTCTGCAAAAATAACATTTAAAAATTGTAAGGGGATAAGATCGATGAACTTTATTTAAAAGTAGATGGACTTCAGTCATTTTCAATGTTTTCTTGTCTAAGTTGTCCTTTTATTTTGTATTAACATGACAGAAGAGTCAAACTTAAATTCGTTATCTATGAGATTATTAAGCTTCATTGCTCTTGGTATATGATCCCATTCAATATATAGTATTATTGGATATTTTTCACGTTAATGATAGATAACACTAAGTCAATAACTTTAAATGATTAATTTTTGTTATTAAATTGTTAATGCAATAATGAGCATGATAAATGGTTAGCTAGATTTGTAAAATTAAAGATTGAGATAATTGATTATTTTTGTAATTGATCCATAAGGTATATAAATTAAACATACAACAACCATAAAAGATATTAATTAATTATGAATTTTTTTAACTATTATAGCATCAAGTAATTTCTTTTATTTCACATTTTTAAAATATGCGCGTCTTCAAATTTGTAGGAGAAAACTACTTTAACCATCTTTCTTTTTTGCCTCAATTACACAAATCACCATCTATTTTTAAAATATACACTTTAGTTCAAACCATTAACTATTAAAGAATATTCTAAAAAGATTCTTCAAGTATATTTTTTAGTTAAAAACCAATCCGTATTAAAATAAATCTTGTATAATCATTTACCCCTCAACAGACCAGATCCCTATTTTATCTTTAAACATCAATTTTTATTAATGATATATTTAATATTTTTACTAAATAAAGAAAAAGTGTAAGTAATTTTTATTTGAAAAACATTAAAAAAACATTGAAAATTTGAGTAATTTTTGTTAAAAACATATTTTAAATGAAATATATTTTAAATTTTTTATTATAATATATTAATATAAAAATCTCAAAATAATATCATTTTATAATTGTATAACTTAATTTAATATATATATTTTCACTAAATAAAGAAAAAGTGTAAGTATGTTTTATTTGAAAAGCATTAAAAACTTATTGAAAATTTGAGCACTTTTTTGTAAAAACATGTTTTAAATGAAATATATTTTAAAAATTTAATTATAATATATTAAGATAAAAATATCAAAAAAAAAATATCATTTTATAATTGTGTAACTTAATTGAGTGTGTGTATATATATATATTGTTGCGAAACATTTTAGCCAACATATATATTTAAAATATAATCTTGTAAGAAAATGTTAATAAATAAACGAGATTAAACATTTAAATTTATTTAAACTAAAAATTATAACAATAAATTAATTAAATCTGTAATATTGTGGTCGATTTAGTAGAATGACAAAAAAATTAAAAATGTATACTAAAAATATTTTTTAAGAAAATTTTGGATAAATATATGTGATTAAATTATGAGATAGGATATTGTCAATACCAACTTTGGTCACTACCAATGTCACTACTACTTTTTCACTGTTAGATCAGAATCTCATATACCTTTATAATTTCTTTCTCTTATTGAGATTATGATCTAACAGTAAAAAAAGTGGTAGTAACTTGGTAGTGACCAAAATTGGTAGTGACAATATCCTATCCCTTAAATTATTATCTTTTTGGCCCAAGATTGCATGATCATTAAGTAATATTTATTTTACAGAGGTGTATTTTGGTCAAAATAATGGGTTAATACTATGAGTTGACGGTTAATTAACTAACGATTGGGTCAATGAAAGTTAAATATCAAAACTAGAATGGAGGTTTATGCAATATATATCTTAATTTTAAATAAGTTTGATATATGTATAGAAGGAAGGTCTCTGTAATTTAGAGTGAATAGAGGTGATGTTGATGTATTTAAAATATCAAATTGTAATATTGTGGCTGAATTATTTTATTATCTTCGATTCTGAGTTGTGACCTTAGTTTTACGAAGTAAAAGGAAAGAGAGTTTTGATTGAATTCTAAAGACCGCAGCAAATATATTATTTCAGGTTTCTAAGAAATTAATTGTAAAGATACTAATATCCGAGATGAAGGAGACAATTATTTTTACTTTTAAATTAACGTGGAAAATCACAACTAGAGTTTAAAATCTTGGAAAATTTAAATAATCATAATTATAGTTTTATACATTTCTTGTAACTCAAGGTTTTCAGTGTTCCTGCACTTTTTCATGGCGTGATTGTGACTGCACACAATAAAAAAGCAATGATATTTAATTAATTAATAGCACTAACTTCAGGCCAAAAAAGTTAATACTACTAAATTATTAGCGCATGCACAGACCAATTCATTGAACTTTAATATCATAACGGCGAGATGCATAACCTTTTCAATTATATACTATAAACGACTCTGAGTGAGAGAGAGAGAGAGAGAGAGTCAGTGACATACCTAGCTTGATTGATTTGGTGTCAAAAAGAAATTCTTTCAGTTCATAGGCAAGGTTTCGTGCATGAAAATTATAAATGTATCTGATAGTGTTATTATATATACAACGATTTCTTATATTTTTATATAACAGTTCCATATATTTACATATTTATCAAATATTTATACCAATTTTTGTGAATACATATATTCCTGATATAAAGCGCAAAATATATTGAGAAAGGGGTCTTGCAATTGTTTCCCATAAATTGATATATCATATCGAAAATAAAATTACGTTACATTTACGTGATGATATTAAAGTAAGAATTTTAATCTCTCAAGACGTTAAAGATTTTTTGTCAAAATCTTAAATATATATATTTTTTTCAAAAGATAAGATCCTAAAGGAATGTAATTTGGAAGCTGAATGTGGTAGAAAAGCTGAGAATTTCATGTCTGATCAAGCTACCAAAAACTAGACTAGCAGAAATTGTGATTTAAATCAGTTGAAACAGTAGGTCCAATAGTGAAACTGTAGTAGAAATAAATTGTGATTTGATTAATATAAATTTTTAGTTATATACCAAATTTGATTTCAAATTTTAAACTTCTCACCAACAAGCTGTTCGTCGAGGTGGTAATTAAAGGGCCTCACCCTCATAAAAATGATAACACAAATTCAAATCTTAGGAAACACGCTTGTTGGGAGAGGTGAGAATCTTTGTCATCTAAACCTTATATGTGTTTGGTTTGAGGGGAGGGTAGGGGAAGGAGGGGAGGAAAAACTTTGACCATTATACCCTCATATATTTTATCAAACTACTCCAACTTTGCCCCTCTTGTTTCTTACCTTCATTTTCAACCTCTCGACAGCCTCCATCTCCCTTTCTCATGACAACGGCAATGGCGAGGATAGCAAGATCAGACTTTCACTCCTAGATTTGAGCTCTCTCAGCTAGATCGGACTACTCTGTCTCCTTCCCTCCGATTCTCTCCCTCTCCTCCTCGTCAAATTCAATGGTCAAGTGTGCATGTGTCTCATGCCTCCGTTTCAAGGTCCAAGCCCTCACAGCTCAATGCCGGTGATGAAAGAAGGAAATGGTGCCGCCGGTGACAAGTAAGGCGAAGGAGAGAGGGAAGAATCAAAGGTTGGTCTCTGGTGGGCTACTATAGCTATGGAAGGAAAGAAACAAGAGAGGCAAAGTTGGAATTTGATAAAATATATGAGGGTATAATGGTCAAGAAATTTCCTCCCCCCACTCCCTCCCCTCAAACCAAACATATAATACCTGAAAATTCCTATTTAATGTATTATATTTTGATGAGTAATTAGCAAAAATGAACGTGAATATGTGTCTCAAATTATTATAAATTATTGATTAAAATTTCAGGCAAATTTCCCTTGGAGTTAAATAAACAAAAGGCAAAATATAAGACTAAGATTTGAGATCACAAAATGTGATATAATTGACACATAAAATAATGGTTATTTTATAACCAAAAGAGGTAGGAAATGTTATGAAAAAACTTAATCAAGTTAAAGCAAATAAGCAAAAACTAATGAGTAATTAAACTTACACTAATTAAAATCATTTGTATAATTATCCAAGAGGATCATAGGTAAAAGAGATTGATAAAAAAAAATTGTCCAAGAAAGAGATGCAGATTTCAAAAGCTGGAGATCAAAAAATGAAGAAATTAAATATGGGATAAGGGTCTTAAATGCCGTGGAAGTTTTCGTTGAGGACCACTGGGTGGACGGAAGTTTTTTTGGGACCAAAATTGCCATGGAAGTTCACAAAACGTAGCAATTTTACCCCGAAAGTTTACAAAACGTAGCAATTTTGCCCTTCTATCCCCAATATTAAATTTGACTATTAAATTAGTCAAAGGACACACATGTCATGCCTTGAAAAGGTCGAACTTGGAGTCAGAGAGGGAGATCCTTGAAACGTTGAGCTCAAGTGTAACACCCCAAATTCCATACGTCAAAAGGTGTCGGATGACACTTGGTTTTAGAAATTTCAACAGAGTTTGAGGTGCTACATTAGAGTATTGTAGAAACGGAGAGCAATGTACCAACAATTGGACAATAATGAGTAGCTGATATGAAATACCCCGACATATGATGATGCCAGGCGTATGCGGGTTAAACTGAAAATCCCGAAGGAATATTCATGTGATACAATATATAGAGCTTTGTACAATTACATTTCTCAAAAAGTAACTAAACAACCTAGACCAAGCCTTAACTAGACATGGGGCAATGAACCTAACTCCGTTAACCGAACAAAATGGCCAGGTAAGTGTCTATCATGGGGGCTCAACGAGTTCACGGCGACTGATTGGCTGACCCACATAGACTAGCCTTGCCTTCGGCACCAAATTATTTGAAGTAACTTTATTAGATCCATGCCTGACAATAGGCTCTGATAACTTCTTCTGGCTCCTGCCTCGACCGGTGCATTACTACGACTTTGCCCCTTGGTTCCTCTTTATGACTCCATCTACCAGTACCCTCTCTGATATTTCTGATATTCCTCTCCTGTACTATTAGTTAAGACTAAGGTCCAATGGCCATCGGACCTTAGGCAACGGTTAACCTCGTGTTTACATACATAGAATATGGATTACAGATATTCACAACATAAACAGAATATGAACACGCAACATATGTATCGCACCCAACCAATGCAGATGTACCGCACGCAGCGAATGTAGATGTACCGCACGAAGCGAATGTATATGTACCAAACGAAGCGAATGTAGATGTATCGCACGAAGCGAATGTTCCCTTACAGATGTGTCACCCCCAGTGAATGTATCCCGAAAGCACATAAACACACAACAGATCACCAACCACATATACGCATACAATACCCATAATACATAAACGCATACAATAAACATCAGAGTTAGTGTTACTAGTACGCGAACGTACCTTCCACCGTGAAATGGCCAAACGTCCGGCCCTTTGAACCCGACTCCGGACCTCCCGGATATGCTAAAGGGTAATACCGTATCCATTAACTCATAAACAATATCCTAACGGATATTTTAGTCACAAATGACTATTTTACCCCTGACTTCGCTAACCGACGAAATTTCGTCAGAGCTTCGCTACTTTGACTCTAATCTTCCAAAATGTTGCCATATCTTTTTCTCCATCATATTTTCGAAATAAATACCATATTTAACCATAAAACATGATATCAAAATTATACTTGGAAGATTAAAGATCAAACTAACATTTTTACTATAACTACCGAACTAAAACTAGAACTTGAAACTAGGGACTGAAGAATTTACCCAGAACCTTGCTCTCCTTCTTCAGAGCTCTTCCTTCTCACTAACCTCTCTCTACATTTTCGAATTACACTATGAATTGGTGAGGAATGAAGTGAAGGGAAGGTGCCTATTTATAGGAAAAGCCTACGGCACTTTAATAATTCTCATGAACTTCTTCTCCTTCATTATGGACCATAGGATCTAGGGTTTTATCCAAGGCATCATCCTCACCCTCCATCCCATTTGGCTGACCTCCTCCCCCTCTCTCTCTCCAAAAATGATGTCATGCACATGATGTCATTCTCTTGCTTTATGGATTTAATCGATAAAATCCCCTGTTCGGTGTTCTAATAGCGTAATCTTAAAGAATCTCAAATATTCATTGACATAACTTTATAGGTCTATGATATCACTTGAGAAATATCTGGATTAACAAGAATTATGGTCCCATTAAGGGTATTTTCTAGCCTGTTAAGCATTTTAGGATAAACCCCGTCGGTTACGGAAATGACTGCGGCTAGAACCCACTTCGGGATAAAAATTCACTTATTCATAAAAAGTCCTGATGTTTAATACCTAGTTCACAGATTTCAAGATATGATTTATTTTCTATCGGTTCTCATTTATCCTGTTTGCTTTTCACAAAATATCGCTTCTACTTTTTACTTTTCTTCCAACTTGCTTAAACCCTTTTCACACTCAACATCTTTTTCTCTTCTTTTCCTCTCTTATTTTCGAAATTCAACTCCTTCTTGGCTAAGGAAGATGTTTCCCACTTGCAAAAATATCATAGAATGAAGTGTTCTCATTGGTTGGTTCATTTTGTCAAGGATTAAGGTTTGATTATTTTGAACCATTAGATTAACTTTATTTCTTTTAATCCAAACCCTTAATTTGTTTTGACTTGTCAAAGTTTGTTACTCAACTTGTTTAGTGCCTTAATCAAATTCTTTGTTGGTTGATTAGGCTTTAGGGTTTTTACATAATTCATCTTATACATTTTCTTAATCATGCTTAATTAATTAGCAATTATTCTTATGCTAATTCCAATCCTTTATTGGTCATTAATCTTCAATTAGGGGTTGTATATAATTAACTTTGAATATCACCTTTGTTTATGTTTAAACAATTAGAAATTAATTACCTATTTAATCACTTACTAATTGTTAACAATTTTCTTAATTAAGATTAATTATTTTCTCACAACTATTGCACTGACATTGGTAATTTATGCTCCATGTATTTTTTTAAAAATCATTGGGCAACTTATGGTCCCCAAAATAATATTAAATTTTGCCTCATTATTTTCCAAGGAAAATAACCCCATAAATTACCTAAATTAGAGACAACATACTTTCTAATTTTTAATAAATATTTAATTGCCTCTAAGGATTTATTATCACATTCTCAGGGTATTTTATGACCCATAAATTCACTTAGGGATTTTGGCACTTTATTCCTTCTAATTTTCTAGGGAAAATTGCCTAGAAATACCATATATAAATTTGAGACCACATATTCACCTATTCTCAATAGGTATTATTTACTAAAATGTGACACCTATCATAAGTGAGATTTTTAGGGTATTACATCAAGGCAGCTGGAATTTGTGAAGTCGAACTGGTCAAAGGGACTGAAAGGTCTGTCGCAAAACCCAGAAGAAACATCACTTATGATCTAAGCGAATGAAACACAAAACGAGAAATTATTTGTCGAGATCAAACCAATATTTGGGACAAATCAATAATGAATTGTCCCAAATATTGGTTTAGTAAGCATCAGTTAAAATCGCTAGAATTTTTAGTAGCAGTATAGATTTACCTTGCGGGACAGGGTGGATGGCCTAGATCAATCTATACAAAGGTAAATACTATCACTATTGATTTGTCTTACTGAACCAATTTTTAGGATAATTCATTTCTCGTTTTGCGTTTCATTCGCTTAGATCATAAGTAATGCTTCTTTTGGGTTTTGCGACAGACCTTTCAGTCCCTTACCCCAGTTCGACTTCACAAATTCGGACCGCCTTGAGCTCAACGTTTCAAGGATCTCCCTCTCTAATTCCAAGTTCGACTTTCTAAAGGAATGACATGTGTGTTCTTTGATTGATTTAATAGTCAAATTTAATATTAGGGACAGAAGGGCAAAATTGCTGCGTTCTGTAAACTTCCGGGGCAAAATTGCTCCTCAGCAAAAACTTCCGTGGCAAAATGATATTGTACTCTTATTTGATTGATGAGGTGGCATGCCACGTATGCACCCAGTTAAACTTAACAATCAAACTTAACGGAGGGGAAAAATTGCTATGTTTTGTGAAATTCCATGGCAATTTTGGTCCAAAAAAAAACTTCCGTCCACCCAGTGCTCCTCAGCGAAAACTTCCATGGTATTTAAGACCTTTATCCCATTAAATATTGATCATTAGAGTTGAAAAGTCAAATTTAGCAACTAGCCAATGGGAAAAATCAAGGAAATGGGCTTAATCCTCATGAAATTAAATCAACCAATGAGAGACTTAGGCTATTGTAGTAATGACACATGAAAAGCACAATGAAATGGAACTATTTGTTATTTAAAAACATTCATTGAATTGGCTGATTGGTTGAGGCATGTAAACCAGCCATGAGAGGTGGAGATTTGTCTTCAAAAAGTGCATTTTTAATCCAAAGGTTAGGGTGAAAATCTGATTACATTTAATTACCAATGTGCCATAGAGTTTTCTCTATAAATAGAGACACCCCCCCTTCACAAATTCTTTAGACCAACACAATCTCCTCTGATCCTAGATTGATAGAGTGAGACGTCAGATTTTTGGGAAGAGAAGGAGCAAGTTTTTCAAGGGTAAGTCTCTAGTTCTTGAGCCATGGTATTAATTTTTGGTAGAATGTTAGTTTAATCTAGAAAATGGTAAAATAAATTCCTATAATTTTTTTTAGGCCTCCTTGTATTGAAAAATTCCTAATGAGGTAAAAACATATTGGGAAATAAATTTTGTAATTAATAGTGAAAGATAGTAAATTTTCGGGTTTGCTGGATTGTTGGAATCAGTCGGATAGAGGCCATTATTTTATGTGTAAATTGATCTTCAAAAATTATGAAATGTTTCATGGTTATAGTATACATGTGTAGCTTTCCATTTATATAAAATATGTAGCAATTAGAGTTCTGTAGAAGGAGATAAAAATTCTTGAAATTGAGTCATGTTTTTGAAATAAAATCTGAACAGTGGTTGGAAAACATTAAACTGGTATTGATTCTTATATTTAGTGTAAAAGCCGTTATTTTTCCTATGAAATAGACATGTCAAGGGTTGTGTGGAATTTTGCATCACCTCATTTCAATTTTTTTAGAATTAATTATGAGTTTCAAAGTTACCGAAAAATCTGGGCAGAAATGCTGAAATTCCGTTTTTAAGGAAATGAAAGGGTTTAATTGTAATAACAAAACCACCAGGGGTAAAAAGGTCAATAGTGGCTAAAATATCTCTTAGGATATTTTTCATAAAGGAAATAATGCGGTGATACTATTATAGGATATTTGGGAAAATCAGGAAGCGGCACTAGTGCAAAAAATGGTTTTAAGACCGCCTCATTTAGACAGGAGTATCGACGGCCTGGTCTTAAAAGTATGACTGGTGGCAGTTTTGTAAATATAAATAACTTCTTGGACCATATCCTTTATTCATAGGTCTTAAACATATATTCAGACCGGTTAACAAAACATCCTTTTTCGGACCATCCTCTGTTACTCTCTCATTTTCTCAGGCATTCCTTTTTCGGACCACCTCTCCCAACCTCTCTTCCTTTATCGAAAATGAACGGAGAAAATGATTCTTGTCCTGTTCGTTCAATGCCAGTTACTGGTGTGATTGTTGTGAGTTAGAACGAACCCTCTCATCTCACAGTGAGCCTTGTAACCGGCCTACTCGCTGTGGTAGAAGTGGCACACGAATGAAAGACATATCCGTAAGTTGGACCTCTGGGTCAAAGCTCAAGATTCAGTTTGATGAAAAGTTGGCTCCTTTCGGTCCTAATAAGAACAAATATAATAGTTTTGTCGACTATCTAGCACGAAGCAAGGTTAGCATCTTGACATATGAGTGGAAAAATATGGACAATCGCACAGTAAATGATCCTATTTGGGACACTATCCGACTTACATACACTGTCCCTGACAGTCAGAAGCAGAAAGACAAGACATTGTCTTATTGTGCTGATCGGTGGAGGAAGTTTAAGACTTTTCTAGACAACAACTATGTTTTTGCCGAGGTTCAAGCTGGTGAGCCTCGCCCCCCTCCTTGGAAAAATACACATTTCTTGATCAACAAACTTGGCAACAATTTGTTTAGTTGTGGACCACTCCTGAAGCTTTGGTGAGTTTATATTTAGTTTTGTTTGCTTATTAAATTGTGAAGATATGTGAACGTTATTGTGTTCATCTAATCCTGTTAGTTAGATGGTTTAGTGTGTGAATAGAAGTATATATTTTCATCCTTTGTCCTACATCAGAGGAGCATATCTTAGTTCTATGCAAGTCTAAATATGTCGACCGTGAAAAGGTAAAATACTATGTAGGTAATTAGGGAAATAATAATGGCATAAGAGTCAAAACATTATTATAGTCTTAGTTCTGTTATAGTAGGTAGTGGTTAGACATTGCTGTTAGTTAGTTAGTATGTTAACTGTGTAAAAGTTCCAGTGCAAGCTGTTTTTGGGCCTTAAGAGTTAAGCCTCTAACTATATATAAGAGGTTAGACTAATATGTGTAGGAATTAGTTATGATGAATGAATGAATTGACTGAGTTGGAAGTAGTTTTGCAACTCCCTTTCCTCTATTTCTCCCAATTTCTTCTACAATTCTACATCTTCCTTAAATAAAATGTTGAAACTTGATGAAGTGAATTTGACTAGTGTTTGAGGTTCATATCAAGCAGAAGTTCTCTAATTTCTGTTAGTGAGATGGTTGGAATTCATAATTAATAGTTGTTTTCAATCCTGATTCACCAAAAAGAAGGGAACAAGCACAGGAGATCGGGAGAAATAATGATTGCCCGCATAGGGCTTCTTGCGGCGGATATGAAAAGGCCGAAAAATAATTGATGGCGGCCAAGCAGAAGAGATTGGAAGATGAAGCTAAATCCAATCCTTCTGCGATATGTGATAAGGCGCCATCTCTAATACGTTGCGAGGAGTTATGGTTGTATATTCGCAAAAAGCCAAGCGGTGATTACACAAGTGAACAAACTCGTCTAGTTGCTGAAAGAATTGTAAGTATTGTTATTATTAATTTTTAGTTACTAAACATGTTTCATTACTAAGCTTATCGTTATCTGTATCTTACAGGAAGATCTTAAAAAGAAAGAAGCAGAGGGATCTTTTGTGTCGGACGGGAGGAATGATGTTCTGATCGTTGCGACTGGAAAACCGGATCACTCGGGGCGTGTAAGGGGGATTGGAGGACAGGTAGGCCTGAAGGAATACTTTGGTAAATCCAAACGCCATAAACAAAGTATGGTTACCCGGGAGGAGTTGGAACAGACGCTGGCCAAATTAAGTAAGGAAGCAGCGGCCAAAGAAGCTTCATTGACTGCAATGTTTCAATCCGAGATGAGCAAGATGAAGGAGGACATGGATAAAATTATGTTGTTTTTGAGCTCTCAGCCAGAGACCAGTGTTCCCTTCACACATTCACTTGCACCTATACAGTAGAGCCCTAGAGGGAGCTGCATTGTTGGACAGTCAGAGCAACCTTGTGACCTGTATGTGGCAGAACCTCATAGATGATTAGTTGCAAAAGGGACTGTCCACAACTTGGGATCAACTGTACACCACCAAAAAATGGTTGATGATGAAGTCAAAGTGTCAGTTGAAAAAGTGATCATTGATGCACCTCTCCCTCTCCCAACTGATCAGCTGAAGGTTGTGAGTGATGTCAAGGGAACCTTCATCTCTTGGCCAGTGAAGCTTGTACATGTCTCTACTCCTCCTGAAGCTTTATCCCCTACTGAAGCTCTATCCCCTCTTCAAGCTCCATCTCCTAAGTTGACTGCCAAGTAAAAAAAAACGGAAAAAATATTTGATATGGTATCCAATGAATATTTTAAAGATAAATCTTGGCCTGTCAATGAAGTAGGAGGCGTCCCTGATATGCAACCGGTTTTCCTTGACCCTGATGATTTAACATCCCTGTTGCTTCTTTGAAAGTAGCTTACTAATGCAATTGTTCAAATGTTTATAAAGTAAGTATCTTCTTCTATGAGTACATAATTCAAATGCATCGTTTAGACACACATACATATATACTAATTCCCTGATGTCATTATTGTAGGTTCATGCATGATGAACTGAAACAACAGGGAAGAATCAATGATTTTGGATTCTTGTGCCCAGACTTTGCAAGTACAACACCCTTAGATGTGAGACAACCGTACATTTCAAACAGGGTGTGTGAAGTGAGAAAAAAGGTGTACTTGTTCCCATACTACCATAGGTACATATCACAATTCTTGTCTGCAATTCACTTAATTCTGCTACATATATTATTGAGTACTTGTCTGATGTGAATTTTCAGCCACCACTAGCAGTTGGTCCTCTTGTGCATGGAAGAACATAAGTGGTCTTCTTATGCTCCACTCATAGCAATCCAGTGCCTACGTTGAAGCAGACCATGAACGTGTAAGCATGCCATTTTGATTGTCTTATCTAAAATCTCTGCTGTGAATTTTCAGTGACCATTATTGATAAATTTGTGATTTTGATGATAGTGCCATGAAGAGCTTCCAAATCAAGGTTTAAAAAAAAAGCATACGTATGATGCCAAAGATCGTAAATGGCTCTGTCCAAAGGTTAGTACATATATGTACACTAACACACTGCCTTGTGAACTTGGTCAGTAAGCTATATATATAAATATATATATATTTTTTCTTGTTGTTTTTAGACCTGTCGGCAACCAATAGGGTCCAACTTATGTGGCCGGTACATCTTGAGTCACATAAATGATATTATCATGCAAGGAAGGACTAAATTCACTATAAAGGTAAATGTATTTGATGTTACATATTATGGCTGAATTCAGTTTTTGGCTTAATGTTACATATGAAATATGCACGCAAGTTAATTCAGTTTCTGTCTTTGATGTTACAGAGGTTTGCTTGTGTTGATCCCTTTTTTGATGATGATATCAAGCACATACGCAAAGTGTTTTGTGAATATCTGTATGATGACCTCTTGAAGTCAAAACAATAATTAATGTCCTAAATTCATTTCTAAATATATGCTGTAGCAACAATAATCTTTTGTAAATGAACAATTGCACAATTTGTGTAATTCAATAATAAATTTGTTTATTTTTTTGAACAATTTAATTGTGTCCATTTTCGGTTGCTGAATGTATTGAATGGTGGATAAAGCTATACAGTGCTTGTACCTTGAGCAGTGAGAACTACAGGATGTTGTAAATGAGCAGTATGAGTCTCTGAAAAGTCTTCGCGACTTTTAGGACCACATATTTTTTAAGATCCGGTCCTAAAAGTCTTCATTTAATTTTAAAAAATATGGCGAGAATTTTAGGACCGTATATTTGTTAAACGTGCGGTCCTAAAAGTCTTCGTTTAATTTTAAAAAATAGGGTGAGACTTTTAGGACCGTATATTAGTTCAACGTCCGGTCCTATAAGTCTTCATTAATTCTTTAAAAAATGACGAGACTTTTAGGACCGTATAGTTGTTAAACATCCAGTCCTATAAGTCTGATATTTAGAACCATATTGTTTTAAAATATGGTCTTGAAAGTCTTCGTATATTTATAAGAAATGGTGATTACGCTTTTTCAAACAATACATTAGGGTTTATCAAGACAACCGAGGTTCTACTCAAGATAGGACCCTCATAGTCGTTGTTTTTACCTCTCCTGAGTTTGAGCATGATCGGTCTCCCTTTTCTCTATCTTTTTTCTTTTTGTTGGAAAAAAATAAAGATAATGAAAAGGACACTGAAAATTATCAAATTAGGGCGAGGTAAAACCGACGACAATGACGGTCCAACCTTGAGAAGAATGTCACTGTATTTGTTCGAACAAGGTAAAGATGTTTTTTGTTTTTTTTTTTTTTGTTTTGTATGGTCTTAACGTTGTATTCTGCGAATTTTTAATGTTGCTCATACACGAGGACAATGTTTTGTTTGTTTCCTTTTTGTTGGGAAGAAAAATGAAGATAATGAAAAAGACAATGCGATCGAAGATGGGAACTAAAAATTTTATTTATTATAATTTTTATGCTGCCCACTAAGGGGCAACACTACTACAGGCAAAAAAAACATAAAACATCTAATCCTCCCCATCGTTGTCGGAAGGGGAGGTGGGGTCAGAGGCGTTGCCTTCAGAAGCATGGTACTCCACGTCATTGGCGTCAAGTACCATGTTGAGCTTGTTGTTGACGGTATGAACAAGCCCAAACAATTGGCTCAAGCGTCGATCGATGTGATCAACGCAGGCCATCATGTGTTGCATCATCTGATAGAAAGAAGGATTTGGAGGAAATGGAAGAGGAGGGCGCTGAGGTTGAAGACGAGGAGGAGTAAAATGAGGACCTAGTGGAGCAGCTATTACGATGGAGGCTAGACAGTGGAGGAGGCCGTGGAGGTTGTAGAAGTGATGGAGAAGAATGTGAAGAAACTAAAGTAACAACGGGTTTAAATAGAGAGAACCTCATCGTGAAGAATATGAAACGCTGGAAACTTTAACGAGGAGACGCCTAGTTCCTCAGAATACGAGGAGTCGCATAGTTGGGAAGTTTACCTGGAAGCTGAAGGACTCTGAATTGAACAGAGTGTAAGGATATGACTCTGCTATCTGAGTAATTTGAAAAGAATGAACTTTTAACACCGGATATTGCAAAAGATCCGTTGTTAAAAGTAATTTTTTTAAAGAAAAAAATTCTTAGTTTAAAAAAATTGAATTTGAAAAAAAATAATTGACTTTTAGGATCAGATACACGATAAAAGGTCGGTCTTAAAATTAAATGATTTGATTTAAAAAATAAATAAAATAAAGTTAGGACCGGATATATGATAAAAGGACGGTCTTAAAATTCATTTAATTGAAAAAATTAATTATATACTTTTAGGACCATATTATTTAAAAGAATCCGGTCTTAATAGTTATTTAATTGAAAAAAATAATTATAGACTTTTAGTATTTCTAAAATACACTCTTAAATTTTTTTACTAATTATATATACATATTTAATCTCATTTCATTGTCACAATTTTGTTTCTCCCTTCCTTAACTCCTCACTACATCTCTGCCCTAACTCCTCACTGCATCCCTGATAATCCTCTGTCCCAGATTGCTCAAACCATGGTTAGATACAAGAGAACCCCTCGTAGGGGTACTCCTGAAGCTCATGCCTACCTTAGATCCTTATACAGGCCGCCTCCTGCGAGCTTGCGTTCTATTGGGATGGAAGAATCTCAGGTTGTTGGACCCATTGTCATTTCAGGTGATGAAGAGGTTCTCGCTCCCCCTCTCCAGCCTTCAGACCATGAAGAGGTTCCCACTCCCCCTCTCCAGCCTTCTGATAATATTGGCCAACCTCCTGGCCCAAGCGCGCCTACTGCTGACCCCTCCCCTCTTTCATTGTTGATCCTCTTAAGACAACAACTTGTTGATCTCCAACGGGAAATTAATGCTGCTCACACCGATATCACCAAGGCATTGGATGATAATAATCTTTAGTTAAGATGTTTAGTCAAATTCTTGTTGTTGATAATTTTCATTTTTTTCCTTGTGTAGGTGAATATTCTCCAGTAATGTATGAAGCATTAAGAACTAAGCTTGTGTCTTCTTTTTGTTCATATTCTCCAGTAATTAAAGAAGCTTATTCTCTAGTTTTCCTTTATTTTAATTCAGTTGTTGCTGCGCTCGCCAATGCACATCCTCTTTTTTTTTTTGGTTTCGTAATGTAAATGAGAACCTTTAGGACAGGATGCTTTAATTTATAATTAACGTATTTGACTTTTAGGACCAGATATTTTATAAAACTCTGGTCTTAAAATAATATGCATATGAAAAAATTAGGACCGGATTCTTATAAAACTTCAGTCTTAAAAATTAAATACCTTTAGGAGTAAAAGGCCATAAAGCATGTCCGGTTTGTGAAGAAGTCACATGCTACCATCAACTTCAACATGGAAGAAAGACAGTTTATCTTGGACATAGGAGATTTCTTAGACGGGGCCACCCATATCGTCGAATAAAGAATGCCTTTTTTGGTGGCCAAGAGTATGAAGATGCTACGGTGGCATTGACTGGGGAGCAAGTTTATGAAAAGGTGAAAAATATCAGTGTCATCTTCGGTAAGACTAGAAAGAGTAGAAAAGAAAAAATATATGGAAAAAGAGATATGTATTCTTCGATCTTCCATATTGGCGCAATCTTGATGTGAGACACTGTATTGATTCATGCATGTGGAGAAAAACGTATGTGATAGTATTGTTGGCACGCTTCTCAACATACAAGGTAGTTTCAAGGAAGGTGTGAAGGCAAGATTGGATTTGCAAGCAATGGGAATACACGAAGACTTACATCCAAGGGCATATGGTAAGAGAACTTATTGTCCCCTGGCTTCTCATACTTTGTCTAAGGATGAGAAACGAAGTTTTTGTCAGTGTTTACATGGGACAAAAGTTCCCTCGGGGTATTCTTCAAATTTTAAGAGGCTTGTATCGATGAAGGACAATAAGTTCAACACATTTTGACTAGACTTTGTTTCTTCTTCAATGCGGTTTGTAGTAAAGTTTTCGAGATTAAAAAGTTGGATGAATTGGAGAATGAAGGATATCTTATCTTGTGCCAACTTGAGAAGCTTTTTGTTCCAACATTTTTTGACATCATGGTTCATTTAATTGTTCATCTAATGAGAGAGATAAAGTTGTGCGGCCCTATCTATTTACGGTGGATGTACCCAATTGAAAGATCTATGAAATTTCTCAAAGGGTATGTGAAGAATGCATACCGGCCAGAAGCATCAATTGTTCAAAAATATGTTTCTGAAGAAGCCATGGAATTTTGTCAAAATTATTTGGCCAAAGTAAGACATATTGGGCTTCCTAAACGTCAGCATGCTGAAGGGGGTAGACGAGGGGCTTCATTAAAGAGTGTGGATCCTGATGAATTGTCAGAAGTCCACTTATACATCTTGTATAATGTTGATGAAGTTCAAGCCAGCATAGAAGCACATAAAGAAGCTGTAAGGAAAGAAAATCATCGAATGACTGAACAAAGGTTGGTTAGGGAGCATAACAGAACTTTTGCAAATTGGTTCAAACAAAGGGTCAACGGAGAGGAATGTGTTTCTAATACAATCAAATGGTTAGCACGTGGTCCTGAGGTTGATGTCATAAGTTGGAATTCATATGTGATCAATGGTTATACATTTTACACGAAGTCCCTAGATGATAGGAGCATCGTCCAGAACAGTGGTGTTATGTTAGAGGCTGAATCTATGAACTTCTCCAGTTCGAAAGACAATATGCATAAATTGGCAGTCATGCCTTATTATGAGGTTATTGAAGAGATTTGGGAGGTGGACTATGTTAAAATTAGATTTCCCATTTTCAAATGCAAGTGAGTTAATGTCAATAATGGTGTTTGAATCGATCGACTAGGATTTACATTAGTCGATATCAATAGTAGAAGTTTTGGAGATGAACCTTTTATTATGGCAGACCAGACGAAAAAAGTGTTCTATATCACCGATCAGGAAAATAAAATGTGGTCTGTAGCTCTCCAAGGAAAAAGGGTCATTGATATTGATGATGAAATTCATTCAAGTTATGGTCTTCTTGAGAGTACTCCTTTTTCAATGGGTCTACCGGACATGAATGAAGAAGATGAAGCGGATAATGAACCCGGCATAAGAAATGATCATCAAGAAGGGATATGGGAGGATATCCCTTTATAAAAGAGTCAATTCATAAGGTAATATTCATATGTAAAATTCTTTGAAAACTTTAAGGTTTTAACTATATTCCTTCTATGTTCTTAAACAATGCCACTGACTGTGAAGCTTTTGTTCTTGTTTTATTTTTGTGGCAGGATCTGATAGAAAGGGGCATGTTATAAAAGAGGATGTTACGTTCTGGGGTGGGAATCAGATGAAGGCATGGTGAATATTATATTGGGCATGTATGTTGATTTACATGATGTATTTGTAATTCATTGTATTTTTAAGTTATCTGTATATATTCATTTAGGTGTTGTATTGTCATCATAGTATAATCATTAAGAGGCCACATATATAACTCATGGTGAATAATATTTGTATTCTTTTTCCTATTCAATTTATTCATAATGGATAAAAGTATCGACTTTTATGTGCTGGATTGGGTGGTGGATATGTGTATATATTAAATGATCAGGAAGAACAGAACAGGGAAAAAATTTGAGAAAATTTAGACCGGGAAATAAATACCCCGTCTTAAAAGTTCAAATTTTAAGATCGGATGTATTTATATGTCCGGTCTTAAAAGTAAATGTACATATTAGGATGATCTTAAAAAAGTTGGTCTTTTAAGACCGGTGTATGAATACGTCCGGTCTAAAAAGTTCAATTTTTAAGACCGGATGTATTTTTATCCGGTCTTACAAGTCGGTCTTTTAAGACCGGTCTAATTAGTCGTCTGGTCTTAGAATTCGGTATTTTTTAGACCGGATTTTCTTTGTCCGGTCTTTAAATGTCGATCTATTTAGACCGACCAATTCTTTTGTCCGGTCTTAAAAGTTAAGTTTTAGGACCAAACAAAATATATATTAGGTCTATATAGTACGTCCCATCTAAAAAAGTTTCTTTAAGACCGGTTTGAGTCCGGTCTTAAAAGTTACAAACTTTTAAGACCGCCTGGAACAACACCAGTCGCTGGTCCGGTCTTACGAGGCCTCTTTCGTCCGGTCTTAAAAGCCTTTTTTGTATTAGTGCGGTATCGAAAGGAGAACATAGCACTAGCTTCACGGACTAAGGTATGGACGCGTACTGTAACTTTAACTCTGATGTGTCTTGTACGCATATATGTGATAGAATGATTCATAGAGTCATGGAGAAGACTAGGTCTTGGGTCATGTATTGTGGCTAAGACTCGGTCTTAGGTCACCTGTTTATATACATTCAGTTTGTGCGGGTTATAGTCATGATAATCTCGTTTGGTTGTTTTCCTAGCGCTGGGGACACGTGGATTCGTGGCACAAGGTGAGTGTGCAAACGTTGCGAACATTACATTTGTTGTGTGCTATGTATTGTTGTGCTGTTAACATTACATTTGTTGTGTGCTATGTATGGTTGATGATGAAATGTAATGAACATCTGTTGTAACACCCCGAATTTTGGACCCTGAGAATGGAGAATAAGCCTTAAGTAGGCGGATGACTAAGCCCAGTTTGGGAAGAGTTCCAAGAATGTTGAGAGTAAGGACGCCCCTCTGGGATTAACTCGACCATACGGGTCCGTGGATCTTGTATGCATAAGCTGTGGAATTAAAGTGCCAATGAAAGAGGGGCACAAAAGGCCTATACGTGTAAATCCGGTTGGAAAGGATGCCGTAACTATGTCCTAAGGTATAGGACAACTAGTTGAGCGGAAATATGCTGGTATAAGTAAGTATATGGTATTTTCAGGGCAGTCATGGATGTCCTGCGTTTTTTAAGGAAATAGGAAAGGAAGAGAGAGTGAATGTGTATCTGGACCAAGTGTAGGAGGAAAAGTCCATAATAGTAGTGCTACGTCGGACACGTGGCATTTCGAGGACAAAAGTTGGATTATCGGGTAGCACGCAGTACGAGGTGGTTGTGAGATACTGAAGTATGGGTTTCTTGCGCCCCAAGGCACTATATTTCGTCCACCTGTGGTCAGGGAAAAGAGACTGTTGATTCGGGCTCACACAAGTCCAGTTGAAGGGCACGAGTTATGAGGAAAAGTGTAACCGGCAAAAAAGGAGCTAAGTGGGACCGGTAAGGGTTTTCTGGAGTCGGGCCTAGGCCCTGGAGAAAGTGAGGGGCGGAATTTTGTTGGGCCAGAGGAGAGAGAAAGTTAACTTGGAGGGCAAGCCAAAGGTCACATCAAGTAATAATGAGGAGAGAGAAAATAAAATAATCAGAATTAATCTGTTCCACACAATGTGAATTTGACATGACCAGTTGAAAGACAAGTAATTATGACCCCACATGGATCGTGAATGGCACAAATTTGGGCAAATTTGTGGGTCCCACTGGCTTGGAGAGAAAGCAATGCAAAATGACCGTTATACCCCTGCAGTGTTATTTTAATTACTGGACGGAAACCTACCCCTAAAATCACCATCAAGGGCAATCTTGGAATCTCAATTTTAAGGGCTAAGATGGCACCACATGTCTTGTACCAGAAGACTCTAGAATGCCCTAGATAAGAAGACTTTGGAATGTCTTGGAGAAAAAGAGCGAAAATGACCATTTTACCCTAAAGTGACATTTAACCATTGGACAACTTCTTTAACCCTGGAGGCTATATAAGGACACCTCCTACACATTTTTGGCTGCCCTAGCACGTGTTCAAGAGGGAGAGAAGAAAGGGAACAGCTGAAGTCTTGGTTCAAGAAGGAGAGGAGGTCATACGCAACCAAAATTCCAAGGTAAGCATCTCTCTGAAAAACTTGAAGTTCTTGCTTCTTCCCTATAGTTTTTTTCGTGGATATGAAGTAGGATTTTGGTACTTTTTAGGTTTCCATTGATTCCAAAACGTTATTTTGTGTGGGGATAGGTGAAGGTTACTTTTTCCGAACCCGAAAAGCCCTAAACCTTAAGCGATGTAAATCTACCGATTCTGGTGTTTTCTGGGCAGCGTATGGAAATCGTTTGTTTTAAAATAGTAAATGAATTCCTTTTGCTCTGAAATTTTACATGGTAAAATTATACATCCTGAGGATTATTTTTATATAATATCTTGTGTCATTTCGAGTTTCCAACCGAGAGTTCTTTAAGGTTGAAAATGACCTAAAAAAAGAAACTCTGTCTCGGACCAGTGGCTAAAATTTGGGAATAAGGGAAGTATTAGAACACATATGACTGTGGGAATTATTTTTATGATAAAATATACATCCTAAGGGTTCAATGGCCACTGATTTCATGTTAATCGGAGTTTTCTAGAAGTTACTAAAAATCAGTGAAGTTGGGTCAGAAATTTTTGGAAAATCTGGTGTAGGACGAAATTCATGGAATTTAAAGTGAAGTCGTATATATTGTTTAAAGCGTGATGCTTTTCTGTAACCAAGAGAAGAGTTTACCGTTTGCAAGGAGTGCCAGGTAGTAACTGTTAACTTGCATACTTTATGCTGCTCTTGCATGTGTGTTTGATCATGAATAGGAACGTGGGGTAGGTAGTATTATGGGACTGTGTGTCCTATGGTTGTTACCGAGGCCCTAGGAATAATGGGTAGGTAGGACCTATGGGATTGTGTGTCCTATGGTAGCTTCTGAGGCCCGTGACATGTAGGGTAGGTAGTACCTATGTGACTGTGTGTTTATAGGTGACTACTGAGGCCCAAGGTATATGAGGTAGGTGGAGCCTATGTGATTGTGTGTTCATAGGTGTCTACTGAGGCCTTTTGGGGTAAGGTAGCAGGGTTGGCCGCCCTGGCTACTGAGGCCCTTAGCGCGTTGGTTCCGAGGGCTTGTCTTGACCAGGCGGTCCTACGAAGGTTGTACATGCCAATTTCATCGTGCCTGAGTCAGATTTATTCCTGGTAGTGATTTGCATTACATGTATTGCATACATATTTTATATGAGTTTAAAAGTTACTCTGGGGTTCAACTTTGAACTCCAGACTGGTTTCAAAGAATACAAGTATTAGTTGCTAAGCTGTTCAGGAACAAGGAGGTAAAGGGCATGGTGTGGAGCATTGAAGAAATAGGGGATGCCCTATCGCTTTTTGTACTTTATGCTTTGGGGATGACTGTATGTTATACTTACAGTTCAGAATTTATTTTGGACAATTATACCCTTAATCCTACGGGGAATTTACTTAGATTATTGTACCTTTACCAATATATTGTAAGTTGTCCAAACCGATCATATGCTCTGCTGTGCACACTCTGATGTATATTAAAAGGACTAATTAATAGAGGAAAGGTAATAAGCAAAAGGAATCCCTCTAACCCGCCACCCAAAAGGGTGAGGCCGGTAGGGGTGTAACAGTTTTGTATCAGATCATGGTTTGGACGGTATTGGTAAAAGGTAAATGGCTAAGGGTACTGATGTAATTTTGGGCAAATGGAGCAGAAAGGACATATATACCCTAAGGAAGAGGGTTGAGCTCCAGTAAGATAAGACGCTGGTGATAAAGGAGTTAGCACAGAGTATGAGTTCTGTTGCTAACCTTAAGGCCTCTAATATGGAAATCAGGGACCGATTGCCACAAGAAAAAAAAATTAGAAGGAAGGTATAAGGAGAAGCTGATACTGAGTAAGTTTTCCTGTGGGGACGATATTTGGTGTTTCTGGGAAGACAAATGAGTTGTACTAGGATCAGTACTTATGAAAGCTGCCAATGTATGGTTTGTACTGGTTTGAGTAAAACACATTGACAGATTTTACACCCCTACCCGAAAGGGTGAGGCCGGTAGGGGTGTAACATCTATCATACATATATTGTTTATACTTGAGCATGAGGTTAACTGTTACCTGAGATTCAATGGGTATTGAATCTCAGAATTTACCCTAGCTTCAGGATCTGGAGGATCAGGAGCCGGTGGAAAGGATAAGCAGCATGTGTGAAAACTCAGCTGGTGTTTTTATTTTGGACTATATTTTGTGTAATATTTGGATAATTGTATCACTAAGGTGCCGACCAAATACACCGCAAAGAGTGTTAAGTTTGTAGTCACTTATCAGTTACTCACTCACTTAACCCAACTTACTCGCTCTATCGCTCCACTCTGGTGATATTCTCATATACTTCTTATAAGTATTCATAATGGCTAGTATTGAATATGTGGTGTTACAATTTTGGTATCAGAGCATTCTTTCTGGCATGAATCTAACAAGGTTATTTCAAACCCATTGGTGCTTAAACTAAGGAAGGGCTAGTCTATGTAGTTCAGTCAATAAGTCGCCGTGAAAGACAGGGAGACTTCCACTAGACACCGACCTGGCCAATAGGTTTGATTAACTAAGTTAGGTTCCAAGCCTTCAGCCTAGTACATGTTTTGGGTAGTTATGGAACCTGAGTACTGATATAACTTTGGTGGTGTGATGCAGTAGAGATGGACAGGGATGGACCCTCTTACATAAACTATTACGGAAAAGTGAGACGTACCGCACGAAAATCAGTGAACCAAGATTCATAGGGATTCGGATTAACCCTGACCAATCTACAACCTTGGACCCGAGTACCCTCCCGAACTCGAATACCATCCTTCACCAGAGTACAACCTTGATCCCATACCAGTGTACCCTTTTGAACCCTTGAACTTATATTTCCCTACACCTATACATGAGCCAGTACTCGTGTACCATTATGGACCGAAGTACCCACTTTTTCCTATATATGATCTTGAACCCTTAAATGTTGACCCTTGGATATGGCACAACCTCCGCCAGAGCCGGAAGAACCAAATCCATCAGGCGATTTGTCTGTTGGAGATAACTTCAATGACCCTCAGTTTCATAACCAAGAGATCTCTGATAGTGAATCTTATACCAATTACAAACCAGTTTTCCTGAACCACGTCCTAGACCAAAACAGGTTGCTGGTAGACATCCTAAGCATCGACTATAGAAGAGCCGCACAGCATACAACAACGGTAAAGGATGAATATTACCAATACTTGAAGAGTGTAAAGACGACGTATAATCATAGGAATGTGTACTTCATCCCTTCCTACACCCATGCAGATTGGGCAAAATCTACTTTGTACCATTTCCCTCGAACCCGCTTTTGGGTGGAAAGGACAAATGGTAAAGGACAAACGAGCTCTTAGGAGAAAGTAATGGTCAAGAATAGAACGATGACACTATCCATGCTTCATCCTTGACCAAATTATCGCATGACAAAAGGGACGTGGCATGGTTGTATGATAGGTTGCATTGTATCATCTATCATCATATGAATTGGGTAGTCATCCACTCCAAAAACTGAGTCTCAAACCCAAAGGTTCATTATGAAATCTAGATCTATACCTATTGCTCTATTATATAGGGTACATTATAAGGTCTGAACTAAAGATCTGGCTCTATACCTGTTGCTCTATTATATAGGGTATAGATAATGTCATACTATTGTCTTCCTCATTGACCATTCAAACACAAACATCATAATTCCTCAAACTATCATGTGGAAAGATGTTACCCTTCCAGACGACAAGGTTATGGAAAAGGTTGTCCAATCTATTCCAAGACCCGTGGCTCAAATCAGTAGAATTTTACAAACCCAATCAGGATCTGTTAGAATGGCTTTTGACAGACCTAGTGTAACACCCCCAAATTTCTAACAATTATAATAATATAAAACTGCAATAATTTTTGTGAATAATTACTGAAATTCAAAAATAACCAAATTTGGGAAGTGTTACCGCCGCACTTGTACTGGGACAAGTGCAAGGCTAACTTATTACATTAACATAAATCCAAACTTAAATAAATATGTTTTATTCAGAGCATAAAAAGAAATATAAAAACTAGCTAGAGAATTAACTGAATGTTCTTCCTCACTTCTCACTGCTAGCCCCAATCTTTGGAACTTGTTTCACTGAAAATCTGCTCCCCAGAAGGATCATCGTAGTCCATGAACACAAAAATCAGGAAAGCTGGTAATCCTTATAAAACACAATTTATATAGCTCAAATATAATAATCACATAGCAATTGAATCAAATTTCAATTTCAATATTCATCACACACACACACACACATATTCACATCAAATCAAATATTATTCATTATCTTTATTAAATTCATTTAGACTCGGGAAGCCCTACCAATCTATTTAGTGGGAAGAGAACCATGGTAGACCCGAGAAACCCTGCCAGTCTATACTGCTATTTGTTAATTACGAAAACCAAGGAAAGACTATTAAAAAGTACATGTATATATATTAGACACAAAGCAGATCGGTCAACTTGCACAAAAACTGAGGTAACCAAAGCAAAATACGTAAAGGTATATTCATTAACCATGAAATCTATAAATGGTTTGCAAAAGTTAATCATGCAAATCAAGAAGGATAAATATATATATATACAAGAAGGTATGACATTTTGTTTTCATAAAGTAATTCACGCTAACTGAAAAGGAAAAACATATATATAAATATACATACGCAGCGACACACTTAAGGGTCTTTCACAAAAATCGAGACCGGCATGTAACAATTAATTCCTATTGTTCTAGGGATTAGGATTACATATAATATATATTTCATATAAAACAACGCTATGATATATTTAGGATCATAATTACCCTATCAGAATTCATATAAAATTAACCTAAGACACTTGGGGATTAGGATTACCTGGTCTTCGTTTTTGCTAACCTCCTAGAAGAATAATTTGACGCAGAGTAAGAATAGAGGAAGTAGTAGAGGAGAAGAGGAGTATTGAGCATTAGCTAGGGTTAGGCTAGGCCTCTATTTATAATTTAAAATTAGGGTTTAGCTATGGGTGGGCTCTTTAACTATTGCCAACTCATTAAGAAGTTATATAGCAATACCAATATTATTTAAGTTCTAAATTTTCTTATTACTATATATATAACAATACCTTCCAAATCTTATTATTACCATACTATTTATTATTATTATTATCATTATTATTACTATTAATAATAATCTGGGCCACTTAAATTAGGGTTAGACTCTTATAAAATGCTGAGAGTAAATACCCTTTTAGGTCCCTGGAAAAACACGCTCTACCCATTTTGGTCCCTGAGTAAAAAAAATGTCATTTCGGTCCTTTTTAGGGACTAAAAATGATTTTTGGGAATTTGTGAGGGATTAAAATGCCCACAAAAAATGACTAAAAGGACTAAAAGGGACATTTTTTTTACTGTTTAAGGACTAAAAATGACATTTTTTTTACTCAGGGACCAAAATGGGTAGCGCGTGTTATTTCAGGGACCAAAAAGGGTATTTACTCAAATGGAGATTTTTGTGTGTGCCATTTTTATGGACGTTTTTTTTTTAAGAAAAAGGAAATAAATGTGATCCATAATTTTAAATTCAATCAATCAATCAATCCAACAATCAAGATATGAATATGATTCATCATATTAAATTCAATCAATCAATCAAGATGTGAATTTAATGTCACTTGGTTGATAAGTAGTGGACTTATTACCTAAAACCCCTTTCTTAGTGCGCATAAGCTGAAAATTTCTAAGGCAATTTGGACTAAGAGTATTCAACCCACCAAGGTTAATAAAAATCTGGGGTATTACACCTAGAAGCTCTACTTCATCTATATCCTCAAGATATGAGGATTTTAGATTTGTAAACTCTGAATTACTGAGACATTCCAGTTTTCGAATGAAGTCCCTTCCTCCGGTTATTAATTTACCTCCACCACCGCAACCTACTACTCCCTACTACAACCAACGGAAAAACCAACCTTCTAATGTCTCAATTCAAGGGATTGATAATTCTAGAACAATTCCTCATGCAAACTATCAAAGAGAGGATGATCTAAATTCAATTGAATCTTTGTCTTATACGGATTTAAGTGAACCTCAAACTATTGGTGCTGTTGAGCATCATTTTCAAATTGATAAACAAAGTTTGCATAAGGAATTTTATTCAGAACATAATACTTTGAAAAGAAACTGGTTTAAAAAAAAATTTAATGGATTACTGCGAAAGATAATCCAAGAAAAATTCTACAGTTTCCTTGAAAAGTATAAAGTGAATATTCCATTTTTTGATTGGTGGGACTATTATCTGTCTTTTGAAGAAAAATCAAACATTCTTTCTTCTGTTAAAACTGAACCTGATGGAGCCCCAATTACTCATAATGGGGAGCCCATTCCAGATTCTGTTAATACCCTTACTTTTACAATTATTAAACATTTTGTTGGCGATCCAAATGTTTGGTAAGATCGCTCTTCTGAACTACTTTCTAACATCCGTTGTCAGACTTTATCCAATTTCAGATGGTACAAAGATACTTTCCTAAATCGAGTATATATAAGAGATGATGCCAATCAAGGGTTTTGGAAAGAAAAGTTCCTAGCTGGATTACCAAAATCTTTTGATGATAAAGTTAGAGACAAACTTAGATATCAATATAATGGCAATATTCCTTATGAAAATTTGACTTATGGAGAGTTAATTTCTTATGTTCAGATAACTACTTTAAAAATCTGTCAAGATGATGGAATAAAACATCAACTTGCCAAAGAGAAGGGTGTCAACAGAAAAGAATTGGGTTCATTTTGTGAACAATTTGGTCTTCCTTCTTGTGAAAAACCTAAACCCAAGTCTTATAAAAATTCTCATTTTAATCCCTCTTTTCAAAAAATAAACGTTTTTATAACAAACGCCCTTATCAAAATGATGATATTTACACTCCTCCACGAAAATACAAAAGGAATTTCCATCCTAAACCAAAAAATTATTTTCAAAAGGATTTTCCAAAATGGGATAAAGTAACTTGTTTCAGGTGTGGTAAAATTGGTCATTATGCCAAATATTGTCGCCTTTCCAATAAAATCAGAAACATTCAAATTGAGGAACCTCTTCTTGAACAAATAAACAATCTCCTAATTGAAACGTTTTCTAATTCTGAAGAAGATCAAAACTCCTCTGAAGATCTTAACCAAATCCAAGATGATGAATTCAATTCAACATCTGACGATTCTTCCCTCAAATAAACGTCATTACCAAAGAACAAGATTTACTCTTAGATGTTATTAGTAAACTTCCAGATTCTGACAAAGGTACATATCTTTCAAAATTCAAAGATATCATTACATAACCTTCGTCTTCATCTACTCCTTCTTCTTCCTCTAAACTTTGAATTTTTCATAACAAATACGATCTGTCCAAAACTTTGGAAAGATTCAAACATTTTGTTAAACCATCTACTATGCAAGATCTTCAATCTGAGATAAATAATCTTAAGGTTGAAGTTCAACTTCTCAAATCAAGCCGAGATTCTCATGAGTCTGCTTTACTGCAAATTCAAAAATTCCTTTCCTCTACAGAAAACTCTTCTAATGAGAATATTGATCGAGTTTTAGCAAATGAAAACGAGGATGATAACTCTGAAAAGGAAACACCATTTTTAAATGTCATTTCAAAGATTTTCTTATAGAAGTTCTATATACAAGCAAAAATCATTATTAATATTGATCTTGTTATAGAACAATCTATATTATTTGATACTAGGGCTCAAGCTAATTGTATTTTAGAAAGCTTAGTTCCAACCAAATATTACGAAAAAACAATGAGAGATATAGTTACATTATAATGATCACCATTATCTGTTCAGTACAAGATTTCAAATGTTGTTGTTGAAAATGAAAGTTTGCGGATTGAAACTCCATTTATTCTCATGCAAGACATGGGAGCACGATTATTCTTGGAGCACCATTTGCACAACTTTTAATTCCTTTTGGGATTGAATTTGTCGGTCCTTCAAAACAACATCTTGGAAAAACCATTTTCTTCCATTTTTCGAATAACCCAAACTCAAGGAATTAAATCCTCTTTTCTTAAACAAAACCAGATCAATTACTTCAAAGAACAAGTCTCTTTCACATGAATTGAACAACAACTGCAACAACCAATTGTTCAACAGAGAATCCAATCTGTGCTGGATAAGATCCACCAAACGGTTTGTGTTGACTACCAAATGCCTTTCGGAGTAGGAAACAACATTCAGTAGATCTTCCTTATGAACTAAACTTCTTTGAAAAACAAATCCCAACAAAAGCTCGACCCATTCAAATGACTCAAGAACTCCTTGAAACCGCAAAAAGGAAATTCAAGATTTCCTTGACAAAAAACTCATTCGTCCGAGTCGTAGCCCATGGTCTTGGCTGCTTTCTACATCAACAAAAATGTAGAAATTGAACGTGGAACGCCTAGGCTTGTTAATTATCAACTACAAACCATTGAATGAAGCATTGCAATGGATTCGATATCCAATTCCAAACAAGGCTGATTTACTAAAATGTTTGCATTATGCAAAGATCTTTTCAAAATTTGATATGAAATATGGATTTTGGCAAATCCAAATTTCAGAAAAAGATAGGTATAATACTGCTTTTACTGTTCCATTTGGTCAGTATGAGTGGAATGTTATGCCTTTTGGATTAAAAAATGCCCCTTCTTAATTTCAAAGGATTATGAACGAGATCTTTAATAATCAAAGTCAATATATCATTGTTTATATTGACGATGTCTTAATCTTTTCAAATTCCCTAGAAGATCATTTTAAACATGTTTCAAAATTTATTCAAATTGCAGAAACGAATGGTTTAGTGGTTTCAAAACCAAAAATTAGTCTTTTCCAAACCAAAATTTGTTTCCTTGGACATTGGATTTGTCAAGGAACCATAACTCCCATTGAACGTGCAATTCAGTTTGCAAATAAATTCCCCGATCAAATTCTTGATAAAACTCAACTTCAAAGATTTTTGGGGTGCTTAAACTATGTTGTTGAGTTTATTCATCAACTTAGCAATTTCGTTAAACCTTTTCATCAATGTCTTAACAAAAATTCTTCTCCTTGGACTGATGTTCATATTGAAGTAGTCAGACAAATCAAACAACAGGTTAAGGAACTTCCTTGTCTTAGCCTTCCAATCCCTTCTGCCTTCAAGATAGTCGAAATAGATGCTTCTGAATTAGGCTATGGAGGTATTCTTAAACAACGTTTTGACAAAGAAAGAACAAATCATTTCTTATACATCTAAACATTGGAATTCGCTTCAATGAATTACTCTACGATCAAAGGAAATTTTGGCAATTGTTTTATGTGTTTCAAAATTTCAAGCTGATATTTTAAATCAAAGGTTTTAAATCCACAGTGATTGTAAATTTGCAAAAGATGTTTTACAAAAGGATGTTAAAAACCTTGCATCAAAACAAATTTTTGCCCGTTAGCAAGCCATTTTGAGTGTTTTTGATATTGATA